>OZ007581.1:26066042-26463542 GCA_963931925.1 Onchidella celtica | reverse complement strand
TTTTAAAGACGATTTCAAGCAAACTATTTTAAACTAGATGACCTACCGGCCGGAATAAACGATCATGTGCTCCCCCCCCCCCTCATATAATAAAAGTAATAAACTACAGTCTTGCTTCAGAACTCATGCGCACCAGAACACTTCGCACCAAACTAAACGCTTGATACGGTTACTTTTTATGACAAGCACGGTACTATATATTACGAAACAAACATGCAAAAGTACAGATGTTATATGGCAAAAAACATTGTTATTTTTAAAAAATACATGCTTGAGGTAAACAACTTTTAATTATAGCCATCATCTTCCTTATCTCAATTGCCACCTTCCTGCCAAATTTAAGGCCTGAAGAGTGTATAGTTTGGTCAGTTAGTCATGCCAAAGGTTGCAAGTTACTGAAATATATAATAGATGCATGCAGAAAAACGGCTAATCTTTCATTTTATATACTAGTGTAAGGACCCATTCAAAGAACGGGTTGCAAACAACACGCACAATCAGCACACAGATTAGATCTAGGAAGAAAACAACTCACAGCTGGCACAGCAACACCCGCATGGCCCGCAGCGTGCATATGGCGGACGGCCCAAACTCATGCCGGAAGGAGTTCCGTACTCGAGCGCCAAAGACCAGAAACTAACTAAAAGAGATGATACATAGCTACCCCGGGGGCTTTCCCTGATATGTCAATCTGACTACTGCCCAGACGAACATCGGCCTACGGCCTCGATGATACAAACTGACTAGACCCTCACGTCGTTACTTATCAATCTGACAATCTGACAAAGTGGCGCTCGAGTAAGGTACTCCTCCCGTCATGCCTTCAAACGTTGAAACGCAACCGGAAGTTTAAAGTCGAAACAAAACAAAGGCAGGAGGGAGGCCATCATTGTTGAGGAGAAAGCATTATTCGATGTTTTTAGGCCTACTTTCATTTATTACAAAATTACGATACTTCGCTTTCATGTCAAAGGAATAGACATAGTGGCAAAAAGAACTATCTTTCACATGTAATTTTTTCAGGTCTGGGCATTTCTTCCTCGCAGCAGTGAATTTTTTTTCCTTGCTGTTTTTTTATAGAGAGATATTTATAAGGAAATGTAAATTTACATAAAAATAATTTCTCACGAATTTGGTCTTTTACTTTAAGCCCGATTTCACCCGATCCACTCAAATTTCTTATAGTCTGTATTACGACCCAGGCTTCGAAAATGGACGAAAAGGTGCGTACGCGGCTTCTAATGAGTTTATGTCTCCTGCAGTGTACTTAAGTGTGTGGGCATGTCTATGTATTCTTGTCTGTGGACACGTCTGTATTATGTACTAATTTCTGATATTATTCCCTCAATATGCGTGTTTGTAGGTGTTGCAGGCTTCTAATGTGTTCTCTCCTCTTATCGAGTGGTCGGTGGGCTCACTTGACAGGATCTCCTTAGATATGTCTTATCGTTCTGTTATATTCTGTCTAACGTTATGTTTCATCCTGGCGCAGAGTGACCGTTCTCGAGTCCATGTGCTTTCTCCAAACTCAAAGTGTATCATGACACAGCCTTCGAAACGGGACGAGAGGATGCGTAAACACGGCTTCTATGATTATTTTATGTCTTCTGCAGTGTGTGCACGAGTGTGTGTGGTTGTGTGAGTCCATGTATGTGCATACATCTGTATTATTTTAAGTTTATGATAATTATATTCCCAACTCTACGTGCGTGTTTGTGTACGGGTGTTGCAGGCTTCTAAAATGTGTTCGCTGCTTTTTATTTATAGGAAGTGTGTTTACATAATTATGGGTGTGCACCTGAATAATGTGCCTTCCAGCAGTTTCCCAACCAGCAATCCTTCGTCAGTCCGACGTAGATTTGGTAGGATTAGTAGGATTACCATAAGGGCGGGTTTCCTACATGAAACCAACGTCGACATTATGTCGAAACCAACGGATATTCGTAGGAACGATGTCATTCCTATGTATATGCAAATTTGACGTTAATTCTTCGTGTCGGATTTTCGTTGGATTGCTATCTCTAGTGCTTAGGTGTATGTATGCGTGTATGTTTGTGTGTGTGTTCCAAACATCTAGAGTCTCTCCCCCCCCCCTCAGTTGGCCTGTAGCTATATCAGTTTGTGTACGCTGGCGATTGCGCAGGCCTGAACGCATTATGTCTGTCTGTGTTAGCGTGTCCACTTATCTGTTTGTCAGCCTGTAGCTTATTAGCTTTGGGTTGGCCGTCCTCGTGATGGCAGGTGATTATGTCCACTCGATGTCCAGTCGCTGGACGCTTGCATTGATTTTATGTCTGCAGACTTCAGTGCATGTCCTAGAGCTCTAGCTCATCTCGGCCTGGGGATGTATGAAAGTTGACATTCGTTTATTCATTCATTCATTCGTTCATTCATTTATTCATTCATTCATTTATTCATTCATTCATTCACCTGCTTTTTCCTTTCTTCCTTTGTTCCTCAATTCATTAGTTCATTCATTTATTCATCTGCTCTTTCCTTCCTTCTTTCCCTCCTTCCTTCCTTCATCAATTCATTCATTCATTCATTCATCTGCTCTTTCATTCCTTCCCTCCTTCATTCATTTATTCAGTCGCACATTAGTAGGACTGCTCTTTCCTTCCTCCCTTCTTTCCTTCCTTCATTTACCTAAAAAAGTAAATAAAACCAAATGTTTTCCTCTATTACTAGGATTGAAAAGTGTACGTATGATCCCCAGCAGCCCCCCTCCCCAACCCAAGTATACTTTTCATACTCTGAGTGAGCCCCACCCACCCCTTTTTTTTTTCTCCAAGAGTACGTACTTAATAATTATGGCCCGTGTCTAGACATCTTTGCTACAGCTATCTGTTCTTCCATTTGGTGTTATCTGATTACAAGTGCAATAAAATTAACGTGGACAGGTAGCTAAAATAAATATCTAGTTCAGAGATACTAAAAAAATATAACACAATAAATACAATTAATTTGAAAGTGGAAACACGTTGGAAGTTTCCTGTTCTAGGCACAAAAAGTATCAAGATTTTAATATACACTTTGCCCGCAGTCACAAAGAGAGCATGGAACTCAAGGCATGAAAGATGTAACAATTTCGCAAATTAGACAACAGTAAAAGCGATTCTTAATAAGCACATTAGACCTTAACATTAAATTTATTCACACTTGTATCAAATTTAATGTGCTCACTCGCAATGCAGGGTAAAATTTTCATGCCAAACACGTTGGTCAAACTAGACGCTGATTTTAAGGCCTATTGATCGCAGCACCAAAAATTAAAAAAATGGCTATATGTCGGCTTGGAAATAAAACTGATGTGTTTAATCAAGTGAGGAGTCTTACCCGGAAAAGTAATCGAAAAATCGATAGCTAAGCTACATTACTGAACAAATTCTCAATACATGGATCGATTTGCTGCTGGCATCAAGCAGGCGGAGTTGTGGCAAAACTGGTTCTCAGAGTTTCTTCATCTTGTTTATTGGATATTTGTAATATTTCGGTATATCTGTCTGTGTGTCTATCTGTCTGTCTGTCTGCCCGTCTGTCTATCCATATATCTATTTGCCTGTCTCTGCTATATCCATTCATCCCTGAATCCGCTCATCTATCTATCTATCTATCTATCTATCTATCTATCTATCTATCTATCTATCTATCTATCTATCTATCTATCTATCTATCTATCTATCTATCTATCTGTCTGTCTGTCTGTCTGTCTGTCTGTCTGTCTGTCTGTCTGTCTGTCTGTCTGTCTGTCTATCTATATATCTATCTATTTAACTATATATCTCCATTTTCTATCTATGTAGCTAGCTAGCTATTTATCTATCTATCTGCCTATCTGACTGCCTGCCTGTCTGTTGGTCCGTCGATCTGTCTGTCTGTTAGTCTCTAGATATGTTTATCTCACTAGTTCGACTGACAGACAGTTTTACAGTCAGATCATGTTTACAACTCACAAGAAATGAGATCTAACTACCAACGATATAGAACATAGTTCTACTTCCTTGTGCTACTGAGACTGAGAACCTATTCTAATTTTATAGACATTAATAATAATAATAATAATGTATAGCATTTATATAGCGCATATCCATTTAAAATGCTCTATGCGCTTAATTACTATAGTTCAGCTCCATAGGCCACATCCTACACAGAAACCAAGGCAAAAAAGACCTGGCAAGGTCTACTAGTGACCTTATAGACAATAAGATTGGCAAAGCCATCTACTGATGTGTACATTTGAATACATAACGAATATTCCATGAAATAATGTATTACTTTCGGGTAAGAAAGAAAACAAAAGAAAACAAAAAAATATCCAGTTCAATATTAAGTTTGGACTTTTTCTGATATTTGGATGCAGGTGTATTTCTTCTAACGTGTATGTATGGCTTCATGCCGACTGCGGCCGGATGCCATTTTTCTTCTTTCTTTTTTAAAGCCCCGGTATAAAATGGCCGTCTGGTGCCCTCGGAACGCTCATGAGGCATGCGTGCGTGTGCATAAGGGGGCAGTAGCTCCACTTGCAATCTGCATTATTGACAAGCTAGGCATGTGCAGAGCGTGAAATCAGGTTCGGCTTTTCCCCCGGCTTACCTGCGGGGCGTTTCAGAATTGCGTTAGATGCGTACATGGAAGTGTGCGAGTGAGCGGGTCTAGTGTTGTGTCCTGAGAATGAGATGTACATGAGCGGTGAAGCGTGGTCTGTGGAGAGCGTTACGACATTGCGTGGGGGACAGAACGGGCGCAGACCAGGGTGATATTCCTGTCATAATTTAATGGGAAGGCTGGAAGCCTTGATCTCTGGGATCACTGAACTAAAGATTTTGTGTAGGGTTACAGGGAAGCCCCCAAAAAAAGCGTATTAATGGAGATGTAAGGAAGTGGACAAGTAGGGAGAAAGAGTGAGAGAGAGGAAGGGAGAAAAAGTGAGAGAATGAGAGGGGGCGGGTGGGGGCAGAGAGAAAAAAAAACGAGAGAAAGAGAGAGCGAGAGAGAAAGAAGGGAGAGAGGCGGAGCGACACACACACACACAGAAAAAGAAGAGAGAGACAGAGAGAGTGGGAGATGGGAGAGAAAGAGACATAGAGAGAAAAGATAGAAAGAGAGAGAGAGAGACCCATACCCAGACAGAGAAGAGAGAGAGAGAGATGGAGAGAGAGATATGGAAAGAGAGAAAGAGAGAGGAGAGAGAAAGAGAAGAAAGTGAGAGAAGGTTGCAATGGAAACGATGGGTATGATATTTGACATGTTTGTGTGTATGTCACTTTATAAATGTTGTTGCACATCATAGTATTATTTTCTGGACTGCCTGAACTGTCACCCGCCCTTCAATCTTTCTCTCCTTCACCTATATAATGTCTGTTCAAACAATCTTTCATTAGCACTCTCCTAGACAATATGTGGAATATCTATATCCCATACCCACTGGTCAAATGTGTCCGTCTTTTCATTAGGAAGATAATATCCGCCTTTATTGAGGCCGTACTGTGATCATCGCTGACCTGCCTGAAGTCACAAGTGTCCAGTCGGAACCTCAGGCTGTAGGCAGGAACAAATTATGAAGAGCCTCTCATAGGACAATCCAAACCTCAGGCATGTTGGCAGCAGTCACTCCGGGTATGGAATCCCACAGAGGGTCAGCTTGAGGTCAGATGTTGTCCGGCCTCTTTTCCTGCTGACCCATTTTGGTTCCGAGAGGGAGAAAGACGGGTTGGAGGGTGCTGGAGGAAGGGGAAGAGAACAGACCGGGTTTTTGTGAAGAATAAGGTTAAGACCGTCAACTTTGCCATTGTCACGTTTGAGAAAAATGCTACAGAAGTGGAGACACGTTGGCCTAGGGGCAAAGTCTTCGCCTCTCATGCCGAAGTTACCGGGTTCGATTCCTAGTGGGCGCAGGCGCAAGGTATGTTGGAATTTTGGGATTTCTCTCATATTAAATTGTCCTTCCCTGATCCTATGTTTGGTAGGAACGAGCACCTAGTCTTCTCTGATAAGGACGAAAAACCCGGAGGGCCCGTGTGCACGGTGCGGAGGTTAAAGATACCTTGGCACTTGGAAGTCGAGAGGAGTCGGACAACGTCGATTGGCCCAGCACTGTGGCCGCGACTTGTCTGTTCCAGCTGTAACTGGGTTGTAGTGACACTAAGGCACATTTTTCAAATGGGATCATAGAAGCATGCAAACAAACAATGTGAAAATATGGCGAAGACACAAATTGATATACTGAATGGTTTCAGATAACATCAACCAACAGTGTGGGATTTTACAAGTTCTTAACAAAGACTTTGACTTGAAAAAGAATTGAACTCTGAGTGCACATGCAAACAAACAATGTGAAAATATGGCGAAGACACAAATTGATATACTGAATGGTTTCAGATAACATCAACCAACAGTGTGGGAGTTTACAAGTTCTTAACAAAGACTTTGACTTGAAAAAGAATTGAACTCTGAGGGCACACAGTTGTTGTTGTTTTTTAAACTTCTATCCCGCCAGCACGTCGAGACCTTAGTTCTTGTTTGTTCCAACTTCACTTTACACAGTACAACTGAGAAATTCCATGTTCAAAGTTTGCGGCTTTAGTTATTATGATAATGAGTTAGAATACATCCGACTGTAAAACAGCTTGAAAAGTGCCACACAGATTTTAAACAAGTGTCAAAGTGTGCATTTGTTATACCTCCTCCACATATTAAAAGTTCTCCAGTTTGTCAGAAAATGGAGATAGAACAAACACGAATTGAGGTGGAGATATTATGTCCTTGTTTTCATTAGTTAAAGATCGTAGAGGAGAAGGAGTGTAATTTTAATAATAATAATAATAATAATAATAATAATAATAATAAATTAGATTTATATAGCGCCTTTAGCCATGCCTCAAGGCGCTTTACAATAACATGATAAAATATATGCACACACACACACGTACACATAAACGGCCAGCTGGCAGACACACACACACACACACACACACACACACACACACTATAGATATTTCTCAAATAAATATGTTTTTAACCCCGTCTTGAAAATGGCAGCACCGGAGTAAACATCCAAAGTTCCTGATTCGTGTAAAATTTCTATCCTTTCTCCTCTCTATTTATCCGTTTATATATCTCCGAATCTTCACAGCTCTTTCCTTCCTCCAAACTGCTTTCTTCTCCTCTTCTCTTTTTTTTTCTCCCTAAAGTGCATTTCTCACGTGCATCGAACAGAAGAGGCATATTAATCATCATTGGTTCATTTTGCACGTGTTACTCGATCGTCTCGCCCAATCAAATCCCTTTGTACCTGAGGAAAAACTGTTGCGCGGTGTGCCAAATTTCTCCGGCCATGGAGATAAATGGGTTCACGGCTTGTCTGGCAAAAATATAAATAAAAGTGGCAACACCATCTTATACACACACTAAAAAGAAGAGAAGAAAAACAGCAGGTTCAGCGGTACCTGTGTATTAGACTTGTAAACGGAACAATCATAAGTAGAGCAACAAGCCTGTAAATGAATGATATGGACCAACAAGTTTCAAGTTCATCCTAGGCTTGGCGGTCAGTTCAAATATACACAAGAATCATGCGAACAACATTTGAAAAGAAGAAAAAAAAACAAACTTGGTCATTCACTCTCTCCTCTGCATGTTAACCAGGACCATAATACTGCAATATATTATTACTGGACTATACTATGATAATTATACGAGAAATAATTATGCTTCCTCGCTCGGTCCCAAAGAAACTGATTTTCTTTAACTCTTTGTGTGCCAATAGCCGATGGATCGGTTCTTCCGCTGGTCACTTTTGTGCCAATCATCGATGTATCGGTGCACAATCATGCTAGACTATTTGTGTCGGGAAGAAAGAAAGTTGACTTTCTATTTATAAATATTGATGTAGTTAGTCTCCATTCATCTCCCCCGCCATTTTCTTCCTGTATCAGGATACGAGGAAAAATTCATGGCACACAAGAAGGAGTTAAAGAAAAATAAGAATAAT
This sequence comes from Onchidella celtica, assembly GCA_963931925.1. NCBI lineage: Eukaryota > Metazoa > Mollusca > Gastropoda > Systellommatophora > Onchidiidae > Onchidella > Onchidella celtica. The sequence continues at coordinate 26,455,552 of OZ007581.1, read as the reverse complement.
TAAAGGACCAGCGTTAATCTGAGGGAATTATAAAATTGATAGACAACACAAAACGAAACAAGACAGAACAAAAACAAGAAAAACGCGCAGACAGACAATAAGAAGAAAGACGAGGCAGACAATGAATTTCTGAGCGTTCAATGAAAACGACAAAAAAATGTGCTAAAAGTGATAGAGAAAAAAACAACAGCAATACATGTCATGAATTAGCAGGGCCGGATGGGGGGGGGGGGGGAGTAATTGTTGGGGGACCGTAGTCCAATTGCAACGCTGAATAGACAATACTGAGTTGTGTTGACTGCTCATCTACAGCTCACTAAGTAGGATATCACATTCCCCTAACAACACCCAATGGGAAAAGCATGAATGGGAAACCGTTACCGATGGTGTCGGGGACAAACCAGCCAAGTCTAAAAATTTCATTATTACTTGATATCGTACCAATTTATGAAGCCTGGAATCCTGCATCACATGGAAAAGTAGCTGTTACCATCATCCAGTAGAAATACTCAAAATAAGGGTGTGATCAAACCGACTAGGTCCATTTCCCATTAAAATTTTGTTTTATCGGCAGTTTTTTTGTTTCTCCTGTAAAATTTGCATGTTTCAACTTGGCCGATTTGCTCCTGACACCATCATTATACAGTGGTAGAAACTCAGAACTTCAAAGCAAAGACAACCTTCCTGGTAGGACTTACTTTCTTTCTGTTTCCATAATATTCTGTTGTTTTTTCCGTCTTCCACCCTGCAGTTTATACCGGTGCAAATTCATTAGCGTACGGTTCATTACCGGCATACTTCAAACCTAGTTGACGAGATCTCCAGCACAGGATGATCACAGACTGCCTGCTCTACGTCAGTGGTTCTCAAGGTGGGGGTGCACGACCGACCGGTGGGGTGTGGCACTATTTTGGTGGAGTTTGGGACTTCAGAATGAGGGGTATGAATTTCTCATAGAAATCTTAATTTCATAGTGTATTTTAACTTAACTGTATAGACAAATTGTTGTTTGTTTAAGTCGTACTGGTGATTTCTTTGTTCAGCTCGGATTAAAGTATCAAATTTAACAGATGCACTACCTTAATTGCTATAAGTAAATAAAACTTGTTGTAAAGTCTTAATTGAAACTTCTTCTGAATGTAGATCTAAACATGCTGAATAATAATGTAAATATTTTTAAAATCCTTCTGATTATATTTTAGCTAACTTTGACCGATCATGGCGAGGGAACGTTGTCTTGGAAAATTGAAGTAATGTGTGGGTTAAAAAAGGATGAGAAACACTGCTCCACCTCGACAAGGCGAATGAGCTTGAAAAAAAAAAACACAACAAAATTGAGGAAGACGAAGAAAAAGGCTGAAATGAGCCGGGATGGATATGGGACGGCTGTTGGCTATTTATGATACTGTTGAAGCTTTGGCATCAAAATATCTCCCTTAGTGCGCACTGTTTTGCCTTATGGTTGTGGCATTTCAGAGGTGCAGTTTGAATGTTGGATGGGAAACGTCGGGGAGAGACACGATGACTGTAGGGGGGGTCATCCATGATGTACGTACGTACGCTTGGAAGGGGGGGGGGTGCCCCCAGCTTATGAAAATCGTACGTGTGAGGAGCGGAGGGGAGGGGGTTCTGGGGTGTGTACGTACGATTTTCAGTTATGGTAATGATTAAAAGGTTTGATACGCTTTGCAACAAAATGAGTTGTAGGATTACTTGAAAATTGAAAATCTGTCTACCTACCGATCTTATCTAAACTATGAGCTATCTATCTATCTATCTATCTATCTATCTATCTATCTATCTATCTATCTATCTATCTATCTATCTATCTATCTATTTATCTATCTACCTATCTATCTATCTATCTATCTATCTATCTATCTATCTATCTATCTATCTATCTACCTATCTATCTATCTATCTATCTATCTATCTATCTATCTATCTATCTATCTATCTATCTATCTATCTATCTATCTTTCTATCTATCTATAGATTGTTTATGCCATGAGATCACCAAACAATCCAAGGAAAACGTCACTAAGCTTTAGAACATCGTCATGACATGAATATTCACCATTCTGAAAGCTGCTATCTCGTACAAGTGGGAAAAAAATGGCTTATATAGGAGGAGGAGTTGTGAAAAATTGCCAAAATGAAGCACTTTATAGATGACGTCTTTGAGAAAGTACAAGTACGTTTACCATATAAATAGTGTTTGGCTAGTTAAGTCACTCATTAAAGGGCGAGAATGATAGGCCCACAGAAAAAGAGACAGATGGCAATTTGAATTTTTCAAAGCCCTAAACGTGTTCTCAGCGAATGGTAATATCCATAAAAATATCCGTGACAGATTGGATGTACCAATCGACCTGTGCGGCATTCGCGACACTGGATGAAATAATAGGGTCATTCGGGTAATCGGAAATGAAGAGATAAAAATACACCATCAGTTTGTACCAAAAGCATGTTTGCAATTATCCGATTGACTTGTTTCGTCCTAATAGGATAATTTGATGCTAGCACTTGTAAGTGCCTTGGGAAGCAGGATGAAAAGGGCAGAATTGTAAAGGTTATGCATAATACGTGTGGTAGTGATGTGCCCATTAGTCATTAAGTTTTGGTCGTTTCTTAATTAGATGCATTACGCAATTAAATTGTGTATGGTTTTGGGACTATGAACTCCACATCTATCTATCTATCTATCTATCTATCTATCTATCTATCTATCTATCTATCTATCTATCTACCTATCTATCTATCTATCTATCTATCTATCTATCTATCTATCTATCTATCTGTCTATCTATCTATCTATCTATCTATCTATCTATCTATCTATCTATCTGTGTATCTGTCTATCTAGATCTGTCTATCTGTCTATCTATCTGTGTGTCTGTCTGTCTGTCTATCTGTCTGTATATCTATCTATCTATCTATCTATCTATCTATCTATCTATCTATCTATCTATCTATCTATCTATCTATCTATCTATCTATCTATCTACCTATCTATCTATCTGTCTATCTATCTATCTACCCGTCTGCTGCTTGTCTATCTGCCCGTCCGTCTCTATATGTCTGTCTATCTGTACCTACTCTGTTTATATGTCTGTCTATCCACCAAAAACAACTCGAACTACTTTGTATGCAGTACCTAAGATTCCTCCTGATAGAACTCAACATTTCAGTCCCCGACATAAAACCCATCACACCGACCATTCCATGCATATGGCATTGTGAGAAGCATAAAATTGCCATTTACTAAGTCTATCTCAAGGGAAGTAATTCCATAAAAGGGAGGCAACTCCACCTAATTCAGTCCAAGGGAAATTACCTTTCCAAAAGCATGGGTGACAATTCGGTTATCATTTCATCCCATACCGTCATTAAATGTGCCCATGCGTGAAATAAGGCCCATCACTCTACTTAGGGAACAGCGCGTCTCCCATGTAGCTCGGTCTTAACTTTATTATCCCTCCTTTTCTTAATGCTATTAGTTCCCCTGCCCAGATACACCCATGATGTAGATTGAGAGACGTAGAAGACAAGAGTTCCAACTAAAGTGACTCAGTTCAGAAAAGTAGATCAAAATAACTTTATTTGGAAAGTACTTGATGTATTTGAGATTGGGAACAATCGTTGCAGAAACATCCTTGACCAGGCCAATTGATCCAAGACTCATTTTCCCGCACACTGTTCAGATCTGATGTCCTCGAAAGTATTGAATCATCTTGGAATGATAATGAAAAAAAAAAAATAGCCAACCAATGGTTTAGCCATACGTGTATAAAACTAGTAAATGTAGACTTCCTGTAATTGCGAAGTCGTTACGTTCCAGAGAGGCAAAATGAAGGAAAAAGAGAACAGAACGTAGACTTGAAGGCTGGCCAGGACTGACTATAAATGTATGTCTTCCTAGTCTGTCAAGGTTTTCTCTTAGCTTTTAGTTCTGTTTCCTCGTATGCATCTACTCCCGTAGGAACTAGTCAAGTAGAGCAGTTGACCTCTATATTCTTCATGTAACTGTGAATGGAGTCTATGCCTAGAAGCATACCAAAAGGACACCATGGTCTAGAGGCAAGGTGCTAGCCTCATGCCGAAGATACCGGGTTCAAATCCCGGTCGATGTAGGCATGTTGGAAGCTTGGGATTTTTCTCATTATTTTCATGCCCCTGATCCTATGGGAGGTAGGATCGAGCATCTAGTCTTCTCGGATAAGGACGACAAACTCGCAGGGGCCGTGTGCACGTTACGCACGGGAGGTTGGAAATCGAGAAGAGCCGGCCAAACAGGTCGCTGCCAGGGCAAAAGTAGATAAAATTCATCCCTACCATTCCCTCACCTCCCCCTTATCTCCCTCCCCCATCAAAAAAAAACAAAAAAACCCGCGGATCGGCGCTGCACTGTGGCGACGACATGTCTGCTCCAGCTGTCACTAGGCTGCAATGACACAACGGCAAAAAAAATTCCCAAATGGTATTAAAGAAATATATAAAATACAAAAATAAACAATCCACTTTGACCTTTCAAGGAGTTGGATTATGACGTCACGACATTGTTGGATTAGTTGGATTTCACTGACATACAATGTCGTGACATCACCATGCAACTATTCGGCCAATCGAAATCAATTAGTGCGTCACGGGTTTAAAAGTTGGATGCAGTGAGATTTGGCGAAAGGGGATGTATTGAGATGGGCAAAAACGGAGAATGGGACCCCAATCGGATTTTGTGGCTTGCAATAAATTCTTTAATGCTGGGAATCTTTTTTTATTATTATCATTTTTTTTGTAACTTGTTTGATTTCGGTTTCGTTGTTTTAGTCGACATTGCCGCGGTGACCATTATGTCATATCAGCCCTCCAGATTCCCCATGACGAATGTGCCAAGTATAAAATCTCAGCGTTGTCAATCCCATAATAAATCGTCGTGAGCTCATTGGCCAAGCATTTCTTCCTCCCACAATTCATTAAGGGCTTGCGTTAAGTAGGGCAAAAATAAGCGTTTGTGGAGTGGATGTTATGATTGTCGTAAATTAATGCTCCCAGGCTTTTCTTTTTTACTGCTCGCCGTGATTCACAGGTTCAGCTGAGGTTAGATATTTACATATTTATGTCTCTCTGGGCAAGTTCGGATGTCTCTTTGAGCATAGCCATAATTCCTCAGTGCAGTGAGACGAATAAATGTTGTGAAGTCCAGTGTAGTCTGTACCGATGTAAACCATACTGTAATGGTGCTAAAGAGTGAATGTGTAAGCGTCTAAAACTTCGCGACTGCGAGATAAAAATATGTGTCGCTGCCCGACAAAATGAGGCACATTTCGGCACTACCTGATTTGAGAAAATCATTAAAAGGCATCACAAGGTCAATTTGATCGATTTTGCGTTTTCATTATTTTTGAAAAGTTTAACCTCTTTACTATTCCTTATCCAAATGATAATCCTGCTTGAGAAGGGTAAATGCCTCAAAACTGTCTTTAAATCGGCCATCATCAATAAATATAAATCTGACAAAAAACTGAAACTTTGAAAGCGTTTTTCTCAAAACTGTATTTGTGTCACTTCCTGTCTATAAGAGGCCATATCTTCTCAGCCAATTAAATTGCAGCAAAATTTTTTTTTACCAAATGATAGGGCTTTGAATGACATACTTGATGATAGCAATATCTCGTTACCACCAAAATGCATCAAGTGCGTCATTTTGTCGGACGCCTACACAATTATGAAACGTGGTGTGCTGCCCCAGTTTTCAACGATGAATTATGTGGACACATCCATTTCGAACAAAAATTCAGTCTTCAATATTATTTATTTACAATTGTTTTGAGCCGCCAATTAGAGACTGTCGTCGAGTAACATACAAAAGTGTGCGCGGAAGTTTCATTCTTCACCTCTTTTTACAAATTGTTAATCGAAAATCACATCTCTGTGTATTCTCTGAGTTGACGGGTTATCTAGATCTAGTAATTTTAAATCGGCAAGGAGAAGGTTAAAAGTAATGGGAGTTTTTTTGTTTTTATTATCATCGTTATCATTCTTCATATTTTGTCATCAAAGAGAACTTTTGTCCCTGAGTTTCAGTTTGATCTGCTGATGCCTTGTTATCACTTTCGTACGGGGTAGCTGAATTTGTCAACTCAGGTTACAATTTATCATTATTATTATTCTTAATATTATAATCTGGAAATCGGAAACAGACATAAAAATACTGAAATGTTTCATAAACGAATGAAAACACGCCTTTTTAATTGATGGTTTGTTTGAGTTTGGTCGAGTTTGGGTTAACTTGGGTCGGCACGAGAAGGGTCACTTTATGGCTTTTAATTTATGTATTTTTTTGGCATCCTCAGATGTCTGTGGTGACTGATTTAGTTCTCAGGGCAATGACCTTGACCAGACCTGTCTAAACTCAATCACCACAACTCAAGACCACTCTACTGTCTGTTATTAGCCTAGCACTCTATCCCTCATCTTCACCACACCCTCTTTGTTGTAAAGAAAAAAACAACAACAAGCAAAATAATGTGCAATTCAACCACCTGGAACTGAACACTGAACTACTATGTTTGATTTCAGAGAAAGCAGCTAGACATGATAAGGGTCACATTGTGCTAGAAGAAGCAGGGAGACAGAGAGAATGGAACAGAATCTTAGGACAGAAGGAGACTTTACGGGAAGCGCCCACCAAGCCAATACGCCATGGTCAAGTTCATCTAACAACAACAACAACAACAACAACGACGACAATAACTCCTACTTTAACAACATTAGCAACAACAATCAGTCGAGCTCATTGACAAAACGGCCAGCAAATTCACTAAATTCAAATCAAATTGAAGTATTCAGAATTGACGTGAAGTTCTTTCTAGTTCTGGAGAAGATTGTCAAGTGGCAAAAGTGAAGTGAACATTTTGTTTTCTGCGTATGTCATAGGTAGTTCCGGACACTTTATATTAACTCTTTGTGTGCCATGAACTCTTTCACGTTTGCCGATACAGCAGGAAAAAAGAGCGGAGATGCATAAAGACTAACTACAGTAACATAATAGAAAGTTGACTTTCTTTCTTCCCGACACAAAATAGCCTAGCATCAGTGATTGGCACAAACGTGACCAGCAGAAGAACCGATATATCGGTGATTGGCACACAAAGAGTTAAGGCACGACTTCAGTTCTTGTTTGTTCTATCTCCATAATCCATCCTGAAAAACTGGAGATCGTTTAGTATATAGAAGAGATATATAACAAACGCACACTTTGACACTTGTTTGAAATACGCTGTGGCACTAATCAAGCCGTTTCACAGTTCCGATTTATTCTAACTCATTATCATAATACCAAAGCCTCAAACTTTTAACGTAGAATTTCTCAGTTCTGCAAAAAAAAAGTGGAGTTGGAACAAACAAGAACTAAAGCCTTGAAGAACGAGACCCAATAAACATCTCGTTACATTAAAAGATGGCAACTTAACAGAATGTGACCAGTGTCTTAAGCTAGTCAGAAGTTAAGACAGATCCGCTCCCAAGGTCACAGCGACCTGATGTATCTGAGACGGGCGGCCTATACAAAGTGGTCAGGTCAGGATGACCCCAGAAAAGCTGGAAGTCACGATGTCCAACCAGGCCCTGATCAAGGCGCCAGATCTTCTTAAAAACCTGGCCTGGAGTGCGGTTTGATCGATGGCATTATGATTTAATCTGATCTTCAGGATGTGGGGACCCGGGACAAATGAAGCAAAGGGGGGGGGGGGGTAATGATGACCAAGGGCATGGGTTAAGTCCCTTGCTAATACTTCTTCTCAGCTCAAGACGAATGTCCATTTTTTTTGTAAGGATTCAACTGGGTTTGCTTTCAGTCTGTTTAGTTTCTACCAAATGGAGACTAAATTTTAAAAAGAAAAACTGCGGTGGAGTTATTTATTTATTTATTTATTTATTTATTTATTTATTTATTTATTTAGTCATTCTTTTACATACTGTTTCTTCCTGTCTTTCCGTAGTCTTTCTTTCTTTCTTTACATATACGTTTCATTCTTTCTTTCTTTCTTTCTTCCTGCGTTTCTTTCTTTCTTATTTATGTAATTATTTTTATTTTAGGGAGGTGGTGACTCGGGTTTATCCTTACCATTAATGTTAATCATTCCATTGACAAGTGTGTGTCAAGTACAGAAAACCCATTAACTACGATGTGTCCAAAGTAATCAATCTATCCTCATAAGAATAATTCAGGAATTTGTTGTGTCAAAATGCCTAACTCTCAACTACTGATCTATGGATGGTTTAAAGTATGAGTTGGATTCATTGCTCACTGGGTATCTTTCTTTCTTGTTTTTCCTATCAGTAGTTTTGTCAATATGTCTATCGGTTTGTCTGATTGTCCGGGCGTCCGCCTGTCTTTCTATCTGTCTGTACTCCTATCAATATGTCTATCTGTCTGTCTGTCTGTTTGTCTATCTATCTGCCCACCTGTATGCTTGTGTATCTGTCCGTGTGTCTGTCTGCCCGCCTGTCTGTCTGTTTGTTTGTCAGGCTATGCGAGTCTGCAGTCGGCCAGTCTGTATGCCTATCTATCTATCTATCTATCTATCTATCTATCTATCTATCTAATCTATCTATCTATCTATCTATCTGCCCATTCGTCTGTCTGTCTGGCAGTCTGTTTGTCTGTTTATCTGGCCAGTTCCGTCTATTCCCGTCTCTTAATAGACCTCATTATTTTAGTGTAACCTCTAAACAAACACAGAATCCAACCAAAAATCGACACGTTCGTTCCTGCATTTGAAATTGTCATGAAGTTGTGAAGTGTCCACATTGGTTTGTGTCAAAATCGCTGGCAACCCCAGAGAACGCAATTGATAAATGTGAAAATTATGTTATCTCCGACAGCATTACCATTGTTTTGGCTCTTTTTTCCCCTTTCTGTATTTGCATATCTTCTGGGCATCACATTCAGGTCAAAGTTTGTTTTAATTTGACCCCTGCTTTGGGCCACTTTTTTTTTTTTATTTTGACTTGATTTCGAGTTTGATGTTCTGGAAGCGGGGATTCCCGATAATGTTATTTCGTGATAATGAGATCTTTAACGTGATTAGTGGGATTTGTTAGCATAGAGGGGCGGGGGGGGGGGGGGTGAGGGGATAAAAAGTGTGAATCTGGATTTTAAAAAACTGTTGGGGATAAATTAGCGTGGCCGTCGTGGTTGTGAAGATGAAAGTTAATGAGAGATGTGTTTGTTTTTTTGACATCACAGTTTGAGTTTGATTTTGAGTTTGGAGAAAATCACATCGACACGATAACGGTCACATTGTATTAGGGATTTGTTTGTTTGTTTGATATTGAGTTTTACAGCACATCGCCATGACAACGGCCGCTTTGCGCCCTCCACGGTCTATTTGGGCACACTTTCTTTGTTTATATTTCGGATTCAGAGCTGTCAAGTTTAACACAGAATTAAATACATTCATATAATTTAAACACATTGGTAAAATTCTTTTTAAAAAGTTATTTTGTATAGAGTTGGAAAAAGTTTTGTAAATGAGTATAAAATGAGTATAAAATGAGTATTAAATCAAGTTGTAGATCTTAGCCTCTCTCGGAGAAGATAGGATGCGTTGCGGGTCCACGTCAGAAAATGATTCTTTCATGGATCCGCAGGCATAGTGTCTTCTCCGGGTATACATAAAGTCTACACATTCAGTTAAGATAATTATGTTTTATTGCTGGTTGGCAATCGCATTGCCATACATTAGGGGGATCTTCCCCCTTAAGTAAAAAATGATGTGTGAGGAGGATATGACCCAGAGTGAGTTTACTAAGGACAATTTCATCTCGGGAAAGAAGAGACGATACGCGGAATGTAACAGAATGATAGGACAGAAGGAGACTCTACCAGAAGCGCTCAAAAGCCACCCACTTGTGTCACAGGGTAGGGGATTCAAAATGTTTGTATAGTGATGGATCTTTGGGAAATGTCACTAATGTACGGGGTTACCAGAAGGGCTGTGGAAAGATTATTTTAAAAAAAATAGTGTTAGAAAAGATTTTCAGAGAATAATGATGATAATGTTGATGATGACGACGACGATGATGATGATGTTATTGATGATGATGATGATGTTGTTGTTGATGATGATGATGTTGTTGATGATGATGATGATGTTGTTGTTGTTGATGATGATGATGATGATGATGTTGATGATGTTGATGATGTTGATGATGTTGATGATGATGATGATGATGATGATAATATGCTGCTTCTACTGCATCTGACGATGATGATGATGATGATGATAATGATGAAAAACTCTGAAAATACTGGCACGATCACTACCCTTCGGTCATACCAAATCTGCCAGAGCCGTCAACAGTCTGCCCATGACTACTGATGCCACAGATGCGGCCATTTCTCTGGTTTTAAATGGTCAAATTAATTATCATTCCGCCTGATCGAGATCGTTTACGCCCGACCATCTCATAGACAAAGAGGACAACAATGTTGAACTAACGTCATAAATCACCATGGCGACAGAACCATTTGGATTTACATCGATACTCACACGGTTCGATACATCTTAACTAACTCGTACGGTCTGAGAATTTATCGATATCAGCCATTCTGCACAATTACCCATTTTCAGATGCATTCTCAAATCTATTTGAGAAGAGTACCACGCTCCATTTAGCGATGTGCGCCGACGGCGGATGCCGGGCGATTTCTGATCCGGGGCAATTTTGATACGATGTCGTGTGGGGATAGCGTTCAATTTGCGGACATGCGCCCGGCCATTTTAGTGAATTGGTGTGAAAGCCAGTTTGGTATGATTTTGATAAAGTGACTAAAGATTGCTTTTCACGGCCATAATAGGGCTGTGTGATATGAATCGTGAACTTGGCTCTATCAAGCGAACACGGTGGGAAAGCTGAGTAGCCCATGCTCGTTACTCAAACTTTGGTGACTGAAAAAGGGTTGAGGGACGGGTGGGTCTTTGGTCACATGTTATCTTAGATTACTGTGCACGCTATGCATCTGTTTGTGTATATGCGCATGAAAGTTGTTTGTCTGCTGGGAAGGGACTTATGAACCTAACAAATCTATAACTATCATAAAAAAAAATGGCAGGAATGTTAGCAAGAACTACCGCCGCTCAGACAGTTCGGATTGGCGGGAAATTTTGAAGACGCCTTCAGACTTCAACATTATTTGTGCAGACAAAAGGAGGCACTTCGTGCTTTTTGATGGTATGGATATAATAGGTTATTCAAAACCCTTTCATTTGGGAAAAAAAATTGTTGTAATTTATTTAGCAAAGAAGATAATTTATGGCCTCTCAAAGACAAGAAGTGACACAACCACAGTTTTGAGAAGAAGGCCTTTAAAGTTTCAGCTTTTCAACAAAATTATTGATGATAACTCGATTCATAGTCAGTTTTGAGGCATTTACCTTATCTCAGACAGGATTACTATTTGGAATAGGAATAGTAAAGAGGCTAAACTTTTCAAAAATACTGAAAACGCAAAATCGTTAAAATTGACTCTATGATGCCTTATATCGGTTTTCTCGAATCGGGTAGTGCCGAAATGTGCCTCATTTTGTCGGGTGGCTACAAATTTATTTACAATTTTCTGAGGGGCAAAAGGAAAAAAAGGGGGGAGGGGGAGGCAGGTCCGTCCAGTAAAATTCACAGTGTGATCGAAAATGCAGTTCTTCTTTTTACACATTGCTGGTCGAAAATGAACTTCATAAATCAAATCTGTGTTTTCTCTGGGTCAACTGGCCAGCTAGTATTGTCAGATACCTGTTTCTTAGGGTGTAGGTATGGTCCACCCACTTACATGTAGAAGGGCCGACGAGAAGAAAAAAACATGAAAAGTCAAATTTTTAATTCTACCGTAGGACCCTAACAATCATGATACCCATTTCGCTATAATTTTCATGACGTTTCCTACAGCCGGGAATTGCTTTCATGCTTTTTCTGTACATGCCTACCAGTAAACGAATATACTTGGTATTAACCGAACAAGCACCTTTAACATTATCTTCCGCTGTACCTTTTGACATCCTGCCTGCACCCTTAATGTTTTGTGTATACCTTCCCCCCTCCCTTTCCACCCTCCAACCTACTGGGTCACTTTGTTCGTTTCTAAATCTGTAATTCTCATTATAGTTCGTTGAAATTTACTTTAAGAAGAAAGTTCAAAGTTTTTACCACTTTCAATGACATTTGCCACGCTCTGAGATGTCAAAATGGATTTTCCAGCGTGTCTGTGGTTTCTGATGGTTTCAACGGGCATTTTGATAGATGTTTCAGTGATCAGCTTTTAATGAGGACAGCTAGATGATATAGTTGCTGTATTACGTCTGTAGGTGTGGGGGAAAGCATGAAAGAATTGCGACAGAAGAGAAAGAGAGACAGAGAGAAGGGGAGGGAGAGAGAGAGAAGCAGAGAGAGAGAAGGGGCAGGGAGAGAGAAGGTGCAGGGAGAGAGAGAGAGAAGGGGCAGAGAGAGAGCGAGAGAAGGGGAGAGAGAGAGAGAAGGGAGAGAGAGAAGGGGAGAGAGAGAGAGAAGGGGAGAGAGAGAAGAGGGGAGAGAGAGAGAGAAGGGGAGAGAGAGGGGGGGGGGGGAAAGAGAGAGAGAGAGAGAGAAGGGGGTGAAAATGTATAAATTTGTTTACGTAATTTGATAGCCAGTTATCCTTGGATATAATGGCTTAGGCAGATAGATAGACAGATAGACAGACAAACAAGCAGACAGACAGACAGAATGAAAGAGAGCGTAAGAGTGAGAAAGAGAAAATGGATATCATAGGCCCCCCCCCCCCCAATCGTATTTCTGTATACACAAAGCATCTCTTTGTCCTTCAACCAGACAACATTATTCTAATGCACAGTTCATAATTCAATGAGCGGCCCTGCAGGAGATCGATACCCCAATCAAATTTATGATAGATAATAACATGAGGCCAGAATGGCTGATAGCGCCGACTGATTTCGTGTCAGCAACATGCGAAGGGGCGTAATCGAATAAATTTTTATTTGAAATAATGAAATTTATTCCGATCTCGACTTTTTCTGTCTTTTCTCTTTTGATTTGTTATATTTCGATTTTTACTGCGTTTCTTTGTTTTAGTGTTTTTCTTGTGACCTATATCTGTATTTGTCCGTTTATTTGTTGTTGTTTTTTTCTATTTTCTGTCTCTCTTTTACCACTCATTCATTATTTCTGTCCTTCTTTCTTTCTTTCTTCCTTTGTTCATTCATTCACCCTTTCATTCACTCTTTCTTCCCGTCTTTCTTTTTTCATTCATTCATTCATTCATTCAATCCTTTAATTCAGTCACCCATTCATTCTTTCTTTCCTTTTCATTCATTCATTCATCCACTCATTCTTTCTTTCCTTTTCATTCGTTCATTCATTCATTCATTCATTCATTCATTCATTCATTCATTCATTCATTCATTCATTCATTGTTGTTCTGTCTGCCTTAGTTTCTTTCTTTTCTTCTGTTTTGCTTACAAATTTTTTTTACCGATTTCGTATGTCTAAGTAGCTACATTTTCCATTCTTTCTTTTTTTCTTTTCTTCCTTTTTCATTCATTCGTGCGTTAATTCATTCATTCATTAATTCATTCTTTCTATGTCACTTTTTTTTCATTCATTCATTCATTCATTCATTCATTCATTCATTCATTCATTGTAGACCTGTCTTTCATCCTGTATTTTCATCTTACTTTCTTTCTACCGTGCGTTCCTTCTCTTTGCCATACACCAACCTCAAAAACATTTCCTGTACCTCAATACACACATTTTACTTCATCCTCTACTCAAACCAATGTCTCAGATTTCGTCATACATACACGATCAATCCTCAAGTTCATCTTCCCAATCCTCAATATCCCTCATCCCCTGACGTACGTGAGAAAAGACTCACTCTCCGTCCTCGTTCTGAGAGAAAACAAGAAGAAAATAAAAGAAAAAAAACGCACACTATTTTCATCCGCCACTTTTCTCCATCCTTCGTCCACTCACTGTCCGTCACGTGACCACGGCTTTTCAAAGGGCCGGCCGAAAACTCCGGCGCCGGCCTGTCCACTCGCCGGTCATTTGCTCAGCCCCATTTATTCACAACAACTCAGGACCAGAAAAGCCCGAGAGTTTTCCTGTCTAGATATTTTCCCCGCTGTCGCTTGATTAGTTTACGAGGTCTCTGGGTCTTCACGCTTTGCTGAACTGATCCACAGACGCAGAGTTTAAACACAGATCCAGACTGCTTGTGTTATTAACCTGATTTTTTTCCCCTCCTTTTTATTTCTTATTATCGACATTATTATTTGAAGAAAGTGACGATAAGAAATTCATGAAATGGGTCCTTCTTTTTGCCATAATATTGTACAGTGCCTACTTTTTAAGCATTGAATAGACGCTTTCTTTGCCAAGACTTACAATGAACATTTTGTTTTCTTTCTTGAACATTATAGAGTGCATAATATAGACAGTAAATGAAATATAGGCCTATTGAGATTCGAACTTTAGACCAACGGTGAAGGTTATGAATAATGAACTGAACCGAATGGTAAAGATTCATGCTTTGAGTCTGAGTTTTATTTTTATTGATGATTTTACGGGGGACAAGGTGGTCTAGAGGCAAGGTGCTCGCCTCTCGTGCCAAGGGTCCCGGGTTCGAAACCCGGGCCGTGCAGGCATGTTGGAAATTGGGATTTTTCTCATGTTTTCGTGTCCCTTATCCTATTGGGGGGTAGGATCGAATACCTAGTTTTCTCGGATAAGGACGAAAAATTCGGAGGGCCCGTGTGCACGTTGCGCACGTTAAAGATACCTTGGCAGTTGGAACTCGTAAAGAGCAGGCCGAACAGGCCGCTGCCCGGGCAAAATTAAATTAAAATCCATCTCTACCAGTCCCTCCCCCTCCCCCCTCATCTCCCCCACCCCCCACAAAAAAACAACAAAAAAACCGCCGACCGGCGCTGCACTGTGGCGACGACGTGCCTGCTCCAGTAAAACTGGCCTGCCATGGCACAAAGGCAAATTTCCCAAATGGGATTAAAGAGTTTTTCAAATACAAATACAAATTATTCAGCGGTCAAGTTCAGATGTGTTGACCATTATTATTAGTTTCTGTTCCTATTTGAAGTGGTTACTCCTGTGATGTCTTATAATGCATTTGTTTGTTTGTTTTGGGTTTCCCAATCCTATTCTGTCATTCAAAGTCTGTGTCTCCCTTTTGCTTTTCTCCCCATATTTGTGCTCATAATAGTGCTTATCTCTGAACCCTCAGGGCAAATGATAAAAAAAAGGGAAGAAAAAGACCAAAAAAATATCTTCTCAATGACGGAGAATCGAAGCAACAGTTATCATAAAACGTCTATTATGTAAGGCACGGCTCAAGATCCGAGGGTGAGACTACATTATCTAGATAAATTACCTGTCAAAACCTGATGATCTTCGTGAAAAGAGTAATATTTCCTAGGAAATGTAATGCTTTATTCATCTTTTGTAAAGAGCGGTTCAAGATGGACAGAATAAAATTATCTATTCCCAGCCGTGTCGTGCAAAATGGTGCGGGTGTTGTTGTTTTTTTTGGTTGATGTTTTTTTTTTTTTTTCACTGAATCTGTAAAGATATCTCCATGCTGAAGACGGAAATTGCTAGTGGACATGATAAATAATTGTATATATGTCCACCAAAAAGGGGAAAAAATGTTCCCATCATTGCCCGGGGATCTGATAATTTTACTCACTGAACTTTCTTGTCGGTGAGGATTTTTTGGGGTTTCTTGTGGTATGCACACGGCTTGCAATAGATTGTTTCTTGTTTCTAACTATGATATTTTTGATAAAACATTATCTATTTATTGAACTTACTTATTTATGTAATTGGATACTACTATTTACAGCCATTGTTATCATGATATTATAATGAAAATAGGCACTTCGTTTTATGTTATTATTATTATGTTATTGTTGTCGTTGTTCTTGTCTGTTATCATTTGTTTAAGTGTTTAATCTATATTCACCACTATAACTTGTAACATGTCAAAGAACATTAAAATCAATGTAAACAATTCAATAAGAAGAAAAGTAATAATAATACAACCTCATGAAGGAAGGATGGACAGAAAGATGAAGAGAAGAATGAGGAAGAAAAAAAACGGGGAAACTAGTACAGGCAATAATTTGGCAGCGCTGCACATAATCGTAAATTCTGTCCAACCACCAACTCCGGTTCATAATTTATGACCAATCGGCGTGCGGCTTTCATAATTTGTGTCAATTTTGCAGCATGGCTTGGATTCCGCCTTGCACGTGAAAGTAATCGAATTTCACACCTCAGTGATCATTGTATCGACATTGGAAAGCTGTAACTCTGGGTAATTCCCGGCCTGCATCTTCGCTCCCCACTGTTCTTCCCTGCACCCTACCATTTTCTTCTTCTTCCTTCATTGTCTTTTCTGATCTTCCTTAACTTACACTTTCTTCAGAGAGAGAGAGAGAGGGGGGAGGAGAGACAGACCGATAGATAGATAGACAGGCAGACAGATAGACAGATAGTTAGACAGAGAGAGAGAGAGAGAGAGAGAGAGATAGAGAGAACGAGAGAGAGAGAGACAGACAGACAGACAGACAGACAGACAGACAGACAGATAGATCAGTGTATTATCATCAAGAAGAAAGAGAGGTTGAAAAAATGATGTTAATGACTGTGACCGAACAATGAACGGTGGAAGGGAAATAACCGAGAAAATGCAATAGTCTGGGATAAGAACACCTGGAATGAATTTTTGCTTTGTCGTCATTACTGTCTCATGTGAAACATTCACTCTGTATGAAGACTGCTCACCCCCGAGAATCATTACATTGTATAAGTCTCTTACTCTGCTCCTTGATAAGTTCTAAATTTTTCCAAAATGTTCACGATACGAACTGCACATTAATTCTTCCTTCAAATTAACTTTTATTGTAATGAATTTTCCCTCTGTTCTCGGTAATTTGGCCAAGGTACGTCTTTCTCCTTATATTCTGTGCCCTGCATTTTGGAGTCCTCATTAGGCTACGCTGTAGGTCCTTCAGCATATTAAAAATGAATTATATTAATTGCAGAAGCATTATTGTGGTCAAAATAGCTCTGGAAAATCCTATCGGTAGCTCGCCCTACATTTTGCAACTATCTCATATCTGGCAGCACAGTATCTGACTCAAAATATGGTCTACACAATATTAATTTTCTAATTGGAAATGAACATGCAGGTTGTAACGTAAACAGCGAGAGAGAGAGAGAGACAGAGAGAGAGAGAGAAAGAGAGAGAGAGAGAGATAGAGAGAGAAAGAGACAGAGAGAGAGAGAGACAGAGAGAGAGAGAGAGAGAGAGAGAGAGGGGGGGGGGAAGAGAGAAAACTGACACGTTAGATCGTGAAGAATGACAAAAATTATCTTTCTATCGCATTTTCGTCTTTTTTCTTTTTTCTTAATACTATTGCAGCTTTGCAAATTTTCAAAATATTCCTAGTGTTCTCTGGAACCAGATTTTTCTATAAGAGTCATAGTTCATTAAAGTATCTTCACTTTGTAGGAGAAGGGTTTTTGAAAAAATCATGTAGGCAAAGGGTTGGTTTAATTTGGTATGACGGAACTTGCGCTTCTCCAAGTTTTCAAACTCATCAAAACAGAAGCGGAGCATTTCTCAGCAGTATCCATCTCTAGTTTGGTGAGGTAAATTATGGAGCTTTCAAAGCCTCCCCACCCCCCCCCCCCAGCTTGTATTGGTTTTGTTTGTTCCCTTTTTTTTTTTTTTTTTAATCTCCGGCCATGTTAGCTATCCCAAAAATTCAAGAATCACAAGTTGCGATACTTCATTTTCCAAACTAAGGTCAAATTCAAGAGTGATACTGATGGAAAGGCCAATACCAACGCGGTACTCTCTATCTTTTCATCGTACTGGTTCTATCGCCCGCGTTCAGACAAATAATACCCGGCGTCATTCTTTAATATTGTCGTGATGGGAACTGAAATTATTCATAAAATGTCTGAGATAACGAGTGGATTTACACAAACTATCTCAACAAGAAGCTGGAGGAGGAAGCCAGCGTTGTTGGGTCACAAGATGGACACGGCTCGAAAACATGGCGGTGACATGCTTGGGGGCCATCGATAAAGTACCTGCGCTCGAATTTGGAGACATTGGCCCCTTTATAATGACAGTTTCTGACTCCCTTCCGTCAACCTTTGAGAAATTTATGACTGAAGTTTCATGTGCTCGTAGCTGTTAGAGATACGACTTTTGTTCTTTTTCGTAACACTTACAAATTACACACCGAATCCGCCTGACACTTTGACATACAATGTAGAAGTAGTGTGTAGTGTGTAACTCAGGTGGAGAAAAGAACCTTGCTATTCTATGTGGACGATGTGTTCTTTCCATTTCATTCACTCGGCTTCAACCCTCACCTATTCCCCCTCCCTTTGTACGAGTGTGCCAGCTATTAAACATGTTGAATATCTGTACTAATAAAAGTGAAACTTTACGACAATTGCAGCGCGCCTTTCGCTACTCCTCTGTTAATGCTGATTCGATGGCCCTCAGATTTTATTCAGCGCTTAGTATAGACTGTCGTCGTGTCGCCGGCACAGAAAATAAAAAAATAATGAATAACTCGCATAACGTTTGTATTAGTTTCTAGGTTGCGACACATTGGCATTCAATCTTTTTTTTCGGCAAATTAATGTAATTGAGATTGGTTCCGGTATCTGTATCACACTCACAAAACAACTTCCGGTTAGGACTGGTTTGAATTATGAGATTGAAACTTTGTGTGTTCTCAATGTGCCTAGACTAGGAAAAAGAAAGGGTCTGGAATTGGGAGATTGACGCTGCAGGGCCAAAAGTACAGGTTTGTGTTTTCAACATGCCTAGGAAAATATTACAATATTTCTTTTCTTTGTTAATACACACGACGTTATCACTTCCTGCGATGCGTTCACTAACAAACAAACTAACCCGTGGGCAAATCATAGCCATTTGATGGATGCTGGCGGGACGCGCAGGACGTCAACGCGCAAAGGGAGAGCAGTAAAACGTATCTAAAAACAAACAAACAAACAAAAATAAAATAAAACTAAAGGAACAGGCAAAATGAAGCAGGTCCATAATAATCACCCAGAACTGAAACTAATAAATCGATTTATCCAGGGCAGACCCGGGAACTCAGCTAGTCCACAACAAAGGCTTGATATTCTGAAACTGTAAATCGTATTTTTGCACGCACTATTAGGCTGTGTCATTAAATACACAGCTTGTATTTGATTTTCATACAACCCTACAACCTATTTTGTTGAAACAAAATTCGACAACAACAACAACAACAAAACAAAACAAAATATAAATAAAATCCAACTTTTAAATTCATTACCGTAACTGAAAAGCGTATGTGCTCTTCCCAACGCCCCCCCCCCTCCCCAAGTGTACGCTTTTTACACCCTGGGGGTATCCCCCCCCCCCCCCTCCGCTTTGTAGGGTCTCCTGTCTGTCATGTTTTTTTAGATAATAATTCTGTTTATCGTCTTGCTTTTTCCTAGCACACTGTGACCTTTACCGAGTCGACGTGCTTTCTCCAAACTCAAACTCAAATTCACACTCAAATCTTCAAACTCAAACGCACACTCACACTCAAACTTAAACTCACACTCAAACTCAAACTCACACTCAAACTTAAACTCAAACTCGCACTCAAACTCTCACTCAAACTCACACTCACACTCACACTCAGACTCAAACTCACACTCACACCCAAACTCACACTCACACTCACACTCAAACTCACACTCACTCTCACACTCAAACTCACACTCACACTCAAACTCACACTCACACTCACACTCACACTCAAACTCACACTCACACCCAAACTCACACTCACACTCACTATCAAACTCACACTCACACCCAAACTCACACTCACACTCACACTCACACTCAAACTCACACTCACACCCAAACTCACACTCACACTCACACTCACACTCAAACTCACACTCAAACTCACACTCAAACTCAAACTCAAACTCAGACCACTCCTGTGAGGGTTCATACTTTAAGAACGGCCCCTTATCACAGACGTGCATGAGTTGTAAGACTTTGTCTGGTGCGTAGAAGTGACGCCCCGCATGAACGTGTGCATAACTGAGATGACACACGCCCCAGATGACGGCTGGCGTGATGATGAAGTTTTGACACAAGGGCGGATAAATTTTGAATGTTTGGCCTTAACGTGGGTGTCAGGGACGTTCTGGATTGGTGAAGATTGGATTGTAGTTGTTGGGGTTGTAATTGAAACACGTGTGGATGTTTGAGTGGGTTTGTGTGATAAATTTTGACATCGAGGCTGAGCGAGGGTGCATTTGATTTGGTAATTTTCTCGATAATTTCGTTGTGAGGGGGGAGGGGTGTGGTGACATATGGGAGGTGTCGTCGGTGATAGAGACAAGGAAGAAAATGAAAGAAAGAAAGAGAGGACAGAGTGGGAAAGAGAGAATGAGAGGAAGGGAGAAAGACAGAGAGAGAGAGAGAAGGAGACAGAGAAATAAAGAAAGACAGTGAGAGAGATAAAGAGAGAGAGGCAATATTATTATAGAGAGGAAACAAGACAAGTAACATTATGACGATAATAATAATACCGGTAATATTGATCATAATAATAATAATAATTATAACGACACATAATGAAAATGTAATAGTAACAAAGACAAAAATGACAGTAATGCAAAATTTCTATGCATTTCAGAGCTTCTCCACCCTTGACTATAAAACTTTACGTATTCTTTTCTGTAAAAATTGTAATTTTTATTCTTTGCCTGGTGAACTCCTTTGGGTCACGCATCTGGGATATTTTCTTTTATTTTCATTCTTTTAGTTGTTGTATTTTTTTCGGCCATGTATTAGCATTGTAATTCTAGAACAGTAAGAAAGAAATCGATCGCTGATAAATTTTGTCAGCAAAAACAGAAGTAGTAATTGTATCCTCATCATCTTTCTCGTCGTTATCATCATCGTCAGGGCAATGTGGACCAAAATAATCAACGATGATAGTGATCATAATAAAGATAAAACAAAGAGACCAAGGTCGGCCCGGGGGGGGGGGGATGGGTCCGGGGGGTCGGGGCATTGGAGGAAAATGGAGGGATGGGGTCTGGGGGGGGGGGGTGAGGAAATAGTAAAGAAAGAACAAAGAAAACGAATGAGCCACAAGGTCACCATTGATCCAACTTCACCAGTCTGCGGTGTGTCGATAATGGCGATGAGACACTATCGTCACCAAAATTTAAAAACATTTTTCCTTATCCTCTCTCCGAACATTTCTAATTAAGACTGTTCCTTTATTAGCCAAATCAAATTAGGGATGTATTATCGGCCCTGCAGGCATCCCGCTAAATTAACAATAAATCCTCCCAGCATTCGGTGATAATACTTCAAAAGGACAATGAGCGCTCCCTGGGGCTGACATCATTGTTCTCGCTATCCGCGCTCGCGCCAAGTGTCCGAGAATTGATGCAGTCCGATTTCATGGTCAGCTGGCCACGTGAGCGTGAAGTACAAAACTGTTGTAGGGGACACAACTCCCACTACAAGTAGCAACACCACGCTCGGGCTGTTAGCTCGGGTTTCAAAACTTCAGATCCATAACTGGGGTTCGTTATTATGTCCCCCTGTTGTGAACTCAGAGCTGATTGGTTGGAAATTTGACCCTCGAGGGCTCAATGGTCCATAAGCGAAGCATCACCCCATGCCAGTTGTTGTTGTTGTTGTGAGGGGGGGGGGGGAGGGGGGACTGTTTGAATAGTCTCATTTGTTTGTTTTTTTGGTTTTCGTTTTTAAAACACATTCTGATTAATTTACCAACAAATTATTTTTCCTTATACCTTTCTCTTCATTTCTTCGATCCAATACTGCTATATTCTATCTCTACATCATTATGTTTTGAGAAAATCACTTTTAAGGTTTTAAAGATGAACTTCACAAAGTGTTAGTAAAAACATTTTAACATTTTGAAATCCAGTTCCAGAGGTGAGATAAGTCTATCATTCCCTTATTAATATGTCCACAACTTGAGCGGGTATAAACATGGTAAGAACTGCTCTCAGAACTCTCTGCTACCACTCTTCATCTTCGTTCAGTGATGACGGGGTGTCGTGCGAATTGTTGCATTGTTAACATGGATGATACGCATGCAAAAGAATGGACAGAAAACGACGAACTGATCCGTCTCAGTAACCTGTGTCTCGGATATTACGCATGTGAAGATGGAAATGCGCACAAGCGCATATTTTGAAACGTCTTAGAAATTCGCTATATTTTCAACTAGATGACGTACCGGGCATTGCCCGGAATAAACAATCATGTGTTCTCTCTCTCTCTCTCTCTTTCTCTCTCTTTCTCTCTCTCTCTCTCTCTCTCTCTCTCTCTCTCTCTCTCTCTCTCTCTCTCTCTCTCTCTCTCTCTCTTTTACAATAAAAGTAGTAATCTGCAGTCCTGCTTCAGAATTCATGCGCGCCAGGACACTGCGCACCAAGCTTGATATGGTTACTTTTTATGACATGCACGGTACTATAACAGAATGGAGCCAAGATGGGGGATGAAAATGACAGCACGATGAAACAATGCATTTTCTATAAATACAAGAACCAAACTAATCAAAATAATAAAAACTTCCGTGCACCCTCCGCGGTATTTGAAATGAACATGTAAAATTGGGTTAGTATAAGTGGGCTAATAAAAAAGCCTTTTGCGTTCAAAGGTGGAGATTTTGGGAAATATATAATTATGTAAAACGAAACAAACATGCAAAGATACAGATGTTACACGGCAATAAACATTGTTATTTTTTTAAAATACATGCTTGAAGCAAACAACTTTTAATTATAGCCATCATCTTCCTTATCTCAATTGCCACCTTCCTGCCCAATTTAAGGCCTGAAGAGTGTATAGTTTGGTCAGTGACTCATGCCAAAGGTTGCAAGTTACTGAAATATATAATAGATACTTTCGTTGATTTTGAGATACAGGTGAGTTAAACTCGATGCAAAGAATGCCTGTGTATTTCCTGTGTCTTGGATTAAACAGAAAAAAGAGTTCGGACATTTTGAGCCTGAACAAAAAGACATAATCATGTTCTTCGATTGGAATTAAAAGTATAACAGAAAATTTCGTTCTGCGCCTCAGTTTACACATTGGTGATCGACACTCTACATTGTACTTTAAAAATCACATTTGTGTATTCTCCGAGTCATCGTGCCAACTAGTAATACCAAAGTAGAATCGTTTTGTTTTGAATCTACGTCTGTCGAAAATTAAAAGAATGAAACCCAGATACAAATCCCTGGGAATGTTTCATTCAGCAAGTGTTGTCTTTGGTCGTAGTCCCTGCGGACTTCATGAGGGTCCAAACTTGAGACACAAGGGATCATCTCAAAGACAAGAGCAGTGAAGATTTCATCAATATTTGATGTCCAGCCAAGCCAGACGTTGTCCCTGGCCTCGCTGACCCGCCAACACAATGGCCAGCAGATGTCCAGGCGGTATTAGACTGGACGCTCTCTTGACCACTCGAGAGAGGGGATCATTCAAGATCGGGCAGATGGACAGATGGTGGAAGAGAAACAAAATGGCTTGAAGTGTGGAGTGTCCCAAATGAAGAGGACGGCATTAACAGAGCAAAGCGATTTTATCTGCCCTTAGCCGTGACGGATGGACACACACACACACTACAACACACATACATACTCATACATAGACATACATACACAAGCACACGCACACACGCGTACATAATATACACACAAGCAAGCATATACCACTCACACACAAGGAGTAGAGAGTGGGGTTTAAACACAGGCAAGTTTACCCTTTCTCTCTCTCTCTCTCTTTTTTACATACACACACACATACACACAGACAGACACAAATACACATTCACACTCATGTGCACACAGAATAGATCGTTGTCCTGCATCGGAGCTTTTAAAAGTGAATATTTAATATAAATTTAAAAAGTTGTATTTAACTTATTTCATATTGTTTCTTTCTTCCCTCTGCTTAAATCTTTGTCCTTGATTCTTACATCTATTTGTTCATTTGCTCCTTCTTTCTTTCCTTCGTTATGTCCTCTTTCATTCATTTTTGTCTGCTCTATACGATGAAACCTTTTATTCTATTTGTTTCTTGGTTGGGTCAGGTGTTTTCTTGTTGTTTTTGAGGCAGCATTTTTTGCCTTGTTCTGAGGCCACAACTATTTACTTTGGTGTGTATTTGTGTCGTTTGTATGCTGAGTCTGTTTCCAACTGGTCTCTAATTACAATTCTCTAATTTTGTAGTCTTTTACGCGGATGATGGTAGGATATATCAGACATCTGAAATGCAGTCAGCATAATCATTGTATTGGGGCATGCAAGATGAACAACTGTTTAGACAGACAGACAGACAGACAGACAAATAAACAAATAGGCAGCAGGCAGAAAGATAGAGAGACAGACAAATAGATAGGCCGTCGGGCAGACAGACAAGCAGACACAGACAGACAGACGAGAAATCAAGCAGGCAGACAGACAAACAAAACCTACAAAGAGAAGGCCAGTTAGATAGACTGACTGACAGGGAGGCAGATAGACAGACAGACAGGCAGGCAGACAGAGAGAGTCACGGACAATCGCTTAGAAGAAGGCAGATGACAGACAGACAAACAGTCAGGGGGACGGACAAGCAGTTAGACAGATACAGACAGACACATAGACCAATACAGCTGAATGAAAAAAATGGAAGGAGTAAGCTAGGAGTACAGAGACAGCATATCCTATTAATAAAGAAAGAAATACTGAATCACACACTGAATAAAAGTTCATCCATCTCTCCATCCATACATCAATCTGTCCACCAGCCCCCTCCCCCATCCATCACAGATCAATGAGTGGTCAGTCAGCGGATGTCCACTCAGGCGCAATGAGTCAAAAGTAGTCCAGGACAAAAGAGGCCGTCACATCAAAGAACTTTGTGACCGCTGGTGTGAAAAGTTGAACAACAAGGCCAGGGGAACACGGTGCATTTTCCAGTAGGGGTCAGTCAACATGCTATAGTTGGCATTGTACACATTAACAAAAATAGCTGGGAGGAGGATAAGGCAGAGAGCGAGAGAGAGAGGAGACAGAGAGAGAGAGTGAGAGACAGAGAGAGAGGGTGAGAGACAGAGAGAGACAGAGACAGACAGGGTGAGCGAGAAAGAGAGACAGAGAGAGAGAGAGATAGAAAGACAGAGGGAGAGAGCGGGACAGAAAGACAGAAGGAGGCAGAGAGCGACAGAGAGAGAGAGAGAGAGGGCAAGAGAGAGGGCCAGAGAGAGAGCGAGAGAGAGAGAGAGAAACAGAGTGGGAGAGCGAGACAGAAAGACAGAAGGAGAGAGAGAGAGACAGACAAGAGAGAGAGGGCGAGAGAGCGAGAGACAGAACCAGAGGACGAGAGAGAGAGGGCGAGAGAGCGAGAGACAGAACCAGAGGACGAGAGAGAGAGGGCGAGAGAGCGAGAGACAGAACCAGAGGACGAGAGAGAGAGGGCGAGAGAGCGAGAGACAGAACCAGAGGACGAGAGAGAGAGGGCGAGAGAGCAGAGACAGAACCAGAGGACGAGAGAGAGAGAGAGAGACAGAGGGGTGGAGCAAGACATAAAGACAGAAGGAGACAGAAAGAGAGAGAGAGAGAGGAGAGTTAGAGAAAGAGAGGACGAGGGAAAGAGACAGAAGACGAGAGAGAGAGAGAGAGTTTTGGGTTTGATTTTGGAGAAAACGCGTCCACACGATAGCGGTCGTATTGTGCTAGGACAAAAACAAGACAATAGACCAGAATAAAACTGAACGATAGGACGGAAGGAGACCCTATCAGAAGCGCCCACCCACCCACCCACCTAACAACCCACCCACCCACCGACACACACACATACACACATACATACACACACACACACTCTCACACACACACACAGAAGCAGTGGCAGTGGTAGCTGCAAAGAAACAAACATACAGGCCAAATTCATAAAGAACCACCCGCAGTTTACTAGCCCATTCATATTTATCTATTCACTGTAATGTGAACACTTCAGTTGGCAGTTGTTCCTATTCACAAAAATTGTTAAAAACACATAAAATCAGGGGGAACTGCAACGCTACCAGTGATTATAGTAGCAAAATAAACAAAAAAGAAAATATTTACAAAAGACCACCAACCGCCAGGTATTCATTACATGTATTCATTTATTCACTGCAGCAAATTCTTTCCAATATTGTTTTTCCCGGGAAATCCAGCTTGTTTGTTTGATGTTTTTTGCTTCCACTTGATGGAAGTCCCCGGTGAATGCAAGCTGGCTGAATTTACTCTGTTTCTGTTCGTTTGATAAGAATTGATCGTCAAGTATTTTTGTATCATATAAATTTACGTTCATACAGACATACTTTACAGTATGGGCTTTTTTCCCGTTAGATTTTTAACTTCATTTTATTTGATCTCATTTATGATAGGAATCTGAAGGTTGAAAGCTAGCCAAATGTAAGATAATGAAAAAAAACAAAAACGTGAAAGGGGCAAAGTGGCATTTATAGATACAATTTAAAATTAATTATGAGTCTATCGTTCTGTAAAGTTGGTTTTGTGAAACTGTAGATCTAGCACAACTCATTTTTTTTTTTTTGAACTTAAAAAAAAAATGTTATTGGCACGGGGGGGGGGGGGGAGGGAGAGAGAGAGACTGGAAGAAAGGGGGAGACAGACAGACGGACAGACAGATAGAAGGTATTTAAGAGCATTGTGTAACATAATCAAAACTTTATATGCACTCTAATAAAAAAAATAATCTGACAAAAATGTTTGTTTATCACATAACATTAAAAAAAAAAAAAAAGAAAACAAGAGCTTAATATCATGATATTAAAATCGTTTCCCGTCAGGTCACTTTGAAAACCAGTCTAAGGGTAGCCACACAAAGGCCACCGAATTCGGTCACCGAGCCACTAGGCGCTTTGGGTCAGAAGAGTTGCACTACATAAACGGACCGAATCTAGGTGGGCTCTGTGTGCAGTTGTTGAAATTATATAGTGCAATTCTTCTCACATAAAGCGCCTAGTGGCTCGGTGACAGAATTCGGTGGCCTTTGTGTGGCTACCCTAAGATAGGGCGCAGATACAAAATCAAGAAGAAGGCAAGTCAGATTTGCCGAGCTGTCAGCGGTCGAGGAACTCAATGACGGTTTTCCCCACTGATGACGACAGTCTGAATCATCCCACACACCATTATCATTAATCTTCATCAAATCCGCTGTGTTCGTCCACCACATCATCACCATCATCATCAGCGACAACAACGACAACAGCGTAGCCGGAGCGAGACAATAGCGGCAGTAAATTGACTTTTCACGGTCAGCGACTGCCGCGGTTTTACTCACGCTTTCCGTGTTCGTTTTTCCGGGTTTGTGAACTCTCGCGTTTGTGCTGAATGCTCTCGCGTAGCGGGGCGAGGGCGAGGAGGAGGGATAGAGAACCAGAGAGAAAGAAGGAATGAGAGAGAATAAGAAAGAGAGAGGATTTGGAAAATCGGAAAGAAAGATAGAGAAAGAAAATGAGTGAGTGAGTAAGAGAAAGAGAGAAATAGTGACAGCGAGAGGAGAGCGAGAATGTGAGGGAGAGGAAGAATAAAAAAAATACAGAATGAGAAAAGAGAGAGAGAGAGAGAGAGAGAGATTCACAGAGGATCTAATGAAGTGGAGAAATAAAATAAATAAAAGGAACAGAGGGAGAATCAGAAGGAGAGGACAAAGAGCTTCAGAAAGAGTGTGGATAGAGAGATAATCAGAAAGAATAAGAGGAAGCGAATATGGAGAAGAGAGTAAAGGAGCAAGAAAGACTGAGACAGGAGAGAGAAAGAGAGAGAACGAGAGGGAGAGAGAGAGGGAGGGAGAGAGAGAGAGAGAGAAAGAGAGAGAGAGAGTGCATGAAAGTCTGGATAGTAAAGATGCAAAAGGAAGACTCACTCACAGATCAAGGAATTTTTGTAGTGCGAATGCATGAGAAGCGGGAAGACAAACTGACAGACCAAAACAGAGACAGAGGATACTTGAGTATTTCGACTCACGTACCACCCATTTGTCAATCAGACTTAATCATTCACTAGTGCCCGTTGGTCATTTTGACAGCTGCACCTCACGCCTCGTTAATCACAATCTTATTGTTTCAAGCCCGTGCCACGTGCAATGTACTGACCATGGGTCACTGGCATTCAGATTAACATACAACAGTACTTAAGATCTAGAACAATGGTTCTCAGAGTAAAGTACTGGTAATTTGTGAGTACTGCCAAAGTACAGTAGATATTTGAAAATACCGCAGGGTCAGTTTTAGATGAATTACCCCCAAAAGACTAATGGGCCTGTTTGCTTGGATGGATTGAGAAAACAAAATAATACCATTTTCACTTCAAACTGAAATGTTCTACTTTTGCAAACTAACAATATAATTAATATACATATTTTTAATCAAAATATAATTAGCTAAGGCCCCCGGCCCTACCTGGGATAAATCTGTTTATTAGTTTCAGCTTTGGTAATTAAAATGGGTCTGCTTTACTTGGCCCATTCCTCTAGGTTTATTTTGATGTTTTTATTTGTTTGTTTTTTGGTAAGTCTTACTAAAGATACTAGAATTGATAAGATAAGACAGCTAGTGCTTTTAGCGTGCACAGATTTCGCACCGCCACCTATCGGCAAACGCGCGGAAGTCATGAAAAGTGCCTTATTTTACAAAGCCAAATAGAGAAAATATTGAATTTTGTTCACTGTTCAACAATGGCTACAGGACTGAACTGACGACACTTATCGCTGTGGGAAAACTTTGTCAATTTTTTCTATATTTTAGCCGCAGTAGCATTGTCAAAAATTATGCATTATAAATTTACCATTATATCAAGCATTCTTTTCATACTATGCGCCATGGGCCCCGCCACCGATCAGCGCGCAAATTGTGTGCACGTTTTTTTTAGTGATGCGAAGAAGACAGTGTCTCATCTTGTCTTTTCTAGTATCTTTGGTCTTACTGCACTCCCTTTGCACCTTAGTGCCCCACCCACCCAGTCAGCATTCGTGACACGGCAATAATCTGCTCCCTGGGCAGTTTTTGTAATAATGAGTATGTCGCATGAGGTGATAACATCGTGGGCTTTTGTGTTCGTGGTATGAAAGTATGGGGGGGGGGGGGGCGAAATTAGCGATACAAAGCAAAACAAAAAAACAAAAAACTTTCACACCCCAAATTTAAAAAAAATAAATTACTGAAATATTTGTAGGTCGAAAGGACGGCATCTTCAAAATTTTCACGCAAATCCAAACCATATGAAAGGTGGAAAATTTCGCTAAAAATCGAGAGATTTTTTTGTTATAATATAGATTCACGGGAAGAACAATTTTCCAACAGACACAGAAATATACTTATTCCCCCCCCCCCCCACCCCCTCCCCCTACCTCAAACCCCTTTAAAAAAAAACAAAAAAAAAAAGAATTTGCCAGGCATGTGAATTTAAAAACTCACATACATCTACATCCACAGATAATCACACACATATACCATCATCTCACCATCTTTTTCCGATAAAGATTCAGTTGCTTCCAGATTTTCTCTGACATAAAAAACCGCCGTCTCAATTTTTCACTTCGTTTCCTTTAAAAAAAAAAAAAGAAAGTTCTGTCCAAGACACATATTCACGTGCAAGACATACCGGCTGTCCATTAGAGCTGGCTACACGGGGCCCGCAGTTGATTACCTGTCATCAGCGAAGGCTGATTGGCCGACAGAACTCATTAGCATGATGGATTGACCAATGACAGTCGACATGCCTGAATGAGCATCCAATCAGAGAGGCGGAGGCTGGAAACAGATGACGTGCCATTAGATTGCTTACATGATTCCTATATGACTCCAGGGTTTCGTCGTGGGGGTGAGATGGGGGAGGGGAAGGAGGTGGCTGGAGAAGATGAGGTAAAGTTGAACACGATATGGAAGCTGTATGTTTCATGGAAGACGCAGTAGCTCACAAAATAATGATGACGTGATTCTTTCCTCCCTGTATTTTGAAACCTGTCCTTCGTCCTATCTAAGACCAAGTTGGGAACTTTAAGTAAGGTATCATACTGAGCCTGGGACCTCACATCCAGCTGCTGCCAGCAAAATATGTACACCCAATTGATAGTGGCCATAGCTGACTGTGTCTGACCGGGCTTAGTATGGCAGGGTCTTCTCACATTTACTGAGAACATAGAGGAAATTACGGCGAGCATTTCTTCTCTGCCAGCAGCTGACTGTGTCTGACCGGGCTCAGTATGATAGCGTCTTCCCAGATTTACGAAGAAAATAGAAATGATGGTGTGCACTTCTTGTCTGCCAGCAGCTGACTGTGTCTGATCCAGCTTAGTATGATACCCCCCCCCTCCCCCGTTTAGCCAGACGTGCACAAGCGCTAAGCAGACGTTGATCAACGGTCTAATTAGATTGTGACATCATGACACTGACTTTCAATGAAATCCCGCTCATGAACCAACTCAAAGGATGTTACTGAAACAACGTTGTGACGTCACCATCCAACTACTTGGCCCATCAAAACTGGCTGGTGCCCGCCTAGGCTAATATCTAAATTTACTCATTTCTTCCTCAGGGTTTATGTGCTACCCTAACCCTGACCGGGCTCAGTATGATAGCGTCTTCCCAGATTTACGAAGAAAATAGAAATGATGGTGTGCACTTCTTGTCTGCCAGCAGCTGACTGTGTCTGATCCAGCTTAGTATGATACCCCCCCCCTCCCCCGTTTAGCCAGACGTGCACAAGCGCTAAGCAGACGTTGATCAACGGTCTAATTAGATTGTGACATCATGACACTGACTTTCAATGAAATCCCGCTCATGAACCAACTCAAAGGATGTTACTGAAACAACGTTGTGACGTCACCATCCAACTACTTGGCCCATCAAAACTGGCTGGTGCCCGCCTAGGCTAATATCTAAATTTACTCATTTCTTCCTCAGGGTTTATGTGCTATTGTAACCGACGGAACCCGCCTTTGCCAGGCAACGCAAGATAGATCAGATCAGATCGGATAAGATAAGATAAGATGAGAGGAGAAAATATAAGATAAGATGAGATGAAATAAGATAAGATGAGATGAGATGAGATAAATAAGATAAGATGAGATAAGATAAGATAAGATGAGATAAATAAGATAAGATGAGATGAAAAAGATAAGATAAGATCAGATGAGATAAGATAAGATAGATAGTATGAGATAAGATAAGATAAGACCAGCTGGGGTGAGATGGTAAGGTGATAAGACAGGATAAGATGAGAAGATGAGAAAAGATAAGAAGATAAGATGAGATAAGATATAATAAGACAGATGATCAGACATGATAAGATAAGATGAGATAATATAAGATAGATGAGAAGATATGATGAGATAAGATAAGATAAGATAAGATAAGATGTTATCATGCGCGGTACGGATTGTGGGCATCTACTTTCTGTGGTTTCTTTATTCCCTGCTCAAGTATGTGGAAGCGGTACAACAAATGCACACTTTTACACGTTTATATTGCGTTGTGTGGCACGTATCAAGCTGTTTCACAGCTCCGATCTATTCTAGTTCCTCGATCACAACACTAGAGCAGCTAATGTTTAACATGGCATTTCTCAGTGGTGGAAAATGTGGAGTGGGAACACAGTAGCACTGAGATTTTCAAATTTGCCGATATGATAGTCTTTACATGTTATGGAAATAGATTTACAACCAACATAGTTATCTAAATTTGTTATGAATATATACATTTTTTTTTTACTATAAACGTAGGGATAAAGAAATTGCCTAATTTTTCAGTAGCATTTATAATTTAATTTGAAAAAAAAAAAAAAAAGCAACTTTGAGACAGGAAGACAGCAAGAGATGAGGTCCGACTGAACCAAGGGATATAACAACAAAAAAATCTCTTTTTCCCCTGTATTATCTTGGGTCGCTTCCCTTGCTGCTAGACCATTCCAGCTTGGTGATTACGGAATGTGTAGTCACAAAGTATTGCCTAACAAAAACTCAGATCTATCCTCTGCTTTGGTTTTCAGAAAATGTGCGTTTAATGTATGTTTCTTAACAGTTCCAATAGAATTTGGTTCCAGGTACGTACCTCCCCCCAGTTTTTTGCGCCAGAGGTATGTATTTTAAAGCTGTTTGTGACTCCAGAGTTAGAAAGCTCCTCCCGACATTGTCCTTGAGAGCAAACCTTAAGTAATTATGATTAATTATTCTTTCAGATTTTCATTTTGTTTCCCCCCTGTTTTTTGGTTGAAAGGATAGGGGGATGCAGGGTTAGGGATTCGATAACATTTAGGGTTGAGGATAAGGACGGGGTTAGGGATAGGTACGTAGACGTACGCTCCAATTGATCAAAACGCTAGTCCCTTGTTGAAGAAGTATCGCCAGCATTTTTTGGTGTTGCCGTAGATGTATTTAAAAGACTTGCTTTTCCTTGTGTATTTCGTTGACAGTTCTTCTGTAAAGACAGCTAAAGAATTCGTTTGTCACGTCTCAAACGTTCCATTTCAATAGACCAGAAGTGCTGTTTTAGTACTTGTAATGGTTATAGTATTTTTCACACGCAATGTATTTCTGTGGACAGACCCTCTGATAATGGTAATGAGACTGATTTTGGGCTTATTTATATCAATTTCATTTCATTCTGTTGCATAATGCTTCGGACATCCCGATCTGGTATGTTTAGCGTTTTGTCTTTTATGGTATGGTAGGCGATAGTTGAGCAATGTCTTTATGACGACAACTCTCCCATAAGACCCAACAAAACGCACCTGGGAGATGCAATGCGGAAATTCAGTCTTCAACTTCAAATTTAAACTGTATCAAAACCTGCTTTGAAGGCGACGCAATACATGTAAGTGTGACGTCTTAAGTCAACAAAAGAGATTATAATCGGCTATCGCTCGCCAGGGATGGGCCACAGCCGCTTTCACGGCGAACACAATAGGCCACGACAAGTAGCCGACTGTATTTTGCATTTTTTGTATTTTGTATAATTATTTCTTTCCTCCCATTTGAGAAATTTGCCTCCGTGTCATTGCAGCCCAGTTACAACTGAAGTAGGCACGTCGTCGCCACAGTGCAGTGCCGGTCGGAAGGTTGTTTGTGGGTTGTTGTTGTTTTTTTTTTGGAGGGGGGGGGTAGGATGAGGGGGGAGGGGGAGGGAGTGGTAGGTATGAATCGTTCAGTGGTGTATATCTATGGTATGAATTTTATTTAATTTTGCACGGGAAGCGGTCTGTTCGGCCTGCTCTTCTCGATTTCCAACTGCCAAGGTATCTTTGACGTGCTCAACGTGCACACGGGCCCTCCAAAATTTCCGTCCTTATCCGAGAAGACTAGGTGCCCGATGCTACATCCCATAGGATTAAGGACAGGAAAATATGAGAAAAATCCCAAAATTCCAACATGCCTGCAACGGGCCGGGATTTGAACCCTGTATCTTCGGTATGAGAAGCGAGTACACTATGTTTCATAATTTTTGATGGCGTAGTCGCGAAGTTTTAGCTGTTTATATGTTCAGCCTCTAGCTCAATTATAGTAAGACTAGCTGAGGTCCCCGGCCGCGAGAATCTTTTTTTACACTGCGTTGCCGGAAAGGCGGTACTTCTTTGGAATCCCCGTGACTATTTATAATAACCGCACAGGCGTTCATTACGTCACCGAATTCCTTGGGTAAAGTCTGTTAATTGGAATTGGGAGTCACCTTCCTTTAACATGGCTATATTTTTTTATAACAGCCGAACAACTGGTGAATTCCTTGGGTAATGCCCACTCTAATGTAATAGTCTAAAGAAATAGCCGCGAGAACGTGAAAACTTTCCTTGGTGGCAGAATGTTGTTGAACATACTCTTTGCGTCTCATCCCTCGAGACACCCTCTCACACATTGCTGTGGTTCCCACCTGTGTGGTATAAATCTAGATCTAGATCTAGATCTAGATCTAGATCTAGATTCAATTGTCATTAGATATCTCATCAGACAAAGCTCACACACCCTCATATCTTGGTGATAGAAATCTGGATCTAGATTTAATTATCATTAGGCTACATATCTCAGCACTCGTGGCTCACACTCTCCTGTTATGCAATATATAAATCTAGATCCAGATTTAATTATCTTTACAAATTACATATCTCATGACTCAAGGCTCCCACTGTCATATCTGTGTGATATAAATCTAGATCTAGATCTAGATTCAATTGTCATTAGATATCTCATCACCCAAGGCTCACACTCTCATACCTGTATGGTACAAATCAAGATCTAGATTTAAATATCATTACACATATCTCATCACTCAAGGCTCACACTCTTATATCTGTATGGTATAAATCTAGATCTAGATTTAAATGTCATTACATATCTCATGACTCAAGGCTCCCACTGTCATACCTGTGTGATATAAATCTAGATCTAGATTTAATTATCATTAAGTATCTCATGACTGAAGGCTCCCACTGTCATACCTGTGTGATATAAATCTAGATCTAGATTTCATTATCATTAAGTATCTCATGACTCAAGGCTCACAATCTCTTATCTGTGTGATATAAATCTAGATCTAGATTTCATTATCATTACATATCTCATCACTCAAGCCTCACACTCTCATATCTGTGTGGTATTAATATAGATTTAATTATCCTTACATATCTCAAGACTCACCCTCTCATATCTGGGTGATGCTGGCTAGATCTAAGCATAATTTTATCTTTCATCGCTCATTGCTCAATCTCTCATATTTATTGCTGCTGGTCAACAGCTCTGTGATAGGAGATTAGATTTAATTAGGCCTATGATTTCATATTTTATTATTCATATCTGTGTAATACAGATACATTGAATTATTCTGTTTATCTCACAATTCAAGGCTCACTCTCTGTCTCTCATACTGTTGCAATTCAACATCTGTGTGATCAGATCTAGATCTAACTGTGATTCCATACCTCATCACTCAGGACTCACTTCCTCATACTACTGCATTCTGGCTATCTCTGGTGAATTTTAATCAGTAGCCTATCTTGCCAGTGCATCATCTTCAATTCATTGTAGGCCAAAGTGTAAATCTAGAACTGCTTAAAAGCAAGTCAACAGGAACGTTTTTAATTGTAACTGAGATTTATTAGTCGGTGACTTTATTATGCGGTAAAAAATGAAGATAACCGCATTCGCTGGACCTCTAATCATACAGCTCTAACTAGCCTGCAGAGTGGAGAAATGTACATTGCACATATCTGATCTAGATCTAGATCTAGATCTAATTCTTCTGTGACGGAAATGAGGGGCTTACTTTCATCACGTTATTCATAAAAATTATTAAAACTGACAACTACCTGAGATGAAGTGCTCGGCACAAACAGAATGGGTCGACTCACTTTTTTTAATGTGCGCACGGGTTTGTGTGTTTGATAGTGAACACATCGCAGGAAGTGATAACGAAACCTTAAAATGGCGAACCATGACTGGAAATAGATCTAAATGATGGCGAAACAATGAAAAACGAAACGTAGAAGCCTGAACATTACATAATTTCTAATATAGCCCATGTTAATTTCTCATTGATAATATGCTATTGTGCAAAGTTTGAAGCCTGAGTGTGATGCGGTTCCTGAGCCTTAGGTGACCAAACTGTTAAACCAAAACACGGCCTCAGGGGAAAACCTATTTGGAAATGTTGAAAATGGTGTTTTAAAAAGATGATTGGAACTGGTAACAAAACAAATGACTTCATAAATTCAGTTTGTACATTTCCACACATTATATCTTCAAAATGAATGTGTAAAAACCTAGTAGATTTTTTAACTAATGAGCACAGAAAGTTTGAACTTTCTACGTTTAGCCGTTTTTCGATGCATAGCTAGGGAAGGACCGCTCCAAGTTGTCCAAATATATAATTACAAGCTGAGGTCCCCGGCCCTGCCCGGGATAAATCGGTTTGAATATTAGTTTCAGTTCTGGGTGATTATTATGGACCTGCTTCATCTTGCCTGTTCCTATTTATTTATTTTATTTTTGTTTGTTTGTTTTTAAATAAGTCTTACTGCTCTGCCTTTGTGAGTTGACACCCTGCGCATCCCGTACAATAGCATGATTTGCGCACGGGTTTGTGTGTTTGATAGTGAACACATCGCAGGAAGTGATAACGAAACCTTAAAATGGTGAGTGTGAAACGAAGGAAAGCGCTTAAAAAGGCTACTGGACTTTTTTTCCGGCCGATTTTTTGTTTGATTTTTCTAAAATCAGTAGAGCATCAAATTTCAAGAAGTATTCCTTAAAAACCTCGTACGTTTTGCTCTGCATCAGCACACAAAATTTCAGAACTCTGTGTGCTGTGGTCATGGAATGCATAGAGGACAAAGTTTTCAAGTCCTCAAATATATATATAGATAGATATAGATAAGATAAGATGAGATCTAGGCTTAGTGTCAGGAACAGATTAGTATCATAAAAGCCGTGCTAGGTCACGACTTCAGTGAGTTAATTTTTACGATCTTGTTAATTATAACCAGCGTAATTTGTCCTTGAGCTGTTCTCGTGAACAGTTTGTTTTGAAACACTTTTTTCTTATAGATGGAGAGAAGGTGGGGCGAGACAGACTAAATGTATAACTAGGAATGACAGAGCAGTTCTCGACCCCGTGATTTTGATTAACACAGAGAAGGGGCGAGTAAGGGTAGTTTTATTGAGACGCTTAGTTGGCGTTCAAAAATTCGTGCATAAGAGTAGAAAGCACGGGGTTTAAAGATTTTAATAGTTAATTTTTCACATTTTAAATTTTATGGTCTAGGTAAATTGACCATGATTTTGGCGCAAGGCCGTGACGAGAATAAATTAATACTGCAGGCTGAGCCCGAGTGGCTGCACCAATCAGATGTAGGAATCTAGACGGAAGGTTGCAGATGTGACTTTAGTATTTAAACACGTACAGAACTTAGATAGTTGCCACATGTAGACCTATCCACCTGCGAAGTGGACGGCGATAGTCCTCAGCCAGATGAGAGACATAGAGACGCAGTTAAGCAGTCCATGTTATGAGGAGCGTTGATCCATTGAAGCTCCAGAGCCTAAGCCCACTTGGTTTGATATATGAACCCACAGCGATGATATCCAGCGCTCTCACTCCCAGTGAGGGCCGCATGGTGAGAGTCAATTACTAATTTGTCATAATGCAATTGAAACGTTCCAGCTACTTTGAAGACTGTTGAAGAGCTATCGCCAGACAACGCACTGTTGTACAAGCACGTGTGACTGGGATTCTCCATGGCGTGTACTGGGGAACTTTAATATTATAACATGTCTCATTGGAAATAAGAAATAATAGAATTTATTATTCATTATTAAATATATTTGTTAGTAATGTGTTGTGTGAACTGTTGTGAGTTGTGAACTGCGCCTAACAGGCTGCGTTACAATTTGCTCTGAGATAGAGAGAGAGAGTGAGCGAGACAGGGAGAGAGAAAGAAGCAGTGCAGTATGTTGAGCGCTTCGCTGGCAGCTCCATTCTGCTCTGTGGTTGACATGTTGTTTCTGTAAAGCGCATAGAGCATTTTAAATGGATATGCGCTATATAAATGCTATACATTACATTACATATAAATGCTATACATTACATTACATTACATTACATTACATTACATATACATTACATACATTACATTACATTACATTATCCGTCGCCACGTGCGCGGATCCTTTTTTTTAGTATTTAAACTTCATATGAGCTGCAAATAACGAGATTAAGTTACCAGTATTATAGAAAGCTTTAGTTCCACAGCTTAGTTAGAAATTCAGTTGCCTTTGAATTGATATTTATATTTATATCCATCATTGTTACATACTGTAATTAAACTGCCCTACAGTTCTGCCGAAATTCAAATCAATTGATTTATTTAGTTTTTAGAATGAAAGTATTTTCTTTGTGTGTTCGTCGATTGTGGGAGCGGACCTCGTAAGAGTGTAAGTCGAATTTCCCCCTAAACCCATATCGCGACACTTAGGATCTTAACAATGACGTCACTAATAAGAAAAGGCGCTCACAGCTGATGTCGTGCGTTACAGGTTATCTCACGATAGAGGATGTTAGCGCTAGGATTACCATTGGAGCAGATTCCCTACATGACACTGATGCCGGCGAGATGTCGTAACCAGCGGATCTAAGTAGGACCGACGTCATTCCTGTATGAGCAAACTGGATGTTGTAGGATTATACACACTTACAGAAACGCAGATAGGTTTCGTAGATCTTGAAAAGAAAATTACATGAAATAAAATATGACATATGAAAATATAAAATTTATGAAAATAAACATGAAATATAATAATACAGTATGCTTATACTGTACTGCAGTTAATAATAATGCACATCATTTATATAGCGTTAACAACGAGGCTCTCAGTGCTTTACGACATTTATATCATATAATCATACACACAGGTATGCTAAGAAAAAAAAACGGACATTCAGAGCGTAAAAAGATGTTTTTTCATCTTATGTTTAAACGTCACAAAATTGTAAGTCTCTGTCAAAGACAGAGGCAGAGAATTCCAAATCTGAGGCCGTTGGAAAGAACACGATTTTTCATCCATGGTCTTAAAGGACATCTTAGGATTTTTAAACTATTTTGTGTCTGCAGATGATCTAAGACATCGTGATGGTACATAGAGAGTCAAAAACATCAGTTTCATAAATTTGTGCTGTTTTGTACACACAGGGCAGCCAGCTTACACAGTTTGCGTGAACCAAGAGAAAAGACAAATCCAAAAACTGAAACTGAAAGTGGCAGATCCATTCTTGGTACAATGGATTTTCAGATCGAAACTCGCTGCACTGCGCAAGTGCAAAATCGAGGTTACCACCCATGCCCAAGGCAGTGTATCTCAAACTGTGGGACACGACCAGTGTTGCCGGTGAAGATTTTCAGAAACCCCAAGTGTCAGGTTTGAAATTCCCAAATGTAAGGTAAAAAAACAAAACCAAAACAATCCCAAGATATTTTCGAATCCAAATAATATATTTAAAACTTACAATTTTGTTATGTATTAGATTTAAACTAAGCAATGACGGTGATTAGCTCGCTGATCAAGCAGAACATCCCATACAGGCAATATCGAACTGCCCCTTACCTTGTTTTGGCTTTATTCACTTTTTAAGCCATAAATGGTATTGTGAGTGGGAGGGCAATTGTGTGTCTGTGTGTGTGACTCTGTGTGTGTGTGTCTGTGTGTGTGTCTGTGTGTATGACTCTGTGTCACTCTGTGTGCGTGACTCTGTGTGTGTGTGTGTCTGTGGGTGTGACTCTGTGTGTGTGTGTGTGTCTGTATGTGTGTGTGTGTGTGTGTGTGGGTGTGTGTGTGTGTGTGTGTGTGTGTGTGTGTGTGCGTGCGTGCGTGCGTGTGTGTGTGTGTGTGTGTGTGTGTGTGTGGAGAGTGGCGTTTACAAAGAAACAATAGCAAACACACAAAAGCCCGAAAAATCCCAAGATCTGTAAAAACATGCCGAGATTCTAAGGTAATCCCCAGCGCGTTGGGGAACACGGTAGTCTAGAGGCAAGGTGCTCGACTCTCATGCCTAAGGTACCGAGTTCAAATCCCGGTCGGTGCAAACATGTTGGAATTTTTGACATTTTTCTCATATTTTCCTGACAACGATCCTGTGGTAGGTATAATCGAGCACCTAGTCTTTTCGGATAAGGACGAAAAACTTGTAGAGCCCGTGTGCATGTTGCCCACGTTAATAGATACCATGGCAGTTGGAAATCGTACAAGGCTGCTGCAGGGGCAAAATTCTAAGAAAGAGAAAAATAACTATAGAAAGCTTATACAAATTTGCGTCGAATTGACGTAGGTATATGGAAATATCACAAAAACCATAGAAAATCTATGGGGTCACAGCAATACTGGGCGCAAAGAGTAAAATGGCAAAAAGAGTCACAGCTGAGCAATCTCATTGATTTTACATTCTAAAAATGTGTAGCAGCCCAACAAAATGAGGCACTTCGTGCATTTTGGTGGTATGGAGATATTGGTATCACTAAATAGGTTAATCAAAGCTCTTTCAGTTTGGTAAAAAAAAAAAAAAAGGCTGCTGTAATTTAATTAGCAGAGAAGATGTAGCATTGGAAATTATTCAAGTGACAGAACCATAGTTTTGAGAAAAACGCTCTAAAAGTTCCAGCTTTTCATCAAACTAATTGAATGTGACTCAATTCTTAGTCAGTTTGGAGGCATTTATCCTTCTCAAACAGGATTATCATTTGGAAAAAGAATAGTAAAGTGGTTAAACTTTTCAAAAATGCTGAAAACAGCAAAATTGACCCTTTAATGCCTTTTAATGATTTTCTGGAATCGGATAGTGCCGAAATGTGCCTCATTTTGTCGACCAGCGACACAAATTATTTTATTTCTTCAGTTGTTTTATGGGTTCAAGTTTCCAACCTGTTATACCTTTTGTTCTTGGCAAACGTTGGCATATGGAAAGCTCGAGATGTCTTCAACTTTTCTTTGCGTTTTATTTTATGTCTCTGTAGTATTTCTTATGCAAGACTTTGCTACTCACAACTTTTTCTTTTTGCCAGATTTTGTCGCCGGCATGCTGGGTGGGTATTGTCTAATAATACATGTAACAGCTTGAGATGAGTCCTCTCTTGAGTGAAGATAACATGATTTGATCACGTTCCTGAGTATTCAGAACAGTTTGAGAAGCATTGACCTCAGTGTGCGTTATCAGCACCGGCTGGCCCTAGTTCTTTATCTGACCAACACACTTGACTTTACGTGGGCTGCACAGGATGACTCTGCTTGTACAAACAAGAGTCCTCGACGAAGGAAGGGAGTTTTGTGTACTGTTGAAGCTTTTGAACAGGAAGATTGTACTGTACAGTTTAACAAAATGGGCGGTGGTGAGTTATGTTCGCTCAGAATTTTATGCTCTGATGCGCTAATCCTAGAACTATGCAGATTATTAATGTGTCTTGTGTTTTAGATTCGTGTTTAATTAAATGATGAGTTTATGGCATCCATTGCCCGAGAAACGTCATGGTGTTCTATTTCCTGGAAAGGAGTTCCGTACGTGACGAACACTTAATTCTCTTAACAAGTGCGCGTTTACTGTAAACTATATGTGAATCTTTTTTTTTTTTTGACGACAGGGGTGCATATCGTGTCGACGGGGGTGCGTATCGAGACTTCATTTGAGTAACGAGCTAGGATTTTCGTCCCACAGCCTACTTAGGAGGGGGGGGGTGTCGGAACGGGGGTGCATATCGTGTCGATTGCGGTCCGTATCGTCTTGACGGGGTGCGTATCGTGTCGACGGGGGATGCATATATAGCTACTTCATAGAACAGACGAGCCTGGAATTTCGTCCCACGGCCTAATGTGGGGGTCGGGATGTGGCAGCCTCCCTCCCATTCCCAATCAATCAGCCTGTTATCAGTTAATCAATAATTATAGGAACACGCTGGTCTAGAGGCAAGGTGCTCACCTCTCAAGCCAAAGGTACCGGGTCTGATCCCCGGCCGGTGCAGGCATGTTGGAAATTTTTTTCAGGGGAAAAAAAAACTCTTGTCTCTGATCCATTGGTGGATAGAATCAAGCACCTAGTCGTCTCGGATAAGGACGAAAAACTCAGAGGGCCCGTGTGCATACTGCGCACGTTAAAGATACCTTGGCAGATAAAGGTCCAGAAGAGCAGGCCGAACAAGGCCGCTGCCAGGGCAAATTAAAAAAAAAACACAACTAATTCCTAACACAAAAACATACAGAAACAAGAAAAATAAAACTAAGAAAAATGAGTTGTAAATGCCGAGGACAGCGAACCTCCGAAAACGTAGACCTAAACACATATTCAATAATCATAGTGACTCATCTTCAGTATGTACAAACATAGGAGCAGGAATATTTTTCTTTCGAAAAAATTCCAGCCTGCCTGCACCGACAGGGGATCGAATCCGGTACTTTCTGCATGAGAGACGAGAACCTTACCTCTAGGCCAGGGGTCACCAAACGTTTTTCACAGAGGGCGGAATAACTGACAGACTTACAAGCGCGGGCCGCATAAACAATCTGTCCATCCCGTAGCTCTAGATATCCCTGGTTTTATCAAACAAAATCAAGTACCATGGCGGGCCGGATGAACTGACGTCGCGAGCCGGATCCGGCCCGCGGGGCGTAGTTTGGTGACCCCTGCTCTAGACAATCTCGTCCCCTTTTCAGAATGTGTGATTTTCTTTTCCTTATAAACAGTGTAAAAGATGAATTAGTGGTACTGCTTTCGGTGGTAAGGTTAAAAATCTTGTTTGAATTGCTATTCTCTTCTATACTGACAGTTCTCTGTTTATAAATAACTATTGTTTCTTTAACAGGGCAATCCGTTCCCCCAAGAAGCGATGTTACCCTTGGGAACGTGTCATCTAGACCAGTACAGATCCGCTTCATGAAAAACCGGCTGGAAAGTTTGGAACATGAGAAGGAAAATCTATTCAGCGCTATCACCAATCATGTGGACCCGGTAGGGACATTGACAAGCTGTAAAACTGTAGTGCATCTACTTTTGTTTTACCCTGCCTGTCTGTCTGTCTGTCTATCTATGTAACTGCCTGTCTGTCTATCTGTCTGTCTGTCTGTCTGTCTGTCTGTCTGTCTGTCTGTCTGTCTGTCTGTCTATATATCTATCTATCTATCCTGATACAGTTCATACTGCAGCTGACACTCGTCAGTAATTGTTTCCCAAACAGTTGATGAAAGTGGCCAAGGACTGGATAGATAACCAAGATACATCAGGAAAAACCTTTGAAGAAGTCCGTGACGCTGTAGACCAAGCAAGTGATTATTTTTTACATGGTTGTATTGTCCCTGAAGAAAGTAATGGTAAGTTGTCTATTTTGAAAATACAATTAAAATGCAGTGATATTGTACCTGGAGAAGGTAATGGTAAGTTGTTTATTTTCAAGTTACCATTGAAAGGGTTAGTCAACTGGACTCCAAAGCAAAGAATTTGTTTATCAAGATCGGTAAGTATGATGACTTCTATACAAAGCACATGAACCCAAAACTGGCGTTATCCGAATGAGGCACCCTTGAAATAGCTGCCGTTGTCAGAGTCAAAAAAGCACGCAAACATTTTGCTGAAGATCTCAGTTTTAGCTCATGTGAATTAAGCACGATGCAGAACTAAGTCCTTCAATTTAAATACAGGGTTATTGTTCCTGGAGAAGGTAATGGTATGTTGTTTGTTTTAAAGTTACAAATTGAATACAGTGGTATTGTCCCTGGAGAAGGTAATAGTAAGTTGTTTGTTTTAAAGTTACAAATTGAATACAGTGGTATTGTTCCTGGAGAAGGTAATGGCAAGCTAGTTTGCTTTGAAGCTACAAATTAATAACATTAACAATGGTATTGTTCCTGGAGAACAAGGCTGTACGTTTCTGTATTAAAGTTACAATTTGAGGGCCGCAGGATAAACTATCGTAACTGCAATTGTTTTTGTTCCAACCTTGAGATATTCGGTAAGCGTCCAGCTCTCCAAAACCCGCAGCTTCTGTTATAAATTTTAAGGTTTTAACAGTAAAATTATTATCAAAAAAGAAGTTACGAAAAGCATACTGCGGTGTTGCAAGTTTACTCTTTTGCTGGTAATATTTGCTGTGTTTAATTGATTGGTTTGTTTATCGGGTAATTGATTGGTTGGCTGATTGACTGATTGATTGATTGGTTGAGTAATTGATTGACTGCCCGTCTGATTGATTGATTGATTGGTTAATTTTGTATATCAGAGGGTTGTCATTCTTTAGTTCTCTTGCGCTATACAGTCAAAGGATCAAAGTAAAATATGTTAATCAAGCTTGTCCCCACAAATTCTACAGAAAACAATCTCAGTGGTGGAACTCCTGAAGGAGTAGAAGCTGATGATACACATGTAAATTCATCACAAGATTCAGCAGCATCCTCCGGTAAGAAATCTCTATACAGCATGACAGGATTTTGATACATCATCGCTAATGTGAGGATCAATTTGTGACTGGTTTTCTAATTAGTTCATGTTTGTTCTATCTGCATTTTCTGAAAAAAACTGGATATCTTTTAGCATGGAGAAGAGGTATAATAAATGCACACTTTGACAGTTGTTTAAAATGCGATGTGGCACTTGTCAAGCTATTTCACAGTTCCGATTTACTCTACTTCTTATCACAGCCTCAAACATTTAACGTCGAATTTCTCAGTTGTGAAAAAAATAGAGTTGAAACAAAGGAGAACTAAGATAGTGATATGCTCCGGTCTAGTCGCCGGCTGTTACATCAGCCCGTTGCAGTCATGCCATTACTAGAAACAAGTTGTTCAACTGGACTAGTTCAGAAAAAAGTTTATTTACACAAAAATAGTAACTACCCTATTCTTCGAAGGGTTAAAAAAAAAAAAAGTACACCACTTCAGACCGACGGAATCAGCAGAGAGTATGTATGTATAGAGAGATTTCACTATTGGGCGTTTTGCACTGCGAGCCACGGGAGGCACCGCGAAACCACCGTTAGCATGGAGCGGAAAGTAGGTCGCTGCAGCAAACAATAACCGTTTGTGCATTTCCACGGGGCGTAAGAGTTTACAAACGACTATATTAAAGAGTTTCAGTCAGCCCAAAAAATTTGAACAATC
Source organism: Onchidella celtica (assembly GCA_963931925.1). NCBI lineage: Eukaryota > Metazoa > Mollusca > Gastropoda > Systellommatophora > Onchidiidae > Onchidella > Onchidella celtica. The sequence continues at coordinate 26,410,737 of OZ007581.1, read as the reverse complement.
CGCAGTAAACAGATATGCAAAAGAATGTCAGAGCCAAGTTTCATGTCTCTATCATATTTCTGAACCATTGTTCCACTAAAGGTGCGGAGTGATGTGAAGAGGATACTGGCCTTGCGCTTGTATAAAGGGTGAAGGGTGGTTGAAGCCAAGCCTACAAAAAAAGAGCACGTGGGGAGGGGGTTGATGGGTTTGAAATCACCAAAATTAAGCGTACGTACTTTATGAATGACCCCTTTGTAATAATTCACCCAAAGCATAATTATGTAAGGCCCTTGTCTATCGTGAACGATCATGGGTGTCCATCCAATATACCAAGGTCAAAATTGGGCAAAAAGAAAAAGTTGTATGAAGCGAAACTCTGCGTGCGCTTCCAAGCATTTGGCAGACGGACGTGCTTTGGTGCTGCTAACGAAGCAAGAACTCGCAGTTAAGTAACATATCCTGTTTCGCTTCGATTCTATACATTTCCTGTTCAAATCTTTTATTGTTCGATTTTTGTTCACTTGAAAAAGGCGGAAGCCGAAAATTTTGCGTATTTTCTGTCTTCTCTTTAGTTTGCTTTCTAGCGTCTGGGTTTTATTTCTCACGCAGGGTTTCGCTACATACAACTTTTTCTTTTTGCCCAATTTTGACTTTGCTTATTGCCCTGCTGCGACCCCACGGTTTTTCTGTGGTTTTTATGATATTTCATCCAATATTATACCAGTTGCCCTGTCCGTTTGCTTGTCTGTGGTAGCGTCGTCAATGTCTCCACAGTCACAGACGACCCAAAGTATAAAATAAAATTTATAAAATCGTATTACCGTTTTCTTCCAGATGACAGAACACAGGCCAGTTTTGAAAGAAGGGTACGATCTCTGGAAAACCATGGACGCATGGTCCGCCAAGACATTGCCAGAGGCACGTCTACAATCTCACAGGTCAGCCAGAACGTAGAAGATTTGAACGAGAAAATTCGCAGGTTGGAGCAGGAAAAGCGAAGTCTGGAAGACAGAGTGAAACTGTTGGAGGACAAAGTAGACCCAACTCACCCGAAGGTGCTTGCGTGACTTAATGACAGTCAGAAATTTAGAACGTGGATTCAAATCTCTGAAGAAAGCATGTAGTAGACTTCGGTGAAGGATGAACAGTGTTGTCTTCATGACAAACTGATGTATGACAGTAAAACGCATTTTGCTACAGTTTCTTTTGTTTTTTTTAAAATCATTTTTCGAACGACCGTGCCATTAACATTGAAATGAAAACGATTTAAGGAAATTCAAAGCGCGTTTTTAAAAAAAATTTTGTAAAAAAAACACAAAAAAACGCGCATTAATTTTTGTTTTTAAAAAAAAAGGCATTAATTTTTGTTTTTAGAAAAAAAAAACGCATTAATTTTTGTTAAAAAAAAAAAATAAATTTAGCAACCTCAGTTTTTGATTTGTCTTTCTTTGTCTATTGAGTTTTATTGTATTGTTTCCGTATTATTTCTTACATTACTATACCTGTTTCTTTTTTTGCCATAATTATTTTGACTTTGCTTCAAGCCTTTCTGTGGCACAACAGAGTTTCCGTGCTTGTTTAACAATAATTATTATGTCAGCTGAATTTCGTGGTGTACAAAAAAAAAAAAAACTATTAAAAAACGTAAGGAATGGGGTCATATTAAGACATCTTGTGCCATTATAATTATTTGTCAAATAAAATATTGCATATTCAAAAGAAAAGTTTTTGTTTTTTGTTTTTGTGGTCAAATTGTTTGCTTGTTTGTTACCGTATTCCTTTTTTTATGCTTTGCTGCTGTAACAGTTTATATCAAGAATGTTATCAACAACTTTTTGCGCTGGGGTTACGTATTTTAAAACCTTTTGTGATTGCAGAGCTAGAGAGCTCCTCCCTAAATACTCTTGACAAAAGCCTTAATTATTTTTTCAGATTTTCTTTTTGTTTTCCTCTTGTTATTTGGTTGAAAGGTAGTGGGGGAGGGGGAGGGGGCAGGGTAAGGGATTCGATAAGATTTAGGGTTGAGGATGAGGAAGGGGTTAGGGATAGTACGTATAATCACAAGCCCCTAGGAGATTACTTCATAACCCTACATTAAAATTGCTAACAGTAACAGGTGAGTTGTGTGTACACCAGGATCTAAGCGTTTTACCAACATAATTATGAGAAATGAAAATAAGACGTCATCAACCCAAAAAATTCAGATCGTCATTTAGGGCCTGTTCAACAGCAAATACGTTTTAGCATCGAGATTTCACCATTTCTCATTGGCTGTTGTTATTACGTACCCCAAGCGTTGTGCGCTAGGGGCGCTTACGTATACGTACCTATCCGTAACACCGTCCATATCCTCAACCCGAAAACTTCTCGAATCCCTAACCCTGCCCTTTCAGCCAAAAAAACAGGGGAAAAACAAAACGAACATCTGAAAGAATAATTAATTAACGCTGTTGTTAGGAGTATTTTGTGAGGAGCTCTCTGGCTCTGGAGTCAGGTTTTAAAGCTTTTAAAATACGTACTCCTAGTGCCAAAAAAAAAAAACACACACACACAAAAAACTTGGGGGACTTACATACTTGTAACAACATTCCTTGGATTTGCACAGTTCTCTTTCTCATGCGATGGCAAAACTCCTGGAATTTGCACAATTTACCTATTACCGATTTCAATATAAAAAGGTTATGAACCAATCTCCTCTCCCATTTTCGCTATTTAAAATGAGAAAATATTATTTTGATTAAAACAAAGTGATATAGAAAGGCATACCAAATTTGGATACATACACTGATCTGGCAAAGGGACGAAACTTGTCTTGAAGGAAAAGTTAGTTACGGGAGGGAGTGGTAGGGATGAATTTTATTTAATTTCGCCCCGGCAGCGACCTGTTCGGCCTGCCCTTTTCGATTTCCAACTGCCAAGGTATCTTTACCGTGCACACGGGCCCTCCGAATTTTTTCGTCCTTATCTGAGAAGACTAGGTACTCGATCTACCCCCAATAGGATCAGGGACACGAAAATATGAGAACAATCCCAAACTTCCAACATGCCTGCACCGCTCGGGTTTTGAACCCGGGACCCTTGGCATGAGACCCTTGCCTCTAAACCACCTTGTCCCCTTCGCCAGTATAGCGGCGAGGACCGGAGCAGAATGGATGATGTAGACAAATAAATAAACGCAAAGAATGTTTTTCTTTTCATACGTCATTTTCCGTAAAATAGCGGAGCGGAGCGGATGCTGTGGACCAGACCACTCATTTCCACTAGAAATAGCCCATCAAATCAAGGAGAAACAAGTTTAATTTTTCATGAGAATAAAAACAAATTAAATGCTGGCCATGAATTTCGCTTCTAGTTTAATTTCTGTGGTGCGCACTGTTTAGCACGGAAATTATACGTAAATGTACTGGATTACCTGAAGGATAAGATCTCACCAGATAATGGTTTGATCAGTGCAGAAATGACCGTCCCTACAATATGACTACATCTATACACTGGTCAACAAGTTACATTGTATCACTGACGTTTGGCCTTCTGATGCTTCAAATGGACGGTAGGTTCGATGGTGATAATGATGCCGGCAACGGTGGTGCTCAGTTATGGCTTTGAGCACTACATACACTTGTGGAATGTTCTTTTTCTTTCTCGAAATATCATAAAAACCACAGAAAAACTGTGGGGTCGCAGCAGGACTATAAGCAAAGTCAAAATTGGGCAAAAAGAAAGGGTTGTATGTTGCGAAGCCCTGCGTGAGAAATAAAACCCAAACAAGACAGTCAGACAGACAGACAGACAGACAGACAGACAGGCAGGCAGGCAGACAGATAGATAGATAGAAAAACAAATAAATAGAAAAAATAGATAGAGAGAGAGAGAGAGAGAGATAGATAGATAGAGAGATAGATAGATAGATAGAGAGAGAGAGAGGGAGAGAGAGAGAGATAGATAGATAGATAGATAGATAGATAGATAGATAGATAGATAGATAGATAGATAGATAGATAGATAGATAGATAGATAGATAGATAGATAGATAGATAGATAGATAGATAGATAGATAGATAGATAGATAGATAGATAGATAGATAGATAGATAGATAGATAGATAGATAGTTGTTTTTCCTGTGGATTATGTGCTATACTGGAATCAAATTATGATAGATTTATTCTCCTTCTTGTGTAGATTACTATGGTGTACATTTTTTGAAATTTGGAGGAATATTTTTTGGTGAATTCAAAGTTCTAAAGTGTTTCAAGGCCATGTTTGGATTAGCATTTTTCTACTTGACATTGTTCCACCTGATAAAAAGTGTCATTGTTTTGAAATATGACTCAGGCAATGTGCCAAGTGTTTATAGTCAACCTTCTGTGTGTAGTAACACCAGCTTTGATCACCAGCTAGACTGCAGTGTCAATCACAGTGTCAACAACAGGCCCCAACACCAGCCTGACCTAATTTGTCTAGACAATGTAAACAAAGTGTGTGAAACTAGTGTCAACACAGAATGTGCTGCTGGTCACAGTGTCTCACCATCAAGAACTGTGTACTGTAAGAAACAACTACTAGAGATCAACAAAACATCACATTGCATACCAACTGAAGTGACACTAAAATAAGCTCAAGGCTTACAAAATTTGTAAAAAAAAGAGAAGAAAAAGAGGTTGCAGAGGAGGAGCAAGGAGAAGTATTAGAAGAGTAACTGGTCTTAGACACAACACACCTATCTCCACTACAAGAGGTATCAACAGGTCCAACTTAGCACAAATAGATACATGCAATGTGCTACAAGAACAATCTAATGCCTGTACAATTTCATATTTTAACTCACATTCTGTCTGTAATAAGACCATTGCAGTGAGTGACTATATTCATGAATCCAACTCCGACTTAACATTCATTTGGGAAACGTGGCTTGCTGCTGAAGGCCATGAAGTTACTGAGGCTGAAATCACACCACCTGGTTTCAAACTACACTCAAATCCAAGACAAATCACATCAGGAGGAGGGTTGTGTGTGGTATATAAGAAATGCATCAAACCAAAATTTGTAAACATCAATACGTTCACACATCAATACGTTCACACATCAATACGTTCACACATCAATACGTTCACACATCAATACGTTCACACATCAATACGTTCACACATCAATACGTTCACACATCAATACGTTCACACATCAATACGTTCACACATCAATACGTTCACACATCAATACGTTCACACATCAATACGTTCACACATCAATACGTTCACACATCAATACGTTCACACATCAATACGTTCACACATCAATACGTTCACTTCTTTGGAAGCAATAAAAGTGACAGCCTTCAATACAACATTTCTTTGTCTGTACCATCCACCACCATCAAAGAAAAACAAAAGTTCTCAAAAAATTTTCCTTGAAGAAATAAGTGATTTTCTTGACTCTTTTTACCATCGATGTCGAGCGTCTCATCATTCTCGGTGATGTCAATCTTCACTACGATTCAAAAACAGAATTCTATGCCCAAAAAATGAAATTGCTGCTGGACAACCACCAACTAAAACAAAGGATTGATACACCAACACAAGTAAAGGGACACATTCTTGACTGGTTAATCACAAGAGACGACTCCGACATCTTACATGACATTCAAGTCAGTGACAAAGCACTATCGGATCATTATGTGATATCATTTTCATTAGATATCCCAAAACCTGTGTCCAAGAAACTTAACATTTCGTCCAGAAACATGAAAGTCATCAACATCCTTGATTTTGATAGAGACATTCAAACGGCAGTGTCAATGAACTGTATTCCAACAACTGACTTAGCAAGCTTCTACAACAGCCAGCTCACCAATGTCCTGGACCAGCATGCACCACTGAGAAGTCGGACTATTAGTCAAAGAACATCTGCTCCATGGTACACACTCGAAATAAAGGAAGCCAAAAAACAGCGTCGGGCAGCAGAGAGAAAATGGAGAAAAACCAAATTGACTGTACACAAAGAAATCTATGTGCACAAAACTAACAATGTAAAAGAACTTATCCTAAAAGAGAGAAAAAATTATTTTAATGCCAAAATTTTAAAATGTACAAGTTCAAAAGCACTTTTTAGTGTCACTAATGAAATGAAAGGAAAATCTTCTACATCTTTGCCCTCTACAATAGCAACAGCAAGCCTCCCTGACACATTTGGGCAGTATTCTATTAACAACATTTCTAAGATCAGGAGTGGTCTAGACGATGACTCATGTACATCTGAGTCCAGTAATGACTATTTTAACTGTTTTGATGGTTCATATTTTAATGAGTTAAAGCCTGCAACACCAGAGGAAATTAAAAAGATTATTATGACTTCACCACCCAAATCATGTCCTCTTGACCCTATGCCAACTACTCTTCTGGTTCAATGCCTTGACTCCCTTCTTGATATTATAACATCTATTGTCAATCAATCTCTTCAAACAGGAATGGTTCCAACTTGTTTCAAAGAAGCCATCGTTATTCCATTATTGAAAAAACACAACTTAGACCCTGAAGACCTAAAAAATTATCGCCCAGTTTCTAATCTTTCTTTTATCTCAAAGATCCTAGAAAAAGTAGTATTGGCTCAACTTAAAGATCATTTAAAAGCTAATAACCTCATGGAAAAATTTCAATCTGCATATAGTGAACATCACAGCACTGAAAGTGCACTTCTAAGAATTGTTAATGACATCTTACGATCAAGCGATGAGGGCAACATTACCATTCTTACGTTGCTAGATCTATCAGCCGATTTCGATACCATTGATCATTCGATACTCCTTGAAAGACTATCTCTAACATCTGGAATCTCTGGCATAGTTTTGTCATGGTTCAAGTCTTACTTGACAAAAAGATCTCAGTCAGTGTTTATTCAAGGTAGTTATTCTACCAAATTCCAACTTAAATACGGAGTGCCACAAGGTTCTGTTCTGGGCCCTGTTTTATACACCTTGTACATGTCACCATTAAGTAAAGTTTTTGTATCACACAGTATGAAATATCACATGTATGCAGATGACTCGCAGCTTTATGCAGCATCTCAGTTGGTTGACTTTCCTTCACTTGTGAGTCAAGTTCAAAATTGTTTTGACTCTGTAAAAACCTGGATGCGTACCAGCAAGCTCCAGCTTAACAATAACAAAACCGAGGTTATGCTATGTGCCACTGAATCAAAGCTAAATAAGATTGAAGTCAGTGAAATACAACTAGCTGACATTGATATTCATTTTTCAGAGAAAGCAAAAAACCTGGGTGTCTTTTTGGACAAAAATCTTTCCATGGAGTATCAGATTAATTACATCACCAAATCAATGTTTTTTGAAATACGAAGGATTTCACGTATGAAATCTGTTCTGACTCAGGAAGCAGTGAAAACATTAGTTATCTCCTTGGTTTTGTCTCGCCTTGATTACTGCAATTCACTTTATGCTGGTCACTCAGATGAAAAGATTTTTAAACTGCAAAAAGTACAAAATTGTGCGGCTCGTTTAATTCTTGGAAAGTCAAAATTTGAAAGTAGCACAGAAATGCTCAAAATCCTTCACTGGTTACCAGTAAAAGCCAGAATAGAATACAAAATTGCTGTGTTTTGCTACTGTAGTGTCACAACAACTGCACCTACATACATCAGTGAACTTCTCTGTCCCTATGCTCCTCCCAGGGCCCTGAGATCTCAAGACTCGGGGCTCTTGGTGGAACCTAGGTGCAACCTCAAAACGTTCGGCGACAGGTCATTTAGTAAAATTGGGCCTGCATTATGGAACTCACTACCAAATTCCCTGAGATCAGCATGCAGTGTAGAGAGTTTTAAAAAACAACTAAAACCTCACCTGTTTAAAAAATATTTAGATAAATGATTGGTGTGTGTGTGACCGTTCTTTAGTATGTGTGTGTGCGCGTGTGGTGGACAATGTTAAACGCCTTGAGGCCTCGGCGAAAGGCGCTATATAAATGCTTTTATTATTATTATTATTATTATTATTATAGATAGATAGATAGATAAACAGATAGAAAGATAGATAGATTAAGTTTTTGCCATATTTTTGCTTTCTGTCCTTCACTACTTTATTTTTGTCAGGTTTAGAATCAACACAAACTAGTTATCTTCAAAATAAGTCGATTTCCAGCTATCCTAGCCTTTGCAAGTTTCTACTGACACACGACAAAATGGTCAAGTACTGTTGTGATAACACTACCCAGCCCTGTATTTCCTCTATTGAATATGACGGCAAGAAAGTCACCCAGAATACGTCGTGCGTGGTCGTCACCTTGTCCAAAGTTCCACTGAAATCTGGTGTAAAACAATTTAGGTTTTATCATTCGGTATTTGGTCGTGTGAGGGCCAACTTTACCTGCCAGACGTCCCTGGGTAGGTAGTTGCCATGTGGCCAGAAGGGGAAAAGTTGTGTTTTTACTGAGCTTTGTGTGATTCGGTTATGTGGATGGATGGTTGGATGGATGGATGGATGGATGGGTGGATGGATGGATGGATGGATGGTTGGGTGGATGGATGGGTGAATGGATGGATGGATCGGTTGGGTGATGTATGTATGGATGGATGGATGAGTGGATGGATGGATCGGTTGGGTGATGTATGAATGGATGGATGAATGAGTGGGTGGGTGGATGAATGGACGGATGGGTGGATGGTTGGATGGATGTATGGATGGATGAATGGATTGGTGGATGGATGGATCAGATGGATGGGTGGATGGATACATGAATGGATGGATTGATAGGTGGATGGATGGATCGGTTGGGTAATGTATAGATGGATGGAATTAGATAGGGATTGTTATTTGTACAGGTTGACAGGCTGACGCGGAGAACACACAGAATGTGATTTTTAATGTTCAAGTTCGATCACGAATATGTAAACTGACGCGCCGAAAGAAATTTCCTGTCACACATTTTAATTCTACTCGAAGAAAATGTGTCTTTTTTCCGGCTCAAAATAATATGTCGGATCCATGAACGTATTAAAAGTATAGCGAACTTCAAAACCTTTTAAAATCTGGCCACAGATGAATGGGTGGATGGTTGGATGGATGGATGGATAGATGGATGGTTGGATGGATGGATGGGTGGATGGACGGATAGATGGCTGTGGGTGGGTGTATCGGTTGGCTGATGGATGGATGGATGGATGAGTGGGTGGGTGGGTGGGTGGGTGGATGGACGGATGGACAGACATACAAACAAAGGGCAGGCAGCCAGACAGACAGAAAGACAGACATTGACAGAGAAACAGATGGACAGAGTTTGAGTTTGGAGAGAGCACGTTGAGACGATAGGTGTCATATTCTGCTAAGAAGAAGCAAGACGTCAGACAGAATATAGCACAATGACAGGACAGAAGGAGATCCCATCAGAAGCGTCCGTCAACCACAGACAGACAGACAAACAAACAGACGGACGGACAGATAGATAGATAGATAGACAGACAAGCAGACAGACAAACAGATAGGGAAATAGATAGAAAGATAGATAGATAGATGGATGGATGGATGGACGGACGGACGGACGGCTGGACAGACAGACCGACAGACAGTCAGACAGACAGACATATAGAGAGACAGATAGATAGATTGATAGATAGAGAGAGAGAGAGAGATAGATAGATAGATAGATAGATAAATAGATAGATAGATAGATAGATATTTTTCACCCAATGAAAAGAGGCAAATTTAGACTTACAACACTGTTCCACAACGGGAGTCATGTACCGGTTACTCACAGGTGACAGTGAAAAGATTAATTAAGCATTTACATAAAACGTACTATATAACTCAAGTCCCGAACAGCCGCACTTAGAGACTGTTCCACACTACACTTCATTAACTAATACTGAACGTTTATCTATACACTCAGAGCTTCTTCCATCACTTTTGATGCCAGCCCGTTCAACTGACAGGTCGCCTTTAGTGGCAGTGGGCGTGGTTCTGGCTATCTGCCTGGCAGCCAGTCCAGCTGTGGTTCTTGTTATTGTTCGGGTAAGTTGTCTCTCCTGGCCTTACCGCCTGGCTTGAACTCTGGTGAAACCCGTGTAAGTCCCGAACGTCACCAGTAGCTGCTATCAGACATTTGCTGATAGACGGACAAGGCAAACGATATCACGCTAAACTTTTCCAAACTCAAACAAAACATATGATGTAGAGCAGCATTTCCTACATTTTCCAGCTTAAATATAACCATTCCAAAGAAGAAATTTCAAACATCGCGACTTCAGTTCTTGTTTGTTCTATCCCTATTTTCTGAAAAACTAGAGATCTTTTAGTATGAAGAAGAGGTACAACAAATATACACTTTGGCACTTATTTAAAATGCGTTCCGGCATTTGTCAAGCTGTTTCACAGTTCCAATTTATTCTAACTCCTTATAGTAATGCTAAAGGTGCAAACATTTAAGGTTGAATTTCTCACTTGTGCGGAAAGTGGAGTGGGAACAAACAAGGCACTGAGATCTCGAAGTATATCAAAATTAGGGAATATCTACCTGCAGCGACGACGTCTGTGCAGTCCAGTTCAAAATGACCAGTCCCATTGTGCCAAATGGCAAGAAAATCGCGTATCTAGCCACCATGAAACAGTTACCGCAAATGGCAAAACCTCTTATGTCTGGATCCAGACAAAACTCAACATTACTATGATTGCTGGCTGAAGCTGGCTGTGTCGGACGGGGTTGTGTATGATAGGGTAGAGCTCCTCCCGAAATACTCTAACCACATCCCTAATTACTAATGATTAATTATCTTTTCAGATTTTCTTTTTATTTTCCGCTTGTTTTTTGGTTGAAAGGGTAAATGGCGGGGTTAATGATTCGATATCTTCACTCTTGTTCACATTAGTTAATATCTGCCCATTCTGTTTTAACTGCTGCTCACATTAGTTCATTATATCTGTCTTCACTCCTGTTCACATTAGATCACATTAGATCATGTGTGTGTTCACTTCTGTTCACATTAGTTCATGCTTGTCCTCATTTCTGTTCCCATTAGTTAGTCCATCTTTACTCATGTTCACAAAATTTCACATCTGTTTTTACGCCTGTTTACAAAAATGCATATTTGTCTTCACTCCAATCCACTTCAGTTCATTTCTGTCTTCACGCCTGTTTACAGTACTTCGTATCTGTCTACACTCCTGCACACATATTGTCATTAGTTCATAGCTGTTTTCACTCCTGTTCACAAAAAAGTTCATATCTGTCCTCTCTACTGTTCACAAAAAAGTTCATATCTGTCTTCTCTACTGTTCACAAAAAAGTTCATATCTGTCTTCTCTACTGTTCACAATTAGTTCATATCTGTCTTCTCTAGATTTCACATTAGTTCATGCCTTTTTGCATCCCTGTCCAGGTGAAGAAAAAACCCAATCCTTGTCCACCTAAGATCGACAAAGGTGGTGGGGGAGACATATCATTAGGCCCCCCGCAAGTTCCTAGATAGGGAGGAGAACTCTTGTCCTATTTGTGGCAAGATGGTTTACAGTTAGTTGTCTTCCCTGATTACCGATATTGTCTAAAATAGTTACATAGCTGAATGTCGTGGAAGACTTTGTTGCCAATGTGGAAAATGTGAGCATAGATAGATAGATAGATAGATAGATAGATAGATAGATAGATAGATAGATAGATAGATAGATAGATAGATAGATAGATAGATAGATAGATAGATAGATAGATAGATAGATAGATGGATAAATGGATGGATGGATGGATGGATGGATGGATGGATGGATGGATAGATGGATGGATAGATGGATGGATGGATAGATAGATGGATAGATAGATAGATGGATAGATAGAGACAGATAGACAGATAGACAGATAGATAGATAGATAGATAGATAGATAGATAGATAGATAGATAGATAGATAGATAGATAGATAGATAGATAGATAGATAGATAGATAGATAGATAGATAGATAGATAGATAGATAGATAGATAGATAGATAGATAGATAGATATCTAGATAGACAGATAGATAGATAGATAGATAGATAGATAGATAGATAGATAGATAGATAGATAGATAGATAGATAGATAGATAGATAGATAGATAGATAGATAGATAGATAGATAGATAGATAGATGTATTGTATGAAATAAAACAACGAAAATACACTTCGGCCAAATTTTACATTGATCATTGTTTAATGTGTATATTTAAACCTAACATTAAAAAACGAAATATTCACTCTGTGTGTGCAAATGTCATAGCAGAATTATTTCATGTCTGAAAATGTGTATTTTATTTTTATATTATATTCTATTGTTAGGCTGTTCGTACGGGGCACGTATTTGCCGATTGCAGCGCAGACCAGCAAATTCAGGAGCGGGGCAGCAAAGATCCCCAAACACAGTTCATTGGCTATCGTCCTATCGAACACTGCCGCGGGGGCTGCAGCCTCTGGACTGTGCACCCTAACCCTAACCCTAATCCTAAAATGTCTCTGAACGTCACCGAAAATCCCTTGGACGTGAGTGTGTTGCTGCCCCGCTCCTGAATTTGCTGGTCTGCGCTGCAATCGACAAACACTCATTTATAGCCTCTTGTGACTCCAGAGCTAGAGACCTCCGAATTCCTCGCCAGGAAATACTCTTAACAACAGCCTTCATTAATTTTTCTTTCAGATTTTCTTTTTGTTTTCCCCCTGTTGTTTTTTTTTTGTTTTTTTGGTTGAAATTGTAGAGGGCAGTGTGAGGGATTCGATAAGATTTAGGGTTGAGTGAGGATAAGGACGGGATTAGGGATAGGTAGGTATGCGTACGCCTTAGCGCAAAAACGCTTGGGGTATGTACGAACTTGTAACGACAGCCGTATGGTATACTATAATATTACAAACCCGTGAAGGCAATCAAACTGCTTGAGTCAACACCTTTAATTCTTTCCTCTTTCTCTCCTTTCTCCTTTTTTTTTCGTCTTCTTCTGTATATAATAGCGATGGTGTTGTACTCTAACCGTGTAACTGGGTTTGGGATTGTTTTCCAGGAGACGGAAAAACATCTTTTTGCGAATTTTTTTTTTATACAGGACTAGATCTATATCTTTTTGGTCGTATTAATCAAACAAAACGTGTCTTTCTGTCGTAAAATTATTTTTTTTTTAATGCAGGTCTTTAAGCCGGTTAATCCTATTACGCGGTTATCACACCAAGTATGCACTTACGCAGTTAGAGATACGCACGACTAGAGCACGACAAAATTCCGCCACAGAGATCAGTTACACGATTAGAACAGCCACATACACGGTTAGAATTGTAACTATTGAAGGTTTCGAAGCCTTTTTTGCTATTTATAGTGCGTGTAGACTTCCCATTTGAATAGGGAACCCCCGGAAAGGCGTGGTGACTATTTTTAGGTAAAACAATGAGTTGGTCAAGATTTTCCAGTTGCACGGTTAGAGCACAACACCATCGATAGGATGGATTCGATGTACAGATCTAAAATGAACATTAAAATGCTACATTTATTTCACAAATCAACATCATTTTCAGCATCTGAATACATTCATACACACACACACACACATCAATAATCTGCATCTTCATACATACATACACACACGCACACACATCAATAATCTGCATCTTGATACATACATACACACACGCACACATCAATAATCTGCATCTTGATACATACATACACACAGACACACACATCAATAATCTGCATCTTGATACATACATACACACACGCACACACATCAATAATCTGCGTCTTGATACATACATACACACAGACACACACATCAATAATCTGCATATTGATACATACATACGCACACACACACACACACACACACACACATACTTCAAAATCCTTTTTTTTTTTTTTAAAGTTACAATACAATATAATACATTATCATCGCATTATACCATGGCCGAAATACCTCCTTGGCGATAGGTAGGTTATGAACCCGGTCAAAAGACCTGTTAAGTCTAATATGCATATCAAAGGTAGGCTGGCATAGCAACTATGTATAATGAGTATGTAACCGTATTTGACTAGCACAATCATAATAATTATCATCGAATTTGCCTGTTTTCTTAAAAGCGGGGACATTGTAACTGGTCTACGTAAAAAAAATACATACATACATACATACATACATACATACATACATACATACATACATATATATATGGCCTTTAGCGTCTTTACAGACGGTCTTAGCAGCTAGAATATTCACTTTCACTTTGACTGACAGCTTCTCTCGTGGCTTATTCTACCAATGTTTGACCCGAGAGTGCGATGGCAGTGATTGCAGGTCATACATACATACATACATACATACATACATACATACATACATACATACATACATACATACATACATACATACATACATACATGCATACATACACACATACATACACATATACATACATACATACATACATACATACATACATACATACATACAGACAGACAGACAGACAGACAGACAGACAGACAGACAGACAGAGAGACACACAGACACACAGACATACGCACATACATACACACATACATACATACATACATACATACATACATACATACATACATAACATACATACATACATACATACATACATACATACATACATACATACATACATACATACATACATACCTACATACATACATACATACATACATACATACATACATACATACATACATACATACATACATACATACATACATACACACAAACTACCATTGAAACAAAAAAAAAAAAAAATACGTTAAAATTCCAGAAATCGGGAAAAATATTTCCTGAAGATTCCGATCCCGGGATAATTATGTTGAAAAAGCGAAGAACAAAAAAGTTATCAAAAGAACTCATCATTGTCCACGTGCTCCTTGACGTTGATGTGATGTGCAATCATAAATACCAGAGCAGAGATGGTCCAGCACACAATGATAATGGCCAGGTACACGAATACCTTTGAGGTAATATTGCCCTTGGGGGATTCCTCGGTGAATGCTGATGGAGAGGAAGGCAAGGAAAAGGGATTATTTGTACAGGTTGACAGGCTGACGCGGAGAACACACAGAATGTGATTTTTAATGTTCAAGTTCGATCACGAATATGTAAACTGACGCGCCGAAAGAAATTTCCTGTCACACTTTTTAATTCTACTCGAAGAAAATGTGTCTTTTTTCCGGCTCAAAATAATATGTCGGATCCATGAACGTATTAAAAGTATAGCGAACTTCAAAACCTTTTAAAATCTGGCCACGTACACCTTTAAGTCTTTCTATGCATGATATAATATTTTGTAGATTTCAGGGCTCAACGGTTAAAAAGGCTTTCATGATACACTGGAGGCCTTACTTCCGTTATGTGATGATTTTGTATTCGTATACTGCTTTAATGCCAGTATGGGAAGTTTGCTTTAGTGTCATTGCAGCCCAATTACAAATGGAGCAGACACGCCGTCGCCACAGTGCAGCCCCGGTGGGCAGGTCTTTCTTTGTGGGGGGGGGGGGGTAAGGGAGTGATCAGGATTAGCTGGGCATCATTGATTTCTCGTTATGTCAAGCATTCTTTTAATGCTGTGTGACCTGGGCCCCGCCCCCCTACCAGCGGGCAAACTGTGTGCACAATATTTTTTGAGGTGCTAAGAAGGGAGTGTCTCATTTTATCTATTATAGTATTTTTGGTTAAACCAAGGATTTTTTATTTGATATTTCAAATTCCGTATTTTCTCATATGGGCTGACATTTCATGGAATGGGCTTTTTTTTTTATAGTCAACACTCACCAAAATACCCTGTGCAGGATAACACAGTGCCGGGCGCACCACAGACCTGGTAGTGAAATGTGAAACCTTCTAAACTCATGTGAACCGTGGGTAATTTCATGATGACGCACGATCTGTTCTGGGTGATCAGCGTGCTATATCCCGTGACAATGGAGGCGACGCAGGGGATGGCGGTGCGCCTACAGCAATAGGTCACCAGCATGTTCCTCAACACCGGATAAAAGCAAGGGAGGGAGTAGTTGGATACTGGGAAATCCTGAAGGTAACCTATCTCCTCAGATTTCCTGTCTGGAAAACAACAGGTAGAATGCGCATGGCGTCACAGAGAGTTTTTGTTTTTGTTCTTCACACCAAACAAGATGGCACGTGGATCAGCTGATGAGTGTAACCAGAGAGTGTAGATGTACAGAGAGGGTTCACTGTTGGTCGATTTGCACTGCGAGACACGGGAGGCTCTGCGAAACCACTGTTAGTGTTAGCACTGAACGGAAAATAGGTCGCTGCGGTAAACAATATCTATTTGTGCATTTCCACGGAGCGTAAGGGCTTACAAACGGTTTTAAATAGTTTCAATCAGCCCATAAATATGAACAAACCACAGTAAACAGATATGCACACTATTTTTGTTGAAGAAAGTCTCTTGCAATTCTTCAATTTCCTGTTTACCGCAGCGACCTAGTTTCGCGATTTGGCGGAAGTGAACCCTCTCTATACATCTATACTCTCTGGTGTAACTTAAAGATTGATGTCTAAGCGGTTAAAATGCCTGCTGGTTGCATTGTAGCTGATTCTTATGACAGGGATAAAAAGGATGGATCGAAGCTTGTCAGATTCCCTACCATACTTGTAAACAAGGGGAAGGAAGTGAAAAAATTGACCGAACGTCTAGCATGTGCATGTAAACATGTGCCATTGTTTACTGCCTCGAACTATTTTCAGCTGGCCTCCGATTGGTTCTCGACGCCTCAAGTGCTCGCAGTGCAAATCAGTTAACGAATCAAAATCAATGCTACCATCGCCATGGTGATGCGTGGGTCCAGAAAGCCAAGATGGCGGATATATGCGCATTCTACCTATAGAATAATACACATCAAAGCAAATACACAAAAATACAGAAGGTCATGTTCGACCAAACATCTTACCATTTAAAAAAAAAACAATGGTGGGAGTATTTTATTGTGGTGCAATTTGGCCACTTTTTTCTACTAAGCGCTACAGCCCGAATGACAGTTTCAAAAATTATAAAATTAATTTTTTAAAGTGATTAATAATTGATTGAGTTTGGGTTTTACGGCGTGTCGGCACGATGCGCCCATCACGGTCTATTTGGGTACAGTATCTTTATTTACGTTCCGTATTCAGAGCTGTCAAGTTTAACATAGAATTAAATATATTCATATAGATTTATCACATTGGTAGAATTCTCAAAAGTTGTTTTGTATTATCTGGAAAGACGTTTTGTAAATGAGAATAAAAGTTTTTCAATCAAGTTGTAGATCTTAGCCTCTCTCAGAAAGGACATCTCAAATAATCAAACCCAGTCGCTTTTGAATCGACCGATAGTGCCTTTTCAAGTACAATCAAGTTGTAATAATGTAAAAACTACAATGATCAGTTGTTGTGCTCCCTTTGATAGCCTGCCGCACGGAAAGACTGTATATACCAAACGTAGGGGTGCGTAGTGTTCTACCGCGCTTGAGTTCTGAACCAAGGCTGTGGGATATTATGGGAAATTGTACAGACCAGAGAGAGAGATAGAGAGAGAGAGAGAGAGAGATAGAGAGAGACAGAGCTGGGCGGAACACCGGTTTATTAAGGGTAATGCCAGATATTCTATCTAGTTATAAAAGAAAAAAAAAACAGAAAATCTGGGGGGTCTAAGCAAGGCTCGAAACGAAATCAAAAATGCGGCGTAAACAAAAATTTAAAACATTATAATATATAGCAAAGCCTGACTACAGAAACGATGCAATCAGGCGCAAAGGAACAGGAAAGCTAAAACCAACAAATACCAACAGAAAATAAAATAAAACCCCAAAAAGTTCAAATTAAAATAAAATTTGGATCTTTTCTTAGTTAATTAGTTAGTTAGTTAGTTTGTCAGTCAGCCACTTAGCTAGCTCTATGGTTAGTTAGTTATTTAGTTAGTTAGTTAATTAGTTAGTTAGTTAGTTAGTCAGTCAGCCACTTAGCTAGCTCTATGGTTAGTTAGTTATTTAGTTAGTTAGTTAATTAGTTAGTTAATAAGTTAGTTAGTTTGTCAGTCAGCCACTTAGCCAGCTCTATAGTTAGTTAGTCAGAAACTTAAATAGCTCTACAGGTAGTTAATTAAAGTTTGTTGTTATTATTTTGCTTTTATTGCTACTCTATCTATAATAATGATAATAATTGAGTAGGTTTATATGACGCCTGTCTCCATAAAGTGGACCCAATGTGCTTTGAAACAAATTTCTCCCTCTCTCTCTCTCTCTCTCTCTCTCTCTCTCTCTATCTATCTATCTATCTCTCTCTCTCTCTCTCTCTCTCTCTTTCTTTCTTTCTCTCTCTCTCTCTCTCCTTCTCTCTCTCTCTCTCTTTCTCTCTCTCTCTCTTTCTCGCTCTCTCTCTCTCTCTCTCTCTCTCTCTCTCTCTCTCTCTCTCTCATAATTATGTACCCACAAACATACTCTCATCATGTACAAAACATACACGGCCACAAGGCTTTACCATAAAATGTAGGCAACTGAATCAGTTCGGCCGATTCCCAAGAAACATTGACCACCGCTCGGCTGTATTGGCCTGACACCCGCTGAGTGTAGATTAGGGCCAACTGCTCACCCCCGTGTACACAGAAACAACCGAGTGCCTTCCCCTTGCAACCCTGCCAGAGATCTGTATAACATTCCTGGGGAGCCACAGACCAATAAATTAACCAAACTGGAAACACGAGCTTCGGGCTGTGTCGTTTTTTACGGAATTTCCCGAGCGGCGACAGTATAAACAACATGGCCGCCGCTCGGGAAATTCCGATTCTAGTTCTATCTGAAGTAGAAATTTCTTTTTATTTGTCAAGATTGGGGAGCCGATGTTATGACAAAGTCAATGTAATGTCATGGGTGCCTGTGTGTGTTATAATCTTTATTATTTGTATTATTATTATTGATGGCTCAGTGACCGGTGTGTAAAGTAATTGTCAATCAACCCCGACGGCCGGCCAAAACTGCTTCAAGATGGCAAGGCTGATAGCGAAAGACTTTCCAAAATACTTGAGCAGTGTACAGCCTGTTCGGAAAAGATTTTGATCTGCTTCATAGTACATACAAACCGACACTCAGTTTACGGTCTAAGAAAGACTTAAGGCATTTTGTGTGCGCTTTCGCCCAAAATAAGCTTAGGTATGAGCCATTGTCAAAATGTGGCAACACCAATTGGCCCCATGCACTGAATTTTTGAAATATATATTTTTTTATTTTTTTTTGTAAAACACTCACATGGCATGCACGAATGTCTCTGCTCTAGTCCTTTGGTAGAATGAGCATATCCGCCATCTTTAGTGTCCGGACCCGAACATCACCATGACGAATGTGGCAATGATTTTGATTTGTTGACTGATTTGCACTGCGAGACACGGGAGGCGCCACGAAACAACCGGCGGCGAGCTAAAAGTAGGTTGCTGTGGTAAACAATGGCTCGTGTGTACATGTTCAAAAGGGGGGGGGGGGTAACGTTCGGACAATTCTTTCAGTTCCTTTCTCTTGTTTACGCGGATGATAAGGAATCTGACCAGCTTGGGATCCATCCTTTCCACCCCCCCCCCCTATCAACTACAATGCAACTAGCAGGCATTTTTAAACCCCTAGACATACCTCGAAGTTACACTGACCAGCTGATCCACTGGCCACCTTTGGTGTTGAAAGATCAAAACAAAAACCCTCTGTGACGCCATGCACATTCTACCTATACTTTGGCAAGAAAACTGACAGGACATGAATTTTAGCAAGAAGGGTTTGCCCGGAATTACTTACGAGGGTAAAATTTTCAGCATTTTCTTTCTTTATCCAGTATCGAACGAAACGTTGTGACATTTTGTTCAACTGGGAAGCATTTATAATTCCAGCGATGGAGAACTTATCGACGTCCCATAATGCTCCATCTCTACAATTTGTGTTGAGAACCAGTTGGGGCCCAGCCCCTGAGCTCCCGGTGCCTGAAAATAGTAAAAAAAAAAAAAAAAAAAGGTCAGGGAAATATCTCTTTGCATTGGAGCCAGCCATAAAGTGCGTACGCTCCGAGAAAGGGGGTGGGGGAGGGGGGAGGGGGGGTTGCCTCAGATGAACTAACAAGGTATGGGAGGGGTGGTTTTTGGGGAATCTACTTACGTTTTTCAATTATGGTAATTAATTAAAAAGTTTGGCTTCAATTACTTTTTTCTCTTCAGCAAATGAAGTTGTTAGATTGTGTAAAACTTGTATTTTTTTTATGAAATGGTGAAATAGTTGGTAGAAAATTCCGTTGAAAGTTTTCAAATATCAGGGTTGTATCAAGGATATTTCTACATTCTAATGTCCGCCCTTTAGTACAAGGGAGGTGGGGGATTGAGGCCAAACGTGTGAAAGGAGTGTGTATTAAAAACGGTCAAAATCAGGCTAATGTGCTTTATAGATGGCCCCATTAAGCATGTCTGGTTAATAATGGATAACTGAGTTTAAGTTTGAGTTTGAGGTTTACGACGTGTCGGCACGAAAACGGCCACCTTGCGCCCTTAACGGTCTATTTGGTACACTTTCTTTATTTTATGTTTCGTATTCAGAACTGTCAAGTTCAACATAGAATTAAATACATTCATATAATTTTAAGACACTGGTAAAATTCCAAAAAAAGTTGTGTTGTATAGACCTGTAAAAATTATTGTAAACGAGTATAAAAGTTATTAAATCAAGTTGTAGAATCCATAAAATTTGGGTTTTATTTCTCACGCGGGGCTTTGCAACATACAACCTTTTCTTTTTGCCCAATTTTGACTTTGCTTATAGCCCTGCTGCGACCCCACAGTTTTTCTGTGGTTTTTATGATATTTCGTGAAATTTTAATGGAGATCACTTACACGGACTTTGTATCACCATCAAAATTAGGATGGATAAGAGAGATGGAACATAATGATTTGACCGAGGTGACACCATGTTTGAGTTTGACAGATGTTATAGTCACACGGATGGAGCAAATAGTGACGCCATTTCACACCGGAAGTTTGGAGAATTCCGGTGTTTTGTCTTGGTGCGGCGCAGTGCTCATTTTTGTTTGTCCTGAAGTCTCCGAACAATAGGGAACGGGATTTAATGGCACCGTTACTAATACTATAATATTTAAATTTACGCCATGGGACATTCGGACTGTTCAACGCGGCGGTTAAGCACAGTTATGGACTTTGTACACACTTTTCATGTGCAGTTGATCTTTGTGCCTTGAATCACCCGTACAAAGTCCATAACAACTGTGCTTAACCACCGCGTTGAACAGTTCGAATGTCCCATGAAGTCATCGGTAAATTTAAATATAGTAACGGTGTCATTAAATCCCGTTCCCTATACAAGCAAGAACTCGCAGATAAGCAGACATAATTATTCTATTTAGATTCTATATATTTCATATTCTATTTTTTCATTATTGGATTGTTTTATCTGTTCAGTTTTGCAATTTTTTTCCGTTATTTTTTTTTTTCTTTGAAGAAGGCTGTTGCCGAAGAATTGACCATTTTCTGTCTTCTTTTTGAGTTTGCATTCAGTGTATCGTTTGAGTATTGTTTCTTACGCGAGGCTTTGCTACATACAACTTTTTCTTTTTGCCAATTTTTTACCTTGCTTATAGCCTTACTGCGACCCTACAGTTTTTCTGTGGTTTTTTATAATACTAGCTGAGGTTCCCGGCATTATCCGGGATAAACCTATTTAAAACCCTTCTCTCTCTCCCGCTCTATTTCTTTGTGACCTAGAAAGCTTCCCATATTCTACAGCCTTACTACTGATTTGAAGCGCACCAGAGCACTACGCACTCATTTCTGATAGGAAATTGCGTGCACCAAATTGAACGCCTATTAATACATCGTTTCCGGTGCGGTGGGCTTGCTACAGGGAGCCAAAACAATGATAATTGTATTTTATATTTTTACGACTTCTATTTAAAAATACCTGAAACTTGAATCAACACAATCGTTCGATACAAAAGCGATTGAACTGGATTCGATGACACTTGAGAAAATTAAGTTTATAATTTTTGAAACTGTAATTTAGGCTGTCGCGTCGAGCAAAAAAAGAGGCGAAATTACACCGCAATGAAGTACTCCCGCTACTTTTTTTTTTTTTAACTAGATGAAGTTCCCGGCATTATCCGGGATAAATCTGTGAACCCACCTCACCGTATCTCTCTCTCTTTTTGGTCTAGAAAGCTTCCCATAATTATTTTACAGCCTTACTACAGATTCCATGCGCACTAGAGCACTACGCAGTCATTTCTGATAAGGAAAATGGCGTGCACCAAATTGAACGCGTATTAATACATCGTTTCCGGTGCGGTGGGCTTGCTACAGGGAGCAAAAACAAAGATCATTGTATTTTACCGTTTTACAACTTTTATTTAAAAATACCTGAAACTTGAATCAACACAATCATTCGATACAAAAGGGATTGGACTGGATTAGTTGACGCTTAAGAAAATTAATTTCATAATTTTTGAAACTGTCATTTCGGCTGTAACGTCGAGCAAAAAAAGAGGCGAAATTGCACCACAATGAATTACTCCCGCCACTATTTTTTTTAATAATAAGATAAGATTCCGAAATGGATGCACGCACAGAGTATTATAGGTATTTTTCAACTTTTTTTGTCGACAGTTTTGCCCTCTTTTGTTTCACGGCAAGGCGTCATAACGTGCACAGTGACTTGCCCTACATCCACCTCTAGTCTATCTATAGAGCTCTGTGAAGCAAACACAGAATGACGTTCTTCTTGTTGTTATCAGTGGCGTACCCCGGGGAAGTTGCCGATCATGCCCTGCCACCCACATCTGTCTTCTGCCTTGCGGACAATATCGTTGTTTGTGGTCTCATCACTGGTGGCTTTGAGGACACTTGTGACAAAGCTAACGTGATTCGACAAAACGCCTTTTTCCTGAAAATGCCGTTTCGAGAAAATCGCGATTTAGTTTTGCGGTCTCTAAATTTAAATCTAGGAAACAAAATGCAGTTTTTATAGACTGAAGTGACACTTTATGATGTCTTTTAACTTTGTGTAAAGTTTTATTTGAATTGGTGCTGAATTAATTAAACTATGATGAAAAAGGCGTTTTGTCGAATCAATGCTCAAACGTAAAACGCCTTTTTTCAGAAAAAAAGGCGTTTTGTCGCATCAGACCTAATCACACAAACGCCTTGCTGAAGAGATAGGCATTGCTCTGATTATGTTTGATACGACAAAACGCCTTTTTTGTTCAGCGAGGGCATTGTTTCGCCTTTTTCTGTCCAATGACATGTTCAAAAACTCGGTTCCAAGGGAAAACTCTTTTGTGTCAGACGAAAAAATTGCGTTTGCTGACGGCTGTTCCTGTTTTATCCATAAAACGGCAATGCTTTCTTTTTTCTGATGGGTCTAGTTTAATGCGATGACTGAATAGCCAGTTTCTTTGCTCGTTGTAGGTGTGATTCAAGTATTCTTGATGAATAGCAAAAGCATTGTCGGTGTCCGATTTTTTTCCAAACAATGGTTATGGCAGTTGCAACTTTCTAGTATTGGGTGTTTGGTTTTCTGAGACCAAGGTTCTCTCTCCTTTCTTGCTGTCGTACAAGCCGACATTGGTGATGGAGTGATAGGTAACGGTGAGATCGGAGGCGGCGATAGTTCGACGAGCACGCACAGATATGACGAACTTGCAGACAAAGAATATCCAGTGGAAACATCTGATTGTTCAAGTTGGGAATGTTGAACACCGGCAAGCAAATCTGACACTAACTGTTTTGCACTCTGCGTTAGTTGTTCTTCAATCCCGTCAATGGAGTCTTTTGGAGGGGAAGATGACTGAATGATCGGGTTGTGAGATGTTCAAACATTCAATGGGGTGATGTTCAGGGTGGATGCTGGATGACCACGAGCAATCAAATCGTGCCCCAGAGGGAGCAGTAGCAGCAGGAGTTGACATAGAAGTAGGAGAAAGTTCACTATTCTGTTTCTCGTTGTCCGATGCAACGTCACCATCAGAACTATCCGAAGTAAATGGATTCTCTACACTGTCACTGTCATCTGATGACAAGTCCTTGGAGTGAGTAGGCACAGGATGTTGAACTGGGACGTCAGTAAAAATGAGTAGGCGACGAACAGGTTTGGCTGTCACAGGCCTTGCAATCTGAGGATCTGGGGGACCATCAGTGTCCTCCACACCATAGAAGGCTGGCACTTTGGGTGATTCTGCTTACTCTTGTTCTGCCTTGTGACGCTTTACCACCGGAGCTTCATCACAGCTGCCACTTGAATCTGAGTGCGGCCGAATTATTTTCCTGTTGGATTAAACAAACAAAAGTTGCATGGCTGAATTCTTATTTTGATTGGTTTGAAGAAAAAAATACGACAAAGTGACCAGTAACAACTACAGTGTACAGTAATTTGCAGCAATGATGAAGGCATAACGAGTGAGGTCAAAGCTAAACATGAATAAAACATGTACTCTGCAAATGTCATCTCAATATCAATGAAAACAAAAACGAGCATGGTTATGGTGTAACTGTGGAATTATTTTTTCCAGAAATTCATTGATGATTTATGAACATTCATGCCATTATTGGATACAGTGAGCTAGTTGCCTGCTTCAGTCTATGTCTACATGTTCAAGGCATTTGAAACATGATGATGACGATGATTTTTCTTTTGCTGTCACAAGAACCAGCAGAGGCTCAAAACTTCGTATTCATTACGTTCATTACTAGTCTATGCCCTGATGTTCAGACACATGAAATGTACAAACGTAACAGAAGAAGAAGAAAAATGAACTTACTGCTTAATGAGCTCCTTTAAAAGTCTTGAGGATTCATGAGAACAGAGATGGTGATGCTGTGAATGCAGTATGGCAGAGAGACAGAGAGAGATTTCACCTTGAAGTTCATACCTGGAACTGCCTTAGATTTCAAAATTCTGCTCCTTATAAAGTCTCGCGACAAGAAAAGTTGAGTAATAATTGGAACAACTACGTCCCCGACTTTGACCGAAGATTCTGGCGGTCACTGGAACATCAAACGACATCGAGGATCACAGAACTTCCGATGATGGTCAAGGGATGACCTGGGTGGGGGAAAATATCGTTAGATTCGATGATCGTCTGTGCGTGAGCCAGCGGAGAAAGTTAGGCAATGTTACGTAAACAAGGACAAGGAGACGGCCTTTGGTTTGAGTAGTACTAAAACCAATTTTTGATGATCGTTATACACAAAAGTGTTAACAATGTTAACGACACTTAATACAATGCAGGTAATTATTGAGTTAAATGAAGATTTTTGAGAGACAAAAATTGTCAGAAGATAGTTTTATTGAACTCAAGACAGCCTAATGTAAAAGGATAATGAAAGACTGGACTGAATGATTACCAGGGAGGCTTCTTAATGAAAAGATATAGGCCCCTGTTGTCCCAGTAACAAATCATGCCGACAAAAAGCCGTTTATTCTACTTATATAACGACGGTTTGGCAAGGTAAAGGTGTTTTGTCATCTCACTCAGCCTCAGGCCAACGCCTACATTTCGAAAAAAAAGGCGTTTTGTTAATTTAAAGGCGTTTTGTCATCTCAGTCGGCCTCAGGCGAACGCCTTTATTTCGAAAAAAAGGCGTTCTGTCAAATTAAAGGCGTTTTGTCGCGTTTCAGCGGACAAAAAGGCGTTTTGAAAAAACGTTGTTTTTAAATAATTTTAAAATGGCTAAGCTTTTTCAAAACCTGATAAGCTCATAAGATGAGGATTGTTGATGAGAATCAGATAATGAAATAAAAAAATTTCGCGCCAAAATGAAAAAAAGGGGTTTTGTCAAATCACGTTAGAAAGGTGGTTCTCTGCTTTCTTCGTGCTCGTTCGCCTTCGATGGTGCCGCTGACAGCTAGCTTCTCAAGGGTGTTGTGTCTGTCCAAAAAAAAATCTCATTTGTCTCTTTCTGGTTGTTTGTGATAAGTTTCTCTCTTTGACAACCATTTAGAGAATTTCTTCATTTGATGTTTTAGCAGTCCATGAGATTTTGAGCAGTCATCTGTAAAGAATCAGGTGTACCGTCTAAAAAATATTTCAAAAATCAATTCCAAAAAGTTAAGTGTGAATTAATTGAGCTTATACAAAATTTCAGATCAATCCAACTGACAGTTTTCGAGAAAATCGATGTTGATTCCATCTGTTGGAAGAAAAAAAAAACATGTTTCACTGCCAGGGGTGTCTTTACATCATTATGGGCCCTTTGGCAGAGCGATAGGGATTTTCTTCACCATTTCAAAAACTAATGTAAAAATATGCATGCACGGGACCGCCAAAACCTTGGGGGGGTTCCTTGGTTTTGTGATGTCGACTATGGACAAATTCTCCCGTGTACTACAGTATGCGATGCCGCAAAGGTTAACACCTGCGGTTATAACTTATAAGTCGGAGACTATGGGTCCGGTCCGTCATGGGTTCAACCCCACACCAGAGCGCTTTTTTTACAACCTAGCCTTGCTCATTTTTAGGAATTTTTTATTTTTTATTTTTAAGGATTTTACAAAATTGATGTCGTGGGGAAATTGATCAGTGTTACTAGTGTGCTCCAGATTACTTTATTCCTGTTCATTTTATTTATTCCTGCTCATTCACCGAATGGGACAGAAATAAAAATATAAATCAAATTTTAAACATGCAACATTTTCATGATTTCTTTTAATCAGTGTGAACTGAACAGCTGATCTCTCTCTGCGGTGACCTGGATCTATTTGTCATGTTTTATTTTATTACTTTTTTTTTTTGTTTGCATGGAAGTTGAATTCATTTCTATTAGTTCTGTCCGACTTTCTGTGTGATTTCACACCCAAAAAAATTGGCTAATAATTCCTCTAAACATTTTTTTTTTTTTTAAATATATAAAAAATCCTAGTCACAATTTTATACTCTGGATCAGTGGGGGAAAAAGCAAGAATTAAAAGTGACCAAAAGAGCGGAGCCTGGAACCAACCCACCCCGTTTTTCCGAATGAGAAGTGGTGCGCATCGTTTGTTTTGGTCAAGAGATTGAGATGGGCGCTCGAGTGGCCGCCGCTGGCCTCTCACTCGTCGAGCGAAGAATTATTGTTCGTTTCAGCTTTTCAATGTATGTATGTGAAGTTAATCTGATCTTTCTAGACTTTATATCACTCGCTAAAATTCAGAGGGCTTTGGTTCTCGCCTGCTTGATATGGTACTTGGGCGATTTTGTATCCCATAGACAGCTCTCGCCATCAAGAATGGTTTCTTGAAAGTTTCATCGATAGGTCGACCGAACGCCATTTTATGCCGAGGGGGTTGTCACTCGACGCATATCCCTTCCGAAATCAGAATGAAATAGGGATGGTCATATTCTAGTTTTTCCCGGGGGGGGGGGGGGGGATCGGATTGGCTTTAGGAAAGGGTCGGATTCTATTCCGATTTCGGAACAGTGTAAACGCGACAGGCTTTCCGCTAGATTTCCTTTCCCTTTTTCTATTCCTAAAATCCACCAGTGTAAACAGGCCTTTAAGGAGTTCTTCCTAAATAAACATCACAAACCTAAAATCCATCTGCGAATAAGATTCTGATCTTATTCGCAGGCGTCTGCGAATAAGCGTGGCCTTTTTAGAATCTTACCTGGGCAGCGGCCTTGTTCGGCCTCCTCTTCTCGACGTTCAACTGCCAAGATATCTTTAACGTGCGCATCGTGCACACGGGGCCCTCCAAATATTTGGCCCATATCCGAGAAGACTAGGTGCTCGATTCTAGCTACCATAGGACCAGGGACAGGAATTCTCACTCCCCCCCCCCCAACCAAAAATTATTTTTTTTTAATTCCAGCACGCCTACACCGACCAGGGATTGGACCCCGTACCATCGGCATGAGAGGGGTGCACATTGCCTCTGGACCACCGTGTCCCTGTTACGGCAATATTAACTTTCCATCCATTCTCGTCCTGCTGTAAACTCATACACCTGCCAACTCAGTTGACTTGATACTTCAACCACAGGAATATCTGCGCATTTTACATTAGATTCAGGATCAGTGCAAATATCACCAGGACTGTTAATTATAGAGGAATAAATTATTCGACCTTCAAACCGATCAATACAAAAGGCTGAATTTTATCGATCGCAGTGGCTTGTTGAGCTTGTATAAAATTTAGATCGATGTTTCTCAAATAATTTGGATAGAGGCTATCGGACTATGCAGTCAAAATACTCATAAAGCTGAGTTTTCGTATGTACTGAAACGGAAACCGAAACGGAAACGCAATCGTCAAAAAATCCATCAAGCAATAAAAAGAAAGAGTGTTTCCATGTCTACTGAAAATGTCGTTTCCGTACACACGTAAACATTCTTTCTATTTCACTGCCTGAAGGACTTTTGAAGTTTCTGTTGCGGTTTCCGTACATATGAAAACGCAGCTTAACACCATTTTTGGGCATAAGGGCTTAATGAGGCGTAGAGTCAAAACTGTTTTGTCTCGGTTTTGACTATAATTTGAAATAATTAATTTATTTGAACCATCGGGCATTCATTAAGTCTAAACTGTTTGATTTTGGCTGGCTTTATTGCATAGGCTTAAAAAGAAAACGCAGGTGTGGAGATCTACAGCAGTGAGGCATTTTTTCAAGGAAGAGGGTGATTTCCAGTTCCTGAAATGGTAGAATCGGTGATTTCCTGATTTCACAGATATGCTCATTTCACTGAAATCACTGATTTCTACATAAAATTATTGCTTTCTTCTTCTTCTTCTAGGCGTTGTCCACCCACTGCAGGATGTTTGCCCTCCGACAATGCTTTCCATTCTCTTCTGTCTGTTGTTTTCCTCATCCATGTCGTTCCTCCTCTCTCTGCAATGTCATCCTTCCATCTTCTTCCTGGTCGTCCTCTTGTTCCTTTTTCCTGTCCTTGGCTGCCATTCAGTACAACGTTTTGACCACCTATTGTCATTCATCCTCCCCACATGTCCGGCCCAATTCCACTGCTGTTGTAGCATGAATTCCACTCCGTCTTTTAGGGGAGAGAAGGTGGCGATGGGAGAAAAATTGGAGCCCGACGAGGTCGACTGCAAGAAAAACTTTGAGAACCACTGGTCTAAGCTAGGTTTTCTGGACTTCAAACACACTTTACTTGAAAAAAATAATGTTTATTTTTTATCTGTCATGAAGCATTTTGGCTAATCCAACAATGGGTGTCGATCCACACATTTGAGTAGCACTGCTCTAAGCTATATTTCCTGAATTTGGGGTTTAAATGTTCTACTGAATGACATTATATTTGTTCTGACACGACAACCATCAAGCACAACCAAATTACAGGCGTACTGAAGCTGGAGGTGTTTTTAATGTGGATCTGATTTTATTGACTAGATGGACAATCCTGTTCCCTGTATGTTTTTTTTTGTTCAACCTGTTTAATGGAGGATAATATTTGCTGTGTGCTCGTTAGATACCTTAATAGTGGGTATTATTTGAGTATTTTAAGTGTGTAAAGATCTTCCACACAGAAGCTTTGCTGCTCCTAGCAGTTACACTTTGATTTCTTTGTTCTCTTGTTTTCTTCTTCTTATCTGTGTCTACATCGGTGGCTTGTTAACCTTCAATAGGTGTTTTCCTTCTCTTCTCTTCTTGTTGAAGACCAACGGGTTTGCTTGAGGGCTGACGCCAATGGTCGGTAGAAAGTGGATAAAAACTGAATATTTTTACAGTGGACGTCCTTTAGATGTATGCCAAGTACCGAATTGCAAACATTTGCGGAACCCTCCTCAGGTGTATAAAAAGTCGATTTTTCCAGTATGTTTCCGAAGAGCACTGGCAGTGCACATGTGTGAGATCGTGTAGCTGACATTAAAGTTTCCCGCTTGTATCACAGTTACTTCGGTACAAGGTATTTGTCACCATGGATGTTAATAGGACGAGCCAGAACATTTGCAAACGATAATTATTGTCATGGGGACTTGCCGTTTCATATCCAGACGTATCGAATTCACTGTAAATATGTTTATTTGAAAGCATTACGGTGGTCCTGTTTCAAATACAGATCTGACTGAAAAAGTGCGACACATATTATTATAACACTTTCTTCTTGTTATTTTACATTATTCAAATAAATCTCCGGAATTGTTACTACATGCGTACATGATATTCAAAAATTTTGTTTTTTGTCACCATTCTGCATGAGTGAGTATAATAAAGAATCATTCTAGCGTTAATATTTCTCTAAATTACTTTAAGATCTTCTGTTTTCATGTCCATTCCTTCCTCTTGGACTTTGAATTTGAGTTAGGATTTTACGGCGTTTCACCACGATAACGGCCCTTTGCACCTTTCACGGTCTATTTTGGGTATTTTATTTATGTTTGCTATTCAGAGCCTCGTCAATTTAAATTTCACAAATAAAATTAAATAGATCCGTATAAGTTTTATTAAACTGATAAAGTTCTCAAATATTGTTTTGTATAGGTCTGAAAAGTGTTTTGTAAAGATCGATAAACGTTTTTATATCAATTTCTGGGTCTTAGCCTATTTCAGAGAGGAGAAGTCACGCTGTGGGTCCACGTCAGAAAATAATTATTTCATGGATCTTCTTGGATAATGACAGGACAATGACAACGTTGTATACCATTTCCTCTATCCTTGTGACTGCGACATTGATAATGCTGTCGTCAGCCAATACATTCCACTGTTTACATAGAAAGAGGTCATTGAGTGACAGCTGCTTGCGAAATACAACACATTATGAACAGCAAACACATGAATATCAACACAAACAGGCATGGTTGCAGCTGTTGAAAGTCGCTCTGAATGTCTTCAGATTTCAGAATAACATTGACCAGATGACGCCATATCTGGACGGATATTCAGCTGCCATAGTGATATCCACTACAACAAGCTCCCATGTAGCAGATCTACTTATAGAGACCTTAGTAACCATTCGACCTCGTCTAATGTTTACTTATGTTCAACTCACAACCCAAAACAACGATTCGTACCACATGATGGAAGCTGCTCTGGAAAAATTCCGTTCTGACAAATCTTTGACTAATGTGATTTTAATATCGGAAAACAGCTCTTCCATTACAAGTATTTTACACAGAGTTTCACAGATGCAAAGTTTGAAGTGGACACGAATTTTGCATTTAGTAGAATGGATTGTGTTGTCTACTCACAATGAAGATTTACTTTACGAACTTCAGAATACACGAGTTCCCTTTGACTTCGTCACTGTGATCTATTTGTTCAGCGATATGATGGTCTCCATAGCGCAGAAATCACGAAGTGAACAGCTGCAGGTTGTAACAAGAATCTTTGTGGAGAACAGACAGACATCAGATCAAATCCTCACCCCGCTAGTATTTACAGACACCAACAGCCCATGCTATGGGATTGAATACGGATTACCAACAGAAAAACTTAGGAAGAATGCTGTGATTTTTTTGAAGTCACAGAAATCCGTGCTAGCTGGAATGACCCTCCCAGTGGCCGTCTTAAATATTGTAAGTGTGGAGTCACTGTTATGGAAAGAAGTCAGAGACAACATAACTAGATACGACGGTTTCTGTATAGCCTTACTGAAACTTCTGGCCTGGGATTTGGGATTTGACTATGAGCTGGTCACAGTGCATGACAGAGGGAATTATGGTCTGGTGGATGACGATGGTCAAGCGAAGGGGTTGACAGGTCTGAGGAACGTTGGTCTGTCCACGTATCTTGTTATTATTATTTTATTTATCAAACAATGGGGAGAGTATTTAATTAGGGAAATTTTCTCTTCCCCCCCCCCCCCGGTAGGATCGAGTACCTAGTCTTCTCGGATAAGGACGAAAAAATTCGGAGGGCCCGTGTGCACGTTGCGCACGTTAACGATACCTTGGCAGTTGGAAATCGTAAAGAGCAGGCCGAAAGGCCGCTGCCCGGGCAAAATTGAAATTAATAGATTAAAATTTATCCATATCATCTCTCCCCCCCCCCCCCCCCCCCCGCCAGAACAAGAAATAATAAAACAAGTAAAGTGAGGTGTAAATGCCAAGGGCAGCGAACCTCCTAAAATAAAGACCTCAAATCACTCCCCCCCCCTCCCCATTTTGGGGGGGGGGGGGAGGGGGGTTTATTTGCGCAATGCTGGAGGCTGGATGATGACAGTTTCGAATATTATAGAATTAATTTTCTCAAATGTCCTTTAATCTGACCCTGTCACTTTTGTAGCAATCTATTGTCTTTGTTGAAGTTTTAGGTAATCTTCTGAAAATATTCTCACGACAGTGGAATACAATGATTTGTTTGCTCCATTTGACAACTCTAGAGCATGGGAGAATAATAATATATTTGACATGCTGACACATTGGTCAAGAGGCAAGGCGTTTGCCTCTCATGCCGAAGGTACCGGCTTCGATCCCCGATCGAGGCAGGCATGTTGGACTATTTTTGTGGGAACAAATCCTGTCCCTGATCCTGTAGCAGGTAGGATAGAGCACCTAGTCTTCTCGGATAAGGACGAAAAACTCGGAGGGCCCGTGTGCATGTTATGCACGTTAAAAATATCTTGGCAGTTGAAAGTCGAGAAGAGTAGGCCGAACAAGGCCGCTGCCCGGGAAAAATTCTAAAGAGCTAATCCCTACCATAGAAACACACGAACATAAGAACAACAGAAATAAAATCAAGAAAAGTGAGCTGTAAATGAAAAGAGCAACGAATCTCCTAAAATAAAGATCTAAACTCAAACTCAATTATTTAACGTTAAATGTTTGAACGAACTTTGTGTCCTGTTGCCAATATTCAAATTAAAAACTTTCGAAACTGATTCTTTCTCTAGGTTTGCTACTCAGGCGTGAAGCTGCCCTCTCTCCTATGACATTCACACTGTTGAAAAATCGCCGAAGTTTCCTCAACTTGATACCCATTTCCATCGCCCACTACACAGTGAGCTTAATTTACAGGTGGGGGAACTTTTGAAAAAGGGCATGTTAGCAAACGGATGTAAAAACAGATTAGATCATCATCATACTATAAAAGAAGTAAGACCTCCGATGTACTCATGAAAGTTTGCTATATTTTTAATACTTTCGTTGAGCTTGAGCCACAGCCAAAGAGTATGTCTTTATAGCATATAGATACTAAAATAATGTGTTTAATACTATCTCTATGATTTATAGAGAGATCTCACTTCCGCCAAATCGCGAAAATAGGTCGCTGCGGTAAACAAGAATTGAAAGAGACCACCTTCACCAAAAATAGTGTGCATATCTGTTTACACTGGTTTGTTCATAGTTTTGGGGTGATTGAAACTATTTAGAGCCGTTCGTAAACTCTTACGCCCCAAGGAAATGCACAAATGGGTATTGTTTACCCAAGCGACCTACTTTGGGCTCCATGCTAACTGTCATGATCACATTAGGATCATAAATGCCGTGCTAGGTCACGACGTCAGTGAGTTAATTTTTACGATCTTGTTGATTATAACCAGCGTAATTTGTCCTTGAGCTGTTCTCGTGAACAGTTTGTTTTGAAACACCTTTTTTCTGATAGATGGAGAGAAGGAGGGGCGAGACAGAATAAATGTACAGCTAGGAATGACAGAACAGTTCTCGACCCCGTGATTTTGATTAACATAGATAAGGGGCGAGTAAAGGTATTTTATTTAGACGCTTAGTTGGCGTTCGGAAATTCGTGCATAAGAGTAGAAAGCACGGGGTTTGAAGATTTTAGTAGTTAATGTTTCGCATTTTAAATTTTGTCTAGACCGTAAAATTGACCTTGATTTTGGCGCAAGGCCATGACAAGCATAAATTAATATTGTAGGCTGAGCTGAAGCGACTGCACCAATCAAATGTATGAATCTGGACTGAAGGTCGAGACATAGCTTTAGTATTTGAACCCGTGCAGAGCTTAGATAGAGGCCACATGTAGACAATCCATTTACGAAGTGGACGGCGATAGTCCTCAGCCAGATGAGAGACATAGAGACGCAGTTGAGCAGTCCATATTGTGAGGAGCGTGATGTTTTAAAGCTCCAGAGCCTAAGCTACTTGGTTTGATATGAACCCACAGCTTTTACATCCAGCGCTCTCACTCCCAGTGAGGGCCGCATGGTGAGAGTCCATACTAATTTGTAATGATGAAAGTGAACCGTTTTACTTACTTTTGAAGACAGTTTCAGAGCTACCGCCAGACAACGCATGGTTGTACAAGCATTCTCCATGGCGTGTCTAGAGGAAATGTCCATATCATAACATGTCTCATTGAATTAATAGAATTTAAACTGTTATATCCGTCGCCACGTGCGCGGATTCTATTTGGCATCTAACTCATATGACCTGCAAGTAGTTAGAGTGAATAAGTTAGTCTTTATAGAAAGCTGTAGTTTCATTAGTTAGATTCAGTTGCCTTTGAATTGATATTTATATTTATAATTATATTTGTTACATTAATTCCTGTAATTAAACTGCCCTACAGTTCTGCTAAAAAATCAAAGCAATTGATTTATTTAGTTTTTAGAGTGCAAGTATTTTTTTTTGTGTGTTCGTCGATTGTGGGAGCGGACCTCGAAAGAGTGTCAGTCGAATTCTCCCCATATAACCCACATCGCGACACTGGAGGGGACTTACCAAATTTCTTAATCCTTAATTTCTTAAATTCGTTAGATTATAATCACCTTTTCTCTTTGTTTGCATTACATGTTTGTTCTTTTCATGATCCGTCGCTCACGGGGTGTCGCACGTTGAGCTAGTTTAAAATTATTTACTATTTAGTTTTGTATACTGCTTTGTTATTTTTACTTCCACATATGTCGCTGCTCTCCCATTGACCCGATGACCGAGACCAGGGAGACTACAGAACAGAACTTGGAACGGTGAAAGACAAAAAAGACTGACTGTGGTGTACGCAAGGGCTAAAGGAATTACCACCCAGTTCCTTGAAAGTTAATTGATTCCATCCTAAAATTTTGTCTGCGTCTGGGGAGTTGAGTGTTCCTCCTCGTGTTTTACAGGCTTTTTATACGTTTCTTCTTTGTTAGAACTGCAGGAGGTCGGCGAGGGGTCTTACGTGTGCGTGTCCTCTGTGCCAAAGTGGTGGCTTGGTCGCCGACTTTGCCGTTTCGACGACAACGTCTGCGGTCTCGCAACATCCAGTGGTGATTAAAACAGTGCGGATTCGCATTCGTGAGAATAGTCTTTGTTAGGGACCTGTATATTTGTTTAGATTGTGGCGTTCACATCTTCCTCGTCTCTTTTGGAAGACGTCTCTCTTGTTCTCTTCTCACCTATTTGTAATTATATTCAGACTGTAGGGTCTGTTATCGTTCGTCTTTTCTTGTTTGTCTAGCGTCGTGTTTGGTGTATTTTTTTTCATTAGACCTTTATCATTATGGTGTTGGTACATTCCTTTGTTTCTTATTTTACCTAAGTAACTCATGTGTCTACATTGACACATTGATTGAGTAATTTGATCTGGTTATTGAGAGTAACGATTTTATTGAATTGTTGGAACCCGTGCAGTTAGCACACTGCCAGTTCTATGGAGCTTATTGAGCGTCATGTATAACCGATCTCGTCTTTATATTGACGAGCTCCCGAGAGGGCAGTATTAGACTGTTTAGGGAGGTGATTTTTTTTGTGTAGTGATGAGTAGTGAGTATTGATTTTATTGTCGGCTGGTGCCGCCGCCCGAAGAGCAATGAATTTGTCTCATGGGAGGGAGTCTGTATCAGTATCGAGGTGATGTCGATATAAGAGCTATGTGAATTATATATATTGAGTATACTTTTTTTTAGTCGTCTGCGTATGACGTCGACCCGAGGAGAGCAATAATGAGATTGCCTCATGGGATGGATGATATTGGTATTTTTCGATTATTTGAGAGATGTTTGGCAGTGCTAACGTAGTACACTGCGTGATCGCGTATTCGCGTGTTATTGTTGAACCTTCTTACAGGCATTGTAAGCCCCACAGGGCAGTGTAAGGCCACAGGCAGTGTAAGACGCCGAGATGCAATGTAAGGCCTCTGGGCAGTGTAAGGCCGCAGGCAGTGTAAGACCGACGGGCAGTGTAAGACCGACGGGCAGTGTAAGACCGACTAGTTATGTAAGGAAGGGAGTATTCGCGTTTTGAGATATTTTGCAGTGGTAACAGAGGACACTGCGTGTTCGCGTTTTGAGAGTTTTTTGCAGTGGTAACAGAGGACACTGCGTGGTCGCGTTTTAAGAAGTTGTGAAGAAGAGTGGAGTTGTTTTTTTTATACAACCGATTGTGTCTATGGTTTTTCCACGTTTCGTAGACCATCTAACGTAATACTAGATATGACAAGTAAGAATACCGATTATGATTGTGACTCTCCATGCGGTCAGTGGATGAGTTATCTAAGAACATACCCGATATGGATATTGAATTGAACCGATTATGACTATATACCGAGATGACTGTGACACTTGACGGGTGCGTGCCCTGCGTAGGGGATAGCGCATTAAATTCACATGCATTCGCTTCGTGTCATCTCATCTATCCCGGATTGGATATAATTAGAAATAGATTAAAGTGTAATGTTATTTAATTGAGATTTAGATTATTGTTGAATGCGAGAAGCGCTATATAATTCTTAAATCAAGGCGAGCGCTACGCAGATTTTGAAAGAGTACGTCAGGCTAATTATCTTGTCGACGTTTGTTATTTCAGCTTCACTATGGCGAAATTTATAATTGATAAACCAGAATATGTTGCTATTTTATATAGAGACTGTTAAGCATTGAGGTTGAGCATTTTTCACCTTTTTCGGAGACCGTGGATGGTTTCACAAGGTATTGTCCTACCAATTATGGACATTCTTTCTCAAAAATTTCCATGTGATTCCTTTTTCCACTAGCGTCCATCCTGACCATGACCTGAGTTTCAGACAACATTGACGCCTTTGTCTGCGGGTCAATGAGATGAGGAAATGGCAAACCGAGCGACCAGACCTACTGCTGCCAGGATACCATTACTTTAATTAACTATTGTTCGTTCATGTTCTATGAATATATTAATTACGCTCAGTGAAGCGATGAGCTACTTGCTCAATATTTCAGTCTTTACGGTATGTCTGTGTGAGAGAAGTTTATCACTTTAATTCTTAAGTGCCACAATAATTATATATTATCACAGAACGTCGCATATAAATATACATATGCTATTGTCCATCGATAATGCACGTTCTTAGATTTTTTATTTTTTTTTGGCTTTCAGTAACGCTATATTTTTTACTATATAGCCCTTTCAAAAGTACTATTACATAGCAACGTTAGTAGACAGTTATGTCGTTCAAACCCTAAGTTTTCACTGGGGTGGGGGATGTGTCATGATCACATTAGGATCATAAATGCCGAGCTAGGTCACGACGTCAGTGAGTTAATTTTTACGATCTTGTTGATTATAACCAGCGTAATTTGTCCTTGAGCTGTTCTCGTGAACAGTTTGTTTTGAAACACCTTTTTTCTGATAGATGGAGAGAAGGAGGGGCGAGACAGAATAAATGTATAGCTAGGAATGACAGAGCAGTTCTCGACCCCGTGATTTTGATTAACATAGATAAGGGGCGAGTAAGGTAGTTTATTTAGACGCTTAGTTGGCGTTCGGAAATTCGTGCATAAGAGTAGAAAGCACGGGGTTTGAAGATTTTAGTAGTTAATGTTTCGCATTTTAAATTTTGTCTAGACCGTAAAATTGACCTTGATTTTGGCGCAAGGCCATGACAAGCATAAATTAATATTGCAGGCTGAGCTGAAGCGACTGCACCAATCAAATGTATGAATCTGGACTGAAGGTCGAGACATAGCTTTAGTATTTAAACCCGTGCAGAGCTTAGATAGAGGCCACATGTAGACAATCCATTTACGAAGTGGACGGCGATAGTCCTCAGCCAGATGAGAGACATAGAGACGCAGTTGAGCAGTCCATATTGTGAGGAGCGTGATGTTTTAAAGCTCCAGAGCCTAAGCTACTTGGTTTGATATGAACCCACAGCTTTTACATCCAGCGCTCTCACTCCCAGTGAGGGCCGCATGGTGAGAGTCCATACTAATTTGTAATGATGAAAGTGAACCGTTCTACTTACTTTTGAAGACAGTTTCAGAGCTACCGCCAGACAACGCATGGTTGTACAAGCATTCTCCATGGCGTGTCTAGAGGAAATGTCCATATCATAACATGTCTCATTGAATTAATAGAATTTAAACTGTTATATCCGTCGCCACGTGCGCGGATTCTATTTGGCATCTAACTCATATGACCTGCAAGTAGTTAGAGTGAATAAGTTAGTCTTTATAGAAAGCTGTAGTTTCATTAGTTAGATTCAGTTGCCTTTGAATTGATATTTATATTTATAATTATATTTGTTACATTAATTCCTGTAATTAAACTGCCCTACAGTTCTGCTAAAAATCAAAGCAATTGATTTATTTAGTTTTTAGAGTGCAAGTATTTTTTTTTGTGTGTTCGTCGATTGTGGGAGCGGACCTCGAAAGAGTGTCAGCCGAATTCTCCCCATCTAACCCACATCGCGACACTAACAGTGGTTTCGCGGAGCCTGCCGTGTCTCGCAGTGCAAATCGACCGTTAAAGAAACCTCTCTAAACGTACATACTTTCTACCACAACGGAGTTGAACAGAAAAACGTGTTCCGACATGAATTGAAAAGTGTGGCCGGAAATTTTGTTCTACGTCATTCTTTACGCCCCGCCGGCCGTACCGATGGTCATCTTTATCACATCTGAGTATTCTGCAAGGAATTGTAGTGTAACAAAAGGATCTATTGGTCTTTTCTTCGAATCCAAGTGTCATTATTAATGTGACCTACATCTAGATAATATGCTGCTAATCTTGGTACAAAGGAAATTTGAAAGAGCTATTAACCCGGGTCGGCTAGTGAAAAGAACAGGGAAAATAATAAAATAAGCAAAGAAGTGCCTTTTATGAAAGAAAAAGAAGAGAGAGGCCCAAAATTGATTTTCTAAGTGTTAATATTTTAGCTTAGGGTTTCAAGTTTTCAAAAAAGAAACAACGTTAATGTATTCTTGATGTTCCAGTGTCGGAATTACACATAGCGCTCCCTTAGCTCTTGTCTGTCCTGTCTCCACTTTCTGAAAAACTGGAGATCTTTTAGTATGTATAAGAGGTATAACATATGCACACTTTGACATTTGTTAAGATACATTGTGGCACTTATCAAGCTGTTTCGCAGTTCCAGTTTATTCTTATTTATTGTCACAATACTGATGCCCTAAACGTTTAACTTTGAATTTCTCAATTGAGCAAAAAGTGGAGTTGGAAAACACAAGAGCAAAGGTAGTGTTAGGCTAAATAAGCTACAGCTTTGGGCTTCACGGTCCGCAGGGATTCACAAATCTAAGAAAAATCTTTTGGTTTCTAAAATGTGATCAATTGTTTGTAACTGTATAATGAAATTAAGTTATGGTTCGAGCCCATTAGACATTCATTATATTAAAATATGTCTCATTCCTAGATTTTCTGCACTTTCATTCCTAAATTTATAGATGCCGGTTTACAAGGAAGAGAAAATTTGAGAGTAATTACATTCTGGTGTGACTTTCAAACAGGGGCGTCCTTGCTTTGTCCCAGCCGGCAACCCTAATGAAATACGATGCATATGATTGATATGAATTTTGCAGATAGAAATGACATCGTTCCTACGTATGTGCTCTGGTAATAGCATTACGTCGACGTAGATTTGATGTAGGGAACTAGCACTAATCCTTCGGAAATGTACGTTGGATTGACGAATGGTTGCTGGCTCGGGTAAAGCATAAGGCCTCGTCGAATCCAAACATTCGTCGTATTACTGCACTGTACTTGGCTACTGCCGTCCGTTACTGTTTATTTTTACCTTCAATATCAGGTCTACAGAGTCAGAGACGTTGGACATGACCTACCTTAACATTATCAAGACAGACTATCTGCTGATGTTGTTAGGTCCGGTGTTGGTCATGGCAGTGATAGGGGCCATTGTCCACGTCATCACTAGATCTTGTACTCTGGCCTGGCCACAGACAGTGTCAATCACTGAGTTCAGGTGAGTTAAATTCTTAGATTGTTACGTTTAACATAACAGAACTTCGGCTCCTACGAATTGTAGAAGTTTAGTTCCTCCTTGCCTGAAGTAATTAATTCCAAGGCTACAATTTTTCATTGTCCTAAGAGAGTGGTTCTCAACCTTTTTCAGGCAATTTTCAGGCATCACACTTTTTGGTGTCTTAAGTAAACAAATTCACTGATGCCTTTGGTAAGCTTCTGTGGTTGCTGCGGCAATAAATGAACTATGCTTCGCCCCGTGGTAAATCTCCATGTTTCCAAATTTGGCATCTCGCTCTCAAGCATGTGATCGTACTTAACAAATATTTTTCCAGTTCTGTCTGTCTGTCTATATGTCTGTCGGCCTGTCTGTTTGTCTGCTTGTCTGTCTCAATAATGTTGATGAAATAGCAATTTCAGTTTCGCATCATAGTCCCTGCCCTTCCCGTACCTGAAAATTACAGTGAAAAATATTCCTTGATTACCAGTAATTAGGCATCTATATATTTTATTTTGGTAACTCGAAACTTTGGTCACCTAAGGCTCAGGAACCGCATCACACTCAGGCTTCGAACTTTGCACAACAGCATAATATGAGTGCGAAAAAAATATGGGCTATATTAGAAATTATGAAATGTTCAGGCTTCTACGTTTCATTTAATTTTTCATTGTTTCGCCATCATGTATATCTATTTCGAGTAATGGTTCGCCATTTTAAGGTTTCATTGAAGCTGCGCGTGCGCATTATGTTTGTTTTGAAGTTGAAACTGAAAGAG
Source organism: Onchidella celtica (assembly GCA_963931925.1). Taxonomy (NCBI): domain Eukaryota; kingdom Metazoa; phylum Mollusca; class Gastropoda; order Systellommatophora; family Onchidiidae; genus Onchidella; species Onchidella celtica. Next base: position 26,369,935 of record OZ007581.1, on the reverse strand, counting down.
AGCGAAAGTGCAAATCAATTATTATAAAAGTGAATTTTGGAGGCTATGTTAGCCTACTCCTCCGTTAATACGTAGACCACACGTTTCAAATTCTACACACGTCGACAGTAAACCCTTCCTACTCCAAGTTTTTAGAACAGGGACACGCTATTATGATCTATTTGTAGTACCGTGACGCAGTTCCCTCATCGTTCATTCGCTGAAGGAAGCAAATTGTGGATTAACGAAAACATGGATCGCCCGTAAACTTTACCGAAAGAGGGTAAACAAACTCCAGTCCAGAGTAGGCGCGGAATCCGAGTCGATACTGATTCTGTCATTATATTTTTTTGTCTGTGTAAGGAATTTTACTTTGTGTACTAGATCTAGCTCATTATAAGTAATAAGGATATTTCTTCCCGGCATGGCCGGGTAACTCAACTAGTTTTAGTATATTTCTCTTTACAACCACATCACTGATCAACGTCTTTCAAAGAGGTCAGTATAGCGACCCCTGTTCTCTGAACGAAACTGGCTGGAAGTGAATCATTTAACTTAAACCCATCACTCATGAGCTTGAAACTGAGATTTTCACTTTTTCATACCGATGGTTCTGGGTAAATGTACAAACTGATACACATAAAATCCATCGCATCTATATAGTAATTATCTTCATAGCAAAAGCTATTGTCTTTGTTTAATGATATCTGTCGTTCTGTAAGAATTTCTTTCATTGGTAAATTAACGAGCTGATATATTTCAATGGTACCATACATTTTCCTTGATTTCAGACGCCTGTTCTCTTTTTCTGACCACATGTACTTCCATACAGAAAGAGAATACGCTAGCCAAACTGGCCGTATACTTCGGGCTTCTTGGGCGTTGTTCTGTGTCATTCTTGGCTCCGCCTACAGCGCTTATCTCGTCACTACATTTACCATCCAGTCACGAGAGCTGCCAATCAACAGTTTCCAACAATTAACTGTCAGAAAGGACTTGACAATTGGGATTAGGGGAACTGGCACGGCTTTGATCTATAGCATGGAACATTCTAACAAACCTGTGGCCAAACTCGTATGGCAGGCATTGTTGGAATTAAACAGAACTGATCCAACAACTTTTGCTGGTAATGTCAGTTTGCACGCTCAGAACATCACAAGAGGACATTATGTCTTGATAAATGCGATTATTTCGCCAATCACTGGATTCAAAGACAAAGGTAAAAACATTGACAAAGAAATACGACATAATCCTGTCACTGATTTTAACATAGATTCACCATCATACATGGCTGTTCCTACAGATACATTCTACGAAGACGTGCTGTATCAAAGTTTGTTGAAACTGGAATCTTATGGAATAATCCAGAAAGTACGACAGCTGTACATCTCTCCAATGACATCCAGATCACGTGTTTCGGACAGACTGACCCAAAGTTCGAAGTCTGTAAGCGTATTTAGGATCAAACTTCCCATTTATGTTAGTGCCATAGGCGTGGCTATCAGTGTCCTTTTTCTCATCATTGAAATCTTGATCATGAAATGCAAATCTAGAAATTCCTTTTCAGTAAAATGATTAAAGCAGTGGCGGATCTACTATGAAACTAATCCCGGAGGGCCGTGAAGAAACTTTTTTTTAATGAGTGAATTTTGGATGTTGCTCTAGTGTTGCTGGTTGCCAAGGGACCCCGTAACAGTTCAAGCTTGAGGGTCCCAAATATGTAGATCCCACACTGGTCAAAGGAGAACAAAACGTGCCTGGATCTGCGACGCATCGACAAACAACGCCAGTTCCTCTTTTTATTTCTAAATAACTCATCGCGAGCTTGGCTCTTGTTTGTTTTAGCTCCACTTTTTGCACAGATGAAAAATTCGAAATTCGTCTTCGAATTATGATAAGGAGTTAGAATAGATCTGAACTGTGAAATGTCTTGATGAGTGCTTCATCGCATTTTAAACAGGTGTGGAAGGTGCATTTATTTGTACCGCTTCTACATACTAAACCATCTTCAGTTTTTTCAGAAAATGGAGATTCTGAAGGTTTGTTCATAACAGTCAGAAAAAAATATAATCAAACTTTAATTATATTTACTAATTGGAATTCATAATGCTTCATTGTAGCTTATTTTATTCATATTAAGTCTACTTTATCACTGTAATGATTTTGTCTTCGTTTGAGCTCCATTTTTTAAATTTTTTTTAATTAGCCACACCTTTGGAAACGACTGGTGCCGATTTATCTCATACCGTGAACGAACTTTATCAAAGTAAACTTGATTTCTGAATTGACACCCAGTTATCTTTCATGTGTCCAAATATGATTTTGTTTCAGACTAGCTGAGTACCTGTTCGATGAACAGTTTGTGCAGGTTGTTGTTTTTCTTTTTTTTTTTTTTTGGTAAAACTTAAGACGCCTGTGAACTAAGAAAGGCATTAATGCTGAATAGAAAGCTTATAAGAGAGATGCAACAACAAAGGACACCACTTCAGACCGAAAGGAATCAGAACAAAAGCCGAGGTGCGTAGAGTCATCCCAAAACTCAGCGATAGGACAGTACACAGTGTCCAGTGGTGCGCACCGAAAATTTTCAGGAAGTGATGATGTCATAAAAACCTACAGAATGTCAATGGGCCTAGTGAAAATTGGAGAAATATAAACAACAGAGAAATAAAGATGATAGTAATAATAACTCATATATGTTTTCAAGTGACATGACTAAGAGTTGGTGGAAATAGGGACCATTATTCTTCCCTCGAAGATAACAGATTAAAGGTTAATGATCAAAGTTAAATTTTGTCTCCGACAACCCCAATGTCATAAGATCGTTGTTGTGCAGCTGTGACTCGTTACACCCGAAAACAAGCCAAGAGACGACGCTGGGCTCTATTGATTTTTAAGTGCTTTCTATGCAAGATCTTGGCATAAAGTGGTTCATCTTTATAATCGACGATGAAGTCAGAGCAAGGAACAACCAAATGCCAGTCATTAGCCAGTATCCGTAAATGTTGGTTGAGCTGGCTGGGCCGTATTCTTAGACTACCGCGCTCCAGACCCGCCAACCAAGTTCCGCACTGGAACCCTGGAGAGCAACCAAGACGAGGAAGGCCTGAGATGAACTGGAGACAGACAGTCGACAGAGTTCTTCAGCTGGCCAACAGACACTGGAGTGATGCCCTGTGGCTCGCTGCTCATCGGTCCCACTGGGGGGGGGGGGGGGCTCTTTATGACTCATGCGAATTACGATCTGAGTAAAGCTTAAGCTAGGTAATATGCTTTTACTTGCACTTATGTCAATCTATGTACATTTCTTATAATAAACGCAGTCGCCTTTCGAAAAGAAGTCAGAAAAAGACACATTCAAATCTTGTTCGAGATCTACCTTTCCTTTCATTCACGCCAGCAACGTTTTGACGTAGGTAATGCCCAAATGCCGTTTGAAGTAAAGTCAAAATAATTATAGCAAAGAGAAAAAAGTTGTATGTAGCAAAATCTCCCGTCAGAAAATTAATAATACCGAATGGATACAATGAAACACAAAGAAAAGGGGAAGACAAATCAATATTTCGGTCAGGGATCTTCCTCAGGAAAACATGTCGTACGGATATATGCGCTTCCATTAATAATACACGTTCAATTCCATGGGCGCAATCTCCCTACCGGAAATGAGTGCGTAGTGCTGTGTTGCACATGAACCCTACAGTAAATCTGTAGAACATGGGAAGCCTTCGAGACCAAAACGAAAGAGGGATAGAACGGTGGGTTCACAGGTTTATCCCGGATAATACTGGGAACACCATCTAGTTTAAAGAAAAATAAATTCAAAATGAATTCACGCGGTTACTGCGCGAACAAAATCCGATATGGCATCGTATGTGCCAGTGTAGCACGCCAGATTATACCTCCGCCAGACTATAACCGGTTAAACTGGCCTATCCCAGAATATACCCCGGGGTGCACTCTGGGCTAGGCCAGTTTAAACCCCGAGGTATACTTTGGGCTGGGCCAGACTATACCCCCCCCCACCCCCAGTCCAGATTATACTGCCTATTCTTTTCTATAATAAAGTCAAAACCACAGTTTATTTCAACTATAGTTTAAATTGTTCTCTATCACTGTCATAAGGTATGATATTGAAGCATACATTATTGACTTTTGCAAATTAAGATAAGTTTAAGAGGAAATAGACCTGTACTAAAAAGCATAGATATACAAAAGGTTTGAAAATCCATTCAAATTGATATGATTAAACTCTAACACTAATTTTACTTGTGTCCGTATTGTTTTTGTTTTTTTTGTTTTTATAATTAGTTGTCCATGAGTTAAACATACATTGTATTTTTTTGTTTGGCACCAATGAGATACACTTAGTGGCAATGTATGAAATAAACTTGTACGACTCATAAATATAAAGTCATCTGAATTTTATTTTAATTTTTTTAACAGAAGAAATATGCTTGATACGTCTGAAAAATTAGATCTGCGTGCAGTTACAAAGTTACAATGATGCAGAGAGAAAAGGCCGGAAAAGAACACACATAGAAAAAAAACAACATTTTAATAACCCAACTAATGTTCCAATTCCATCATCCAGCCGAAATTAAATACTTCACACAAAACTAAATACACACTAAATTTTTTCACAAGATGAACTCCACCGGTCCACATCCACTTGAAATGTTACAGAATCATCATCAGTTGCCACGGTCTGGAACAGACATCGATGATCATGGCTCTCCATTCCGGTATGTCATCAGCCAACCTCAAGAAGGAGTTGTTGTTGTGACGTATATTTGTTGTCCATGAATTAAGACTTTCAGTGAGAGGGAATTTGGTGACAACAGGAAGGCTTGATGGAAGAAGAGGCAGGGGAAGATCGAGGGGAAAAATGCTGGACAGCCTGACAGAATGGATGAACATCAGAAAACCATCGGAAATGCAGAAAGAGACAAGCTACAGAGAGGGTTGGAGGTCCATGATCGCCCACGCCAGTCGGCAAGGCACCTGAGAGAGAGAGAGAGAGAGAGAGAGAGAGAGAGAGAGAGAGAGAGAGAGAGAGAGAGAGAGAGAGAGAGAGAGAGAGAGAGAGAGAGAGAGAGAGAGAGAGAGAGAGAGAATGAGAGGGATCAAGCACAACAGGTTTTCTCGAAGTCTGTCTGTTCTATTCATTTTAAATTTTATCAATTTATTTGAACTATCGGGCATTAAGTCAAAGCTGTTTGATTTTTGGCTGTATTGCATAGGCTTAAAACACACACATGCCCACACACACACGTGTGGAGATCTACAGCAGTGATGCATTTTGTCAAGGAAGAGAGTGATTTCCAATTCCCTAAATGGTAGAATCAGTGATTTCATGATTTTGCAGATACGCTGATTTCACTGAAATCATTGGTTTCCACATTTTACCAATTTTCCTGGAAAGAAAAATAAGTATGGCCATGTAATCAACAAAAAGACTGCTTTGGTCAGTGACTAAACCTGACCCTAACCCCTAACATTTTATAGGCCTACTTTTCCCCACCCACCTAACAACGTAGGCATATAATATGCTTTGCAGGTGAAGTATCGACATTTCCCTTCGAATCGGATCGACGGTCGAGATCTGTTTCTAAAATATGGATCATTATTTGGGTGAGGGGGGGGGGGGTCGCATAGGAGAAAATTTGGAGACCAAGGTGGTCGATTGCTTGAAAAGGGTTGAGAACCACCGGTCAAAGCTTTGTTTTCTGGATTTAAACACACTGAAAAAATAATAGTATTTTTTTTTTCTGGCATGGAGTATTGGCCAATCCAACAATGGATGTCGATCCACACATTTGAGTAGCACTGCTCTAAGCTATATTTCCTGAATTTGGGGTTTAAAAGTTCCACTGAATGACATTGTATTTGTTCTGGCATGGCGCCAGTCACGACAACCAAAGGGATAGGAGTGCTGCTTTCTCGCAAGCACAACCAAATTACAGGCATACTGAAGCAGGAGGTGTTTTTAATGTCAATCTAATTTTATTGACTAGATCGAGAATCCTGTTCGCTGTATGTTTTGTGTTTTTTTTTTTTGTGTGGAGGTTAATATTTGCTGTGTGCTCGTTAGACTCCTTAATACTAATAATAGTGGGTATTAGTTGAGTATTTAAAGTGTGTAAAGATCTTCCACACAGAAGCTTTGCTGCTCCTTGCAGTTACACTTTGATTTCTTTGTTCTGCTGTTTTCTTGTTCTTGCCTCTGTGTCCACATTGCTGGCTTGTAAACCCTCAGAATGTGTTTTCCTTCTCTTCTCTTCTTGTTGAAGACAAACGAGCTGTTTAGCTCTGACGCCAATGATCGATAGAGATTGGATAGAAACTGAGGATTTTAACAGTGGATGTCCTCTGATTGTATGTCAATAACTTAGGTACAGACATTTGCTGGGCCCTCTTCAGGTGTATAACAAGTCGACATTTCCAGTGTGTTTCCGAAGTGCACAGGTAGTGCAGACGTGTGAGGGAGTGTACCTCAAATGCTTCAGGACTGGACGTTAAAGTTTCCTGCTTGAATCACAATTACTTTGGTACTAGTTATTTGTCACCATGGACGTTGTAAAAGGACAAGCCAGAACATTTGCAATGATATTGTCATAAAGACTTGCCGTTGCGTACCCAGATGTAACAAATTCACTGCAAATAATATGTTTATTTGAATGCAATATGGTGCTCTTGTTAATTATGTTTCCATACTGCATGAGTGAGCATGATTGTACAATCATTCTAGCATTCATATTGCTCTGAATTACTTTAAAATCCCGTGCATTTAATCGGAGGCATTTATAACTTAAGGATATATTTTGTATGTTTTACCTTTCACTTTCTCATTTTATCAGTTATTTACAGTTTCCCACCCATGAACGTCAATGTGTATTCACTCAGCGTTATGTTCAGCGTTTGGCTTAGGAGATCATGAGAATTTTAAACCCATTCCTTCCTCTTGGACTCTGAGTTTGAGTTTAGCTTTTTACCGCGTTTCGGCACGATAACGGCCATTTTGCGCGTTTCGTGGTCTATCTGAGTCCTTTGTTTATGTTCAATATTCAGAGCCTCGTCAATTTAAATTTCACAAATAAGATTAAATATATCCGTATCAGTTTTATTAAACTGATAAAGTTCTCAAAAGTTGTTTTGTATAGATCTAAAAAGAATGTTGTAAATGTTTATAAAAGTTTATAAATCAAGTTCTCGATTTTAGCCTATTTCAGAAAGGAGAAGACACTTTGTGGGTCCACGTCAGATATTTCATGGATCCACCCGGATAATGACAGGACAATGACAATGTTGTATACCGTTTCCTCTATCCTTGTGACTGTGATGTTGATAATGCTGTCGTCAGCCACTGCAGACCACTGTTTACTTAGGAAGAGATCACTCAATAACAGCTGCTTGCGAAATACGTTCCACTATGAACAACAAACACACGAACACCATCAGAAACAGGCATGGTTAAAGTTGTTGAAAGTTGCCCTGAATGTCTTCAGGTTTCAGAATAACATTGACCAGATGACGCCATATCTGGACGGATATTCAGCTACCATAGTGATATCCACTACAACAAGCTCCCATGTAGCAGATCTACTTATAGAGACCTTAGTAACCATTCGACCTCGTCTAATGTTTACTTATGTTCAACTCACAACCCAAAACAACGATTCCTACAACAAAATGGAAGCTGTTCTGAAAAAATTCCGTTCTGACAAATCTTTGACTAATGTGATTTTAATATCGGAAAATAGCACTTCGATTACAAGTATTTTACACAGAGTTTCACAAATGCAAAGTTTGAAGTGGACACGAATTTTGCATTTAGTAGAATGGATTGTGGTGTCTATTCACAATGGAGATTTACTTCAAGAACTTCAGAATACACGAGTTCCCTTTGACTTCGTCACTGTGATCTATTTGTTCAGCGATATGATGGTCTCCATAGCGCAGAAATCACGAATTGAACAGCTGCAGGTTGTAACAAGAATCTATGTGGATAACAGACACACATCAGATCAAATCCTCACCCCGCTAGTATTTACAGACACCAACAGCCCATGCTATGGGATTGAGTACGGAACACCAACAGAAAAACTTAGGAAAAATGCTGTGCTTTTTTCGAAGTCACAGAAATCCGTCCTAGCTGGACTGACTCTCCCAGTGGCCGTTATGCCTGTAGACGAAGGCAGACTGTTTTGGAGAGAAGTCATAGAGAACATAACAAGATATGACGGTTTCTGTTTAGCCTTACTCAAACTTCTGGCCTGGGATCTGGGATTTGACTATGAGCTGGTCACAGTGCATGACGGAGGGAATTATGGTGTGGTGGATGATGATGGTCAAGCGACAGGGTTGACAGGTTTGAGAAAGTTTGGTCTGTCCGCGTATCTTATTTATTTTAGACATGTTCTCATGACAGTAAAATACAATGATTTTTTTTTCTTTTTGCTCCCTTTGATAAGCCCAAGGCATGAGAGACTATATTTAGCACACGTTCAGATTTGGTGTAATTTCTCTAGTTACAAATATTTTTGTAATTAACATCCGTTGCCTCCTCCTTACACCATGCTATCAGAATTATTATTTTTTTCAATCATCCGAGCCACAGTGATGTCACATCCAAATTCGAAGGTCGGCCTACCTTTTATCCTTCCGTCCCTGATTCATTCACTATCAGTCTATCAATCAGTCTCTATCAATCTTCTCAGTCACCTCTTCATCCATTATTTGCCCACCCAATACAGTTATCAACTCGCCAACATAAAGATTCAACACTTCCCCCTCCCCATTCCACTCCCTAGAGACTATCTCTCTCTCTCTCTCTCGGGTGCCTTGCCGACTGGCGTGGGCGATCATGGACCTCCAAACCTCTCTGTAGCTTGTCTCTTTCAGCATTTCCGATGGTATTAGCTGTCCAGCATTTTTCCCCTCGGTCTTCCCCTGCCTCTTCTTCCATCACGCCTTCCTGTTGTCACCAAATTCTCCAGTTGATTTTTTCTCATGATGTGTCCAATGAATTTTGCTTGCCTTTTGCGTATCTTTGTTATTAAGAAGTGTGTTGTGCTTCTCTCATGACTTCGCCTATAGCGAACAGAATTTGAGTTTTGAGTTTGGGTTTTACAGCGTGTCGGCACGATAACGGCAACTTTACGCCGAGCACGGTCTATTTTAATACACTATTCATGTTTTGGATTCAGTGCTTCCTGATTTCACCAACAGAATTACACAGTTCCGTATTAATTTCAATACACTAATAACTTTCTCAGAAATTGTTTTGTATAGATTTGAAAAAAAGTTTTGTAAATGTGTATAAAAGTTTTCAAGTCAAGTTGTAGATCTTAGTCTCTTTCAGAGAGGACAAGACGTGCTGCGGGTCCACGTTGGACAATAACTCTTTCATGAATCCCCAGGCATAGTGCCTTCTTCAGATATGCATGAAGTCTACGCATTCAGTTAAAAGAATGCTTTATTGATAGACGGCAATTGCACGCCACACATTTGGCGGTGGCGGGGAGGGGGGGGGAAGGGGGGGGGGAGGGTCCCCGAGTAAAAACCGGGTGTGTGAGGTGGGTACGACCTAGATCTAGATGGACTCCACCAAGGGAGGTCTTGTTCTGTCGTTGACTATGGAGTAAAACGGGAATTCCCGGACAAGCGAGAGGGAAGCAACTCTTGTCTCGCTGTTTAATTCAAAGGAAGTTCAACTCTGAGTCAAAACCGACGCCAAGAGGCTGGCCTAGTGCGTTACTTGCATAGCAGACACAATAATTTGCTGGGGAGACACGGTGGTCTAGAGGCAAGGTGCTCACCTTTCATGCTGAAGGTACAGGGTTCTATTTCCGGTCAGTGCAGACATGCTGGAATTTTGAGATTTTTCTCATATTTTCCTGTCCCTGATCCTATGATAGGTAGGATCGAGCACTTTGTCTTCTCGGATAAGAACGAAAATCTCGAATGTCCCATGTGCAATATGCGCACGTTAAAGATACCTTAGCAGTTGGATATTGAAAAGAGCAGGCCGAACAAGGCCGCTGCCCGGGAAAAATTCTCCAAAAAAAAACTAATCAATACCACAAAAACAAAGATAAACAAGAACAGTCAAACTAAAATCAAGAAAAGCGAGGAGTAAATGCCAAGAGCAACGAACCTCCTAAAATAAAGACCTAAACTCAAGCTCAATTATTTAACGTTAAATGTTTGAACGAACTTTGTGTCCTGTTGCCAATGTTCAAATGGAAAACTTTCGAAACTGATTCTTTCTCTAGGTCTACTACTCAGGCGTGAAGCTGCCCTCTCTCCTATGACATTCACACTGTTGGAAAATCGCCGAGGTAACATCAACTTCGTACCCAGTGCCATCGCCCACTACACAGTGACCTTAATTTACAGGTGGGGGAACCTTTGAAAATGGACATGTTCGCAAACGGATGTAAAAGCAAATTAAATGGTCATCATCATATTATAAAGGAAATAAGACCTCGGCTGTAATCATGAAAGGGTTTTCAATCGCTGAGGGTTAATTTTTACCAATTATCATCTTGAGCATAGAAAGACGTAAAGTAAAGGTGTGCGTGGGCATCATTTTAAAGCAGTCTTGAAGTTCGCTGTATCTATCTATACTAATAAAAGTGAAACCTTACGACAACATTGCAGCGCGCCTTTCGCTACTCCTCCGTTAATGCTGATTTGGTGGCCCTCAGATTTTATACAGCGCTTAGTATAGACCGTGGTCGTGTCCCCGGCACAGAAAATAAAAAAATAATTAACAACTCGCAGAACGTTTGTATTAGTTTCTAGGTTGCGACACATTGGCGTTCGGTCTATTTTTTCGGCAAATGTACGTAATTGAGGTTGGTTCCGGTTTCTGTATCACACTCACAAAACAACTTCCGGTTAGGACTGGTTTGAATGATGAGATTGAGTTCTAAGACTATCAAGTATGAAACTTTGTGTGTTCTCAATGTGCCTCGACTTGGAAAAAGAAATGGTCTGGAACTGGGAGATTGACGCTGCAGGGCCAAAAGTACAGGTTTGTGTTTTCAATATGCCTAGGAAAATATTATAATATTTCTTTTTCCATTAACACATGACGTTATCATTTCCTGCGATGTGCAAACAAACTAACCCGTGCGCAAATCGTAGCCATTTGACGGATGCTGGCGTCCCGCGTCAGTGCGCAAAAGGAGAGTAGTAAAACGTATCTAAAAACAAACAAGCAAACAAAAATAAAATAAAGCTAAAGGAACTGGCAAAATGAAGCAGGTCCATAATAATCACCCAGAACTGAAACTAATAAATCGATTTATCCCGGGCAGGGCCGGGAACTCAGCCAGTACTATATAGGCTATATTTGTGGACTTGAGATTTTTCGTTGCAAAAGGCTTCTGAACCACTCATCACTCAGATTTCAAATTTTGTATGGTGCATCAGAATGGTTGTAAGGGTGCACATTTTTTAATAGAAGTCTCAAATCGGTGTAGTTTTTTTTATTGGAAATTTATTGTTTCCCCAATTTTAGATCTATTTCAAGTCATGGTTCGCCATTTTAAGGTTTCATTGAATCTGCGCATGCGCATTATGTTTGTTTCGAAGTTGAAACTGAAAGACAGCGAAAGTGCAAATGTCTACCAGAAATGAGTGCGCTGTGTGCTGGTGCGCATGAAATCTGTAGTAAGGGGGACCACATAGAGAAAGCCGTTCGCTTACGCCTGCGCAAGCGCACTGTCCGGGGCTGTGAAATTAAAAGAATCCCCTAATGAAAATCGTTGCGCCCCACATAGATAAAGTTGTCATTGAGCACGCGTCAGCGCGGGGCGTCGCTGGCGTTTTTCGTAGAATCGAAACTACATACTTTCCAAGGCCGTCCAGAGCTGTCTGTGGCTAGTTTTCACAAGTTTAATGTTGCAAGTGATTCAAACATGGACACAGGTGCGCTCATATCATCAGTGTACGTTAGATCTTGTTAAGGATGTACCCAAATGTTTCCATGGTCATCCTCATGTAGGCATAAAACCTATCAGGGTAGGACTTAAGTTGTCTGAACAAATGATGGTGTCTTCACCAAGAGATGCCTGCTCTTTGTTGATGTTGTGAACTCCACATCTAGTTTTTGGGCTGATTAATTTAGGAAACAGACTGTCCATTAGAAAGAACTCTTCGTCAGATGACGAACCCATTTTCATAAACACTAATCTCTAGTAGCTTTCAGAGCCAACTGTAATAAAAGGCCTCGTATGACAGCGTTCTCTATGTGGGGTCAAGCAGGCACTGTCCAAAGCTTAAGCGGTTGAAAGCGCGGCTGTTAAAAGTACGGCTTGGAGAAGTTTTCTCTGTGTGGTCCCCCTAAGGCTCTAGGATATGGGAAGTTTTCCAGGCCGAAGAGAGAAAGAGAGAGAGAGAGAGAGACAGAGAGAGAGAGAGAGAGAGAGAGGGAGAGAGAGAGAGAGAGAGAGAGAGAGAGACAGAGAGAGAGACAGAGAGAGAGAGAGAGAGAGAGAACGGTGGGTTTCACAGGTTTACCCGGATAATGCCGGGTGCCTCAGCTAGTTTTTAATACTTTCGTTGAATTTGAGCCACAACCAGAGTTTATGGAGTTACAGAGAGGTTTCACTATTGGTCGATTTCCACTGTGAGACACGGGAGGCGTCGCGTGTTAGCATGGAGCGGAAAATAGGTCACTGCGGTAAACAATACCTGTTTGCGCATTTCCACGGGGCGTAAGAGCTTACAAAAGGCTCTAATAGTTCCAGTCAGGACCAAAATATGAACAAACCACATTAAACAGATATGCACACTATTTTGGGTGAAGCTGGTCTCTTTCAATTCTTGTTTACCGCAGCCACCTAGTTTCGAGATTTGGCGGAAGTGATATCTCTCTATAATTACTATAAATACATACTCTCTGGTTGAACAGAAGAAAGTGTTCCTACATGAATTGAAAAGTGCGGCCAGAAATTGCTTTCTACGTCACTCTTTACGCCCTGCTGGCCGCAGGGAAAGTCAGCTTTATCACATCTGTGTATTCTGCAAGGAATTGTGGTGTAACAAAAGGATCTATTACAGTCTTTGCTGTAATCCAAGTGTCATTGTTAATGTGACCTAGATATAGATAATATGAAGTTAACCTTGGTACAAGGGAAATTTGAAAGATCTACTTAATTCGAGTCGGCTAGTGAAAAGGATAGGGAAAATATAAGCAAAGAAGTGCCGTTTATGAAAGAAAAAGAAGAGAGACGCCCAAGCTTGAGTTTCTATGTTTTAGTATTTTAGATTAGGGTTTCAAGCTTTAAAAAAATGTTACTGTACCGTGTAGTTTTACTGTCCTGGACTTGAAAATTTCAGCACTAAAAGAACTATTCTCTCACCATGTTTTCATCTCGTCAGAAATCCCTCCCTGCATCCACACACCAATTAATGACGACAGACCACACTGGCGGTTGACAACGTTCGCACCGCTGATGGATGTGAATAATACCAATGTTATTCAGGGTGCGCAATGATTAAGATTGGGGATACCCGTATTCTGTGGTGAATCAATCACCATGGGGATGCCAAATTCTTGTCTCTCTCTGAGTTCGACTCACTTATTTAAACCAAATTACATGCCCCCTTGATCTTAAGATTAACTCCAGATCAATATATTACATATGTACAAATTCCCTGCTTCTATTCAATATCATAATCCGAGAGCCATGCTGGAGGCCGCCTTAGCCGTCTCGGGTTCCGCCGTTGTTCATCAGGCTGGTCACGCACTAGCTCCTCGTTTTCAGCTCCAGATCCTTGTGGTCCATCGTTGTTCTCTTCAACTCGATCGGCTTCTGTTTCTTGTTCTTGTTCTATCACTCTCCTAATGTCAAGGATGTGCCGAGGCGTACCGTCTACCACCACATTGTTCACAGAGTTAATTCCAGTCACCGTTCCCTTCTTCCACTGTGTTGTGCAACGATTGTTAGGTGGTTTGACCCATACCTCATCACCAATCTTAACGCATCCACTTTTCACGAGAGATTCATCCTCCTGTTCAATGCGGGCGGGATTACCCCAATCATATTGGTAAACTGCTTGGAACGGCACGGAATTTGAATCAGTCCCATACCTTGGAGTAGAGTTATACCAAAAGACCGCCTCTTGTGGAGAAATGGAACATCGTTCTGCAACAGCTTTGATAAACCGGTGATTCCGCTCAATGATCCCGTTCCCGCTTGGCCGATAAGCCGCCCTAAACAACCCAACAACGTTCCATCTGTTCAACAGGTTTGTCACAACTTCAGAGTGAAACGCCAGTCCGTTATCCATAAGAACCTCCAACACCGGTCCTCTCTCCAGAAACACTTCTTCCATGATTTCTGCTACGGCCTCACCAGTCTCACGGTTCAATTTTCGCCATATTGCAAACCTTCCGGGGCCACAATCTATGATTGAGAGATACGGAATTCCATGATAATGTGTAACATCAATCGCCAGTCTTCTCCAATTTTCATAAATACTCAATTGACCTCTTTCGTGAACACGTGGAGCAGGATCTATTGATTGGCACCTTGAGCAGCTTCTCACGACATTTTTCACAGCCTCTCGACTTACGTTTGGCATTGACTTTCTTGCCAGGAACAGAGTGCGATCGACGCCCATATGGTGCATCTCATGAAGCGTACGCAGGTTTACATATCCTGCCGCACAAATACTTGAATCATCTTGGCTCATCTTACTAATTGGTCTGTTAATCCATTCCTTCTTCACTCTTGTAAGAACATCGGCCTTATTCTTGGAAGTTGAGACCAACGTCACGGTAACGCTGATGTTGAACTCATCAATCAGACTCTCCAAAACTCTCAACCGTCGCTTCACTAGCAACTCAGCGGCCCCTTTGGTGTGAACCCGTCTCTCAGCGGTGAGAATAGTTTTTATCCATGCGCTAACTGTGGCGGAGTCTGTTACAATCTCGATTTCCGTTAGTCCCCATTTTATAGCCATATTTACGCCTTTCATCACAGCTTCCAGTTCTGCAACATTGATATGGCTAACATCGGAAGGTTTTCGGAGCCACGCTGCATCTTCCACAACACTGTTGCCAATTTCCAAACATGCTCCAAGTGCAATGTTGCTCGCATCACACCATACAATCCCTTTCACTTTCTCATGAACCTGCCATATTCCGGTCACCGGGTCATTCTCTTTCACCCTTTTCAGGACATCTTGTAACATACAAATAACATCTTCAGCCACCTGCTCCTCCCATCCTATACAACCTGCCTTTCTCTTGATGTAACTTGCTGCCACTCTCAGCCATCCAGCCACAGGATAATGCCCAACGAGCTTTCCGCAGATCGAAAATAGTTCTCTCTTGGTAAGACACGTCACCTCTTCAGGCAGTTCGTTCCCTCTGGTAAAAACCAGGACGCCACAGTCATTGGTTTTCAATCGCAATCCAAGAGCCGCGCCGCCCTCCAGTGATTCAGGGGGTTTTGTCACAAGTCCATATCTGTTAAGATGACTGATCAGCTCATCGGGTGTCACCTGGTTCTCATCAACCAATATGTCGTCAATATATGATTTCGTCCCAGCCTTCACCTTTTCTGATTTTGCGAGAACCGTCTTCAATATTTTCGACATTATACGTGGCGCTGAATTTAACCCAAAGCCAAGTCTTGTTAAACAGTAGGTCTTGCCCTTGTAATTTACGAGCTGATACTTCCAAAGCTCCTTATCCATGTGGATTTGTAAGTAAGCGGACTTCAAATCAACAATTGTTCCGGCGTCTGTTTGTCTCCATTCCCGCAGAGTTTCACTGCACACGTCTGTTACATCGTCGCCTGTATGACAACTTATATGCAAGTTGAGTTCTCGAAAGTCAAGAACCGGTCGCACTTTGTTCTTTGTAGGTTGTTGCACGGCCATCAGTGGGATAATGCCACTCTTAACAGTCTCTCCCCATGGTACCAAAATTCCCTCATCAATCCACCGCTGAACTTCGTTATGAAAGCCATCCCCCACTTCACCCTGAAGATTTCTGTCGTAACAGCCTACTCTGTTCATTAACACCGGAGGAGATGATTTCCACTTCCACTTAACAATCCACTTTTCTCCATCAAACTCAGCTGTAAAATCGACATCTTCAATTGAACTGCATGATCCATCTTTAACTCTATGTCCCATCCCACTAACAGACTTGTCTTCCATGTAGGTTGGTTTCTCACCCAAATTCTCATCACTGCCCGGTGCCTCTTTCGCCACAGAACAACTCTCAAAACCAAACCTAACAGTTCCATTTCGGACAGTGACGCCTTTCATTTTCTCAATCAAATCCATTCCCAAGACGATAGTTATATCTCCAAAGACTGAATCCGATACTATGGCATGACTCTCTACTTCAATTCCCCGTACCTCTATCCGGAGCAATTGCTTTCCCTGGCACCTTACTTTTGATCCATCAAAGGCCACCATGAAGGTCTCACCATCACAACTTCCGACAGCCTTCGAGCTAACAACAGTAGTATCGCAGCCGGTATCTACTAACGCCTTCACCACTCGTCCCCCCAACACAACATCTATCACGGGTAACAACTGCGCCATCATTCCTGTTGAAGAGTGGCTGCTGGCGCACCAGCCACCCGTCGCTCGTTTCCCTGATTCTGATTGCATTGGCTTGCAATGTGTCCGACCTGGTCGCAGCGATAGCAGATTATATCTCTGCGTTTCATTCTGGTATTGCAGTACTTTGCCATGTGCGGTCCTCCACATCGGTAGCATGATCCCTTGAACTGCCGACCATCATCTCCTCCGCCGTCCTTTTCCACTCGCCTGATCATCCGTGAAGTTGTAGCAGAGGCAACCACTGTTTCTCCCTTCGTTGCTGTCGTAAGCACTCTCGCTCTCCCAATCACATCACTCATTTTCATCTCGAATACTCTCTCAATCTGTTGTAATTCGCACGACACACTATCTGGAAACCCATTCACAAAAGCAAGCTTGGTTACCCTCTCAAGACTGTCACCACTCAAACCTGCTAACCCGCCTAACCTTCTCAACTCATTGGCATACACGTCAACCTGCTCACCGTTCCATCTCTTCTGTGATAATTTAGCAAATGCCACGAATGGACTATCGGTAAAGGCCTCCAGTAGTTTTCTTTCAATTATTTTGATGTCAAGCTGTTCGTCATCACTTAGCTCCAAAAATAAGGCAAGTGCATCTCCTTCTAAGTACAAAGGCAAAAATGTTGCCAAGTCCTTTACTCCTTGTAGCCTCGCTACCAATTTCACCTTTTGCATCCATGCCACCACATCCCCATCTCCAGCAAAGGACTTCAACATCTCCGCAGTCACTCTCACTGCCGCCATGATCCTCGCCGAAATAGCTTGTAGTTTTACTGTCCTGGACTTGAAAATTTCAGCACTAAAAGAACTATTCTCTCACCATGTTTTCATCTCGTCAGAAATCCCTCCCTGCATCCACACACCAATTAATGACGACAGACCACACTGGCGGTTGACAACGTTCGCACCGCTGATGGATGTGAATAATACCAATGTTATTCAGGGTGCGCAATGATTAAGATTGGGGATACCCGTATTCTGTGGTGAATCAATCACCATGGGGATGCCAAATTCTTGTCTCTCTCTGAGTTCGACTCACTTATTTAAACCAAATTACATACCGTATTCTTGATGTTCCACTATCGGAATTACACGTAGCGCGACCTTATGTCTTGTTTGTTCTGACTCCATTTTCTGAAAAACTCCAGGTCTTTTAGTATGTATTTATAAGGGAAGTGGCTATTTTCACGACATGTCGTGGAAATCGCCTCCGTGAAGTTTTCCACGACATGTCCTGGAAATGGCCTTGGTGAAGTTTTTCACGACGTTTCACGACTTATTACAGCTACCCGAGCCCCTTTTCGCCTGATTGGTCAATCTGACTACCGCCCATTGATACAAACTGACTAGACCCTCACGCCCCCCCCCCCCCCAGGTTCCAACCTCCCGCTCAGTGGGGGCCGCCATTTTGAGTCAGAAAACGGTCAACTCTGATTGGATGAAAAACGTGTCGTGAAAAAATCTCTCCACACTTTTTCCACGATATGTCGTGTGCCTAGACACTTCGATTTATATAAGAGGTATAACAAATGCACGCCTTGACATTTGTTTAAGATGCATTGTGGCACTTATCAAGCTGTTTCGCAGTTCCAATTCAGTCTATTTCCTTATCACAATATTGAGCAAAAAGTGGCGCTGGAAAAAACAAGGGCAAAGGTTGCGAAAAGCTAAATAAGCTACAGCTTTGGGCTTCACAGTCTGCAGGAGACTCACAAATCTAAGAAAATCTTTTGGCTTTTAAAATGTGATTAATTCTGTATAATAGAATAATGAAATTAAGTTATATTTCGTGCCCTTAGACATGCATTATAATATTATAATGTCTCATTCCTACATTTTCTGCATTTTCACTCCTAAATTTTCAGATGCGGCTTTGAAATGAAGCGAAAGCCTGAGAGTGGTTACGATCTGGTGTAACATTCAAAGAGGGGCGTCCTTGCTTTGTCCCAGCCAGCAACCCTAATGATATCCTATGCATACGATTGACATGAATTTTGCAGATAGGAATGACATCGTTCCTCCGTAGGTGCTTTAGCAACAGCATCTCGTCGATGTAGGTTTGATTTTGCGGAACCAACCCTTATCCTACCAATCCTAGGGAAATTTACGTCGTATGGACGTAGGGTGCTGGCTGGGGTAGAGCTTAGGACCTCGTCGAGTCTAAATCTGGCAATGTGTTGTAGTATGAGCTTCTGCCATTATTGTTTACTTTTTCCCCCAATGTCAGGTATACAGAATCAGAGACGTTGGACATGACCTACCTTAACATTATCAAGACAGACTATCTGCTGATGTTGGTAGGTCCAGTGTTGATCATGGCAGTGATAGGCGCCATTGTCCACGTCATCACTAGATCTTGTACTCTGGCCTGGCCACAGACAGTGTCAATCACCGAGTTCAGGTGAGTGAAATTATTGGTGTGTTACATTTTAACGTTACAGAACCTGTTTTGCCGGGAAGAATGAATTCCAAGGCTATTATTTTTCCTTCTCCTGAGAGAGTGGTTCTCAACCTTTGTAAGGGAATCTCCCCTTTGGGCTGCAAATTTCCTGCAATCCACGTCAGAAATTGTCAGATTCGAATTTCGGAAGGTCCCTGGTCAGATAATGACGTGGCGACGACGTGCCTGCTCCAGTTATAACTGGGCTGCAATGGCACAAAGGCAAAATTTCCCAAATGGGATTAAAGAGTTATACAAATACAAATACAAATACAAATAATTCTTGATTGCAAGCGCCGTTTTTCACTCCCATTAACTTTACTCGGAGACTGCCGTCGAAAAGGTTCAGGCAATTAAAAATTTTCCTGCAGCAGCTGTAACACTAACAGAGTAATAAATCGGCTGGGCAATGTGGTCGTATGAAATTTGCATGTTTCGAGTTGCTCAATCAGATAAATTATATCCCCCCTCAGGGTGGGATACCTCCTTAGATAACTTACCTGCCATGCATAATTAATGACATTATATCGCCTGGTCACAGTAGTTATAATGTAGTCTATTCACTCAATCATCCTTTCAGACTCACTACCGCAAGCAACTTGAGTGGTCAATCCGAAAAACACCTGCTTCAAATAGTACATGAAAATTACAGTGAGAAATATTCTTTGTTTGATTACCAATAGCTTGGCATTTTACTATATTTCTCTTTACAGCCATATCACTGATCACCATCTTTCAAAGGGAACAGTATTAAAACTCCTGTTCTCTTAACGAAACTGGCTGGAAGTGAATCAGTTAACTCATGAGCTTGAAACAGCAGTGTTTGAGATTTTTGCTTTTTGATACTAGTTCATTGGTACATTAACAAACTGATACGCATAAAATGTATCAGATTTATATAGTAATTATCTTTATAACAAAAGCTATTTATCTATGGTTCTGTAAGACTTTCTGTAAGACTTTCTTTCATTAGTAAATGAACGAGCTGATATTATCATTTCAATGCTAGCATACATTTTCCTTGATTTCAGACGCCTGCTCTCTTTTTCTGACCACATGTACTTCCATACAGAAAGAGAATACGCTAGCCAAACTGGCCGTATACTTCGGGCTTCTTGGGCGTTGTTCTGTGTCATTCTTGGCTCCGCCTACAGCGCTTATCTCGTCACTACATTTACCATCCAACCACGAGAGCTGCCAATCAACAGTTTCCAACAATTAACTGTCAGGAAAGACTTGACAATTGGGATTAGGGGAACTAGCACGGCTTTGATCTATAGCATGGAACGTTCTAGCAAACCTGCGGCCAAACTCGTGTGGCAGACATTGTTGGAATTAAACAGAACTGATCCAACAACTTTTGCTGGTAATGTCAGTTTGCACGCTCAAAACATCACAAGAGGACATTATGTCTTGATAAATACGATTATTTCGCCAGTCCCTGGATTCAAAGACAAAGGTAAAAACATTGACAAAGAAATACGACATAATCCTGTCATTGATTTTATCATGGAGTCACCATCTTACATGGCCGTTCCTACAGATACATTCTACGAAGACGTGCTGTATCAAAGTTTGTTGAAATTGGAATTTTGTGGAATAATCCAGAAAGTACGACAGCTGTACATCTCTCCAATGACATCCAGATCGCGTGTTTCGGACAGCTTGACCCAAAGTTCAAAGTCTGTAAGCGTATTTAGGATCAAACTTCCCATTTATGTTAGTGCCATAGGCGTGGCTATCAGTGTCCTTTTTCTCATCATTGAAATCTTGATCATGAAATGCAAATCTAGAAACTCCTTTTCAGTAAAATGATTAAAGCAGTGGCGGATCTACTATGAAACTAATCCCGGAGGGCCGTGAAGAAACTTTTTTTTAATGAGTGAGGTTTGGATGTTGCTCTAGTGTTGCTGGGTGCGAAGGGCCCCCATAACAGTTCAAGATTCAGGATCCCAAATATGTAGATCCCGCACTGGTCAAAAGAGCAAAAAACAAAAACATGCCTGGATCCGTTAAGCATCGACAAACAACGCCAGTTCTTCTTTTTATTTCTATATAACCCATTGCGTGTATAGCTCTTGTTTGTTCCAAACCCACTTTTTACACAGCTGAGAAATTCGAAATTCGTCTTCGTATTATGATAAGGAGTTAAAATAGATCGCGACTGTGAAACAGCTATATAAATGCTACAATGCAGCTTTAACAAGTGTGGAAGTGTGCATTTGATATTCCTCTTATACATACTAAACGATCTCCAGTTTTTCAGAAAAAGGGTATTCTGAAGGTTTGTTCCCAACAATCAGTAAAATGTAACTTTATTAAACTTTACCAGCTGGAATTCGTAATGCTTCATTATAGCTTATTTTATTCATGATAAGTCTACATTATCACTCTTACGATTTTGCATTTGATCGCCAATTTTTTTTCTTCTCCCTCCCCATCCCCCGCCCCCATTCCACCCCACCCCTGTTTTTTACATCACACCCCCCTCCCTCCTTTGTTTCTTCCCCCCCCCGCTATTTTTTTTACATCAACCCCCCCCCCTATATTTTACATCACACCCCCTTCCCTCCTTTGTTTCTCCCCCCGCCCCCCCCACTCCCATTTTTTATATCACACCCCCCTCCCTCCTTAGTTTCTCTCCTCCCCCCCCCCTGCCCCTATTTTTGACATCACACCCCCACACCCTCTTTTGTTTCTCCTCCCCCCCCCCCCCCCCCGCCCGTCCCATCCCACCCCACCCCACCCCTACCTATCCCCACACAAACCCAACAGAAACATTTCACAAGAAGACAAGACTGCGCACAAATTTTGGTGTTAAGATTTTCAAAGCCTTATAAATTAATGACAACAAGCGACAAAACAGAAGGCATTCTTTGTCAAAACGCACTTCAAAAAAGAAAAAAAACAACAACAAACAACAAAGAAGCCTTTCTTTGATCTATAAAACCCATCCTCCACACATAATGCTGAACAAGTCAGTGGCTGCCTTAAACCTCCCCCTCCCCCCCCCCCCCCCAAAATCGCCCTTCATTCCTGTTTTTGCCATCCCTTTATCGCTTTATCCCTTTTCCCCCCTCTTTTCTTCCTTTTCTCCCCCTCCCCTCCACATAACCCGAAAAAGTCCAAATCGATGTTCCCAACGTTGAAAAGCATTATCGATGTTTTAGCTCTTTATTTTAGGAGGTTCGCCGTCCTTGACATTTACACCTCATTTTTCTTTTTCTTTTTGTTTTTCTTGTTGTGCTAGCGATTAGTTTTTTTAGAATTTTGCCTGGGCAGCGGCCTTGTACGGTCTGCTCTTTTCGATTTCCCAACTGCCGAGGTATCGTTAAACGTGCGCAACGTGTCCGCTGGACATCCGAGTTTTTCCTCTTATCCGAGAAGTCTAGGTGCTCGATCCTACCTACCATAGGATGAGGGACAGGAAAATATGAGAAAAAGCCCCAAATTCCAACATGCATGCACCGACCGGGATTCGAACCCAGTACCTTCGGCATAAGAGGCGAGCACCTTCCCCTGTCCTTGAAAACCATTGTTGTAGGCTAGGCCCGTTATATTTAAAGAAATAAAAATTTTAAAAAAGACCAAAATTTAATAACGGGGACAGACAGCGCCAGGGGTTTCTATGGGTGTGAACCCATATTACATTGAAGGTAGGTCAATTGTTAAGCACAACGAAGTAACCCCACGGCCACGCTCTCCTCAACACCTCAATCGCAAAGTTGCCTTATAAAGAGATTTAGCGACTTCTGATTTCTGGGGTATTCGTTACCTGACATAGGTAACTGTAATACTGTAAATTCACAACTGTGTGTTTTAAGGTCTGTATGTCCAATATACACACAAATTTAACAATTTTTAAGGTTTCATCACAGATCGTCTCTGGAATTTCATTCGATGACGAACCTTGGCTTGGAATTTCCGATTGCTATTTTTAGTAACAAATGTCTTCGCTGGGCCACTGAGGTGCAACTTGAGAAGACTTCAAAATGAATCGATCTAATTTACGATGCTAAAGAAAGAAATGTGGGTGCATTGGGAGGGAGAAGGGAGAAAGCATATGTTTGACAAGCCGAAGTGGTGATAGATAGTCAAATCAGGCAGGCCAACAAGATGGGTTTGTGTTACTGATCCTACATCACGTAGACAAACTAACTACATGTAGATCTATCGAGTATCAAGTACCGGTACAGTAACGCACGACCGCTGAAATTAATTACTGTACTAAACCCCTCTCCTGTTTATCCTAATGATTTGGCTGTTGTTATAAGTGCGTTCACTCCCCCCCCCCCCACCCAGCGTTTTGTGCTAGGGGCACGTACGTATACGTAGCCTGCCCTATCCCTAAGCCCGTCTTTATCCTCAACCCTGAGACTTATCGAAGCCTAACCCTGCCCCTTACCCTTTCATTTTCCCAATTTTCGTTGCGTTTTGTTTTATTGTATCGTTTGGCCAATCGTTTGGATGTTATTTCTTACGCGAGGCTTTGCTGTATACAATTAGTTATTTTTGCCAGTCTTTGACTGCTGCGACCCTACGGTATTCTTGTAATATTTTATCACGCACTTGTACGTAACGTTCGACCGTTGAAATTTCCCCCCTCCTCTCCTGCCACGCCTTATACTCTTTTTATGCCAGGCTGTTCATACTGAAGTAAATGGGGATGATTTTAAAATAATTGTGAACAAATATAATTTGGGGTGCTTGCGTGTGCCACTGTGTCCTAGTCAGCATCCCCTAGACATCAATCCGACGAAGATTGGTATGGGATATTCGAAGGGTTAGCAGGATCACCGCAAGGGGGCGGATTCCCTAAATCAAACCGACGTCGTTGCCAGCCGATCTATTCTAAGTTGGAATGATGTCATTCCTACGTACAAACTTGACTGGGGTGCGTGTGTGGGTGATTTGGGGGGGGGGGGGGGGGAGGAGTGTAAAAGAGAGGGCGTGTTCATAACTTCACACTCAAAGTCACGCCAGCTTGTAACCCCTGACCCATAGGGAGATGCATGACTCTGTAAGCAGGGTGTCGCCAATTACAGCACGATAATAATTGTTTTTTCGAACTCAGCCCAACAACCCAAAGGAGATGTAGCGTATGGAAGATTGACGCCAAGTCTGCACATAGGAATGATATCGCTCCTATATAAATCCGATGGTTACGTCGTCGCACCGACATTGGTTTGATATAGGAAACCCATAGCCATGGTACTCTTACCAGGCCCATGGAAATCCTATACAAATCTACATTGCATTGATGTAGGTATGCTGGCTAAGAACTTTTTTTTTTTTTAAAAACAATTTAAGAGCAATGATATGAAGAAAAAATCGCAGGATTTGTTTGCAATTAAAATGAAAGAATAAATAAACAAATAAATACATAAATAAATAAACAGAAACTAATTAAAAATAGAAAATGTTCTGTGCAATATTGACACAATATATTTAAAAATGGTGAAATTGTGAACCTGTAAAAGACTAAATAAAAAATATTGCCAGCCACAGACAGACAGACAGACAGAAAAAAATGAGTTCATCCAAATGAAGTTTCATCCCTTTTTCTTTATTGCAAACCACTGACAAGAGTAAAATATGAAACAGGAAAAACCACATGTCAATTAACATGAAACACCAACAACCACTGTGGAAAAACTTGTACTTTCCCAGTACAATTCAAAATGTAGATCTATCCAATGACTGAAAAAAAACAAACAACCGATACCAAAAGTGCACAGGGATTAGGAGAGCAAGGCTGACTTTTGGTATCTTCATTTAGCAGCCAAATAACCTTGCCAGTTGGGCTTCATCTCGTTGGTTTCGTGACGAAGGGGCAAAAAGATAACGACAGCTGTACAACAAAAAGGCAAACGCTTAACTTATCTGTATGACGATGAGGCGAATAGGTCAAATTGGAGACATATACTCTTTTGTGGC
Organism: Onchidella celtica; assembly: GCA_963931925.1. NCBI lineage: Eukaryota > Metazoa > Mollusca > Gastropoda > Systellommatophora > Onchidiidae > Onchidella > Onchidella celtica. The sequence goes on along the minus strand of OZ007581.1, from coordinate 26,344,978 downwards.
TATCAACAGTATATACCAGGGTGGCTTTACCCAATACAAACAATTTTGTTAAATCTCATACATTAGTTTTTGTTATTTAGTATGTCGAAAAGGCGAGAAACGGATGATAAGAGGAGCAAAAATATTTTCAAACCTGAATTTCTCGCAGCACCAATTTTTGGCAGTTTGCTCCTCCCTCATACCGAGAAGTTAAGTGTTTGCCTTTTCATTGTACAGCTATTGATATCTATGCACCCCTTCGCGTCATCACAAAATCGACGACCTATGAAATATTTTTTCCTTTCCATTGACTCATTTTCACAGAGCCTTCTTGGCCTCAGATAGTTTAAAATGCAGTATGTGAACACGGCATTAAAAAAAATCCCAGGGAAAAAGATAAAAACTAAAAAAAAAAAAGGTAAATAATAGCTCGTCTCTTCTTTTCTTTCTTTTTCAACTTTACACTTTAACACAGGTGATAGGTAAGCCCTGTGCATTTATTATACATGACATATGCATAGTAATACTGAACAACTTCTCATGTGTTCACGTGAAGGTCCCCAAACATGCTTTTACTAGTTTAGTGTTGACTTATCAAATTTGTTATCCTCCATTAACCCCAAGTAATAAATAAATTTTAAAAAATAGTAAATTTTGGTTCAAAACGTTTGAGTAACATAATACCATCATGGTCATTCCACAACTGCCCAAGTCATGTGTTTGGTGTTTTGAGATGAAATGCTCACATTAATCAGACAACCACGTTGCACCATTCAACAGTTACATTTTTCTGTTTCATTGACTTACGCATTTTTAAACGAAAACCCAAATCCACCTAAGTAACCATTTCCGACTTGTTAGGGGAGACAGTCTAATTACAAAGCCAAATAGACAAAATACTGAGTTGTGTACACTGTTCAGCTATAGCTTTCTCTGTAAAATTCTACGCTCCCTAACAACAGCTACCACTATAATTGGGAACAAGGTGGTCTAGAGGCAAGGCGCTCGCCTCTCATGTCAAAGGGTACTGAGTTCAAAACCTGGCCGGTGCAGGCATGCTGGAAGTTTGGGATTTTTCCCACATTTTCGTCTCCCTGATCCTATTGGGGGGGGTTGGGTAGGCTCGAGTGCCTAGTCTTCTTGGATAAGTACATGTTGCGCACGTTCAAGATACCTTGGCAGCTGAAAATCGGAAAGAGCAGGCCGAACAGGCCGCTGCCCAGGCAAAAATCAAATAAAATTCATCCCTACCCCCCCCCCCCCCCCCCAAAAATGACCGGCACCGCAATATACTACTACAGTAACAACGTGCCTGCTCGAGTTGTAACTGGGCTGCAATGACACAATTCAAAGGCAAATTTCCCAGTATGGGATTAAAGTAGTATAAATACAAATATGGCTGGTCAATTCTCTTATATGGATGTGAGTGCTGGACACTGGATAAAGACACAGAAAGGAGACTGGAGGCTGCGGAATTGTGGTTCCTCCAAAGGATGATGAAAATACCATGGACAGAGAGAAAATCCAATGCAGAGGTTATCGAAATGGCAGGGTACAAACAATCCCTAATAAGGACAATCAGAAAGAGACAAATGAAATTCCTGGGACATATATGTAGGAAGAATGGAATCGAGAAACAAATGCTATGCGGTAAAATAGAGGGGTGGAGAAGCAGAGGACGACAAAGAACTACATACATTGACAGCCTCAACAACTATGCCACCAAAAAGTCGATTAGTAACACCAAGCTGATAAGAATGGCTGACAACAGAGAAGCCTGGAGTGCCATGGTCGACGATGTCTGCTCCAGACCTGACACATGAAGAAGGAGAAATACAAATAGAAATACAAATTTGAAGTAAACAGTTTTCTTTGATTTTTATAAAACACCAAAACCATGACTTAAGCAACTGTGAAATGATCATGACGATATGCTAGTAATACTGTACAGAACAAGGCCTAAAACTAGTAAAACAGAAAAGCAAAAAAAATGTGTCACGACATTCATTTTTTCTTATACATAACTTCCTACTCCCAAAAAGCTAAGCCAAACCCCTCTGGGGTTACCAATGTCCTCCTGGATTATCTTATAGACAGATTTTCGGGGGGGGGGGGGGGGGGGGGGTACATACTTTTTTGGGGAGTCCCGGTGGGCTCAGACATGGTCTCGAACTAATGCTTTCAATTAGAGAGTCAATGCTGAAAAGTGTAAGCTGTGTACACATGAACATATGGAGAGTTGGCAAACAGAATGTTTTATGTCCAAAATAGTCAAATTGAGAAAAATGAGATTGAAATTTGTAAGCTTAATCAAAATTCAATAATTGCAATAATTTTAACACAGGCACATGAATAGTTTTATTGGGTTATGAAATAAAGTCACATACCTTGTGTCTTAGAAATCTACAGCTATTGAAGAGCAATGAATAAAATTAGACATAACACACTCTGGTTGATAGCTCTCGATATATATATCACAATACTGATCAATGGCAGTGAAAAACATCATATTATGATGAATTCAATAATGGAATGTGTGGAGAACCTTAACAACTAAGCAACTTCTCTTGCCCAAAAGAATGACAAATGTTCACATTCAATGACACAAACTAGCCCGCAACCCTACGTCCATCTGACTATGTTGGACTGATCAAGTTTCTTCACAGGCATGACACAAGTCCTGGCGTCCCAGCCAGCAGCCATACGGAAATCTGACCAGTAGGACTGGCAGCAAGCTGGCACTCAGGAATGACATCTTCCTTGTGTAGATCTGCTTGTTAAGACGATGATATAATATATACAGAATCCGCACCTATGATAATCCTACCTATCCTCCAGAAATCTTCGTCAGATTGACCTTGGGATGCTGGTAGGAGTACGTCCTCTGGTTACATCGAACTGCTGTCTGTTTGATATTAGAAATCCCCCCCCCCCCCCCTGACTTAACGAACTTTATGGAAATCTTATACATATCTACATCAGATTGACATAGGGATGCTAGCTGGGAAATTCTGAACACCAACAGGGCAATTGTGTTTGGTTTCTTACAATATCAAATTTCAAGGGCCCCATGGTAAACTGTCGTAATTCAATTTTTACAAATTTTTCAAGAGAAACAACAAGCTGAAGGGATATTATCTATAAAAAAAAATGGTGGTAGGAGTAATTCATTGTGGTGCAATTTTGGCCCTTGTTTTGCTCGACGCTACAGCCTAAATGACAGTTTCAAAAATGATAAAATTTAATTTTCTTAACTCATTCCACCCGCAGCGACGACTCAGTCGTCGATTCTTTCCCTTCAAATCGCCGGGTAAACGAGCCAATCGTCGATTTGTTTGGACCGGTATTTTTCTATACTCAACAGTTATTTGTGAAAATATTTTACGACAATCGCTAGCAGAGTTCTTTATTGACCTAAATAATACAACTTCTTCCGGTTTTGTTTCGTTTGATTGCTTTGGAGCGAAAACTTCCTAGAACTGACCTGTTCATATGCACGGATTTTATGTGAAAATGTTCGGCCGTGTTATTTCATTTGACTTATTCTAAAAGTGATATTACAAGTACAATACCCAGATATTTGGTACCACATGAAAGGGGATTCGATTACCTACATTTTGAGGCTACTCTTGACCACCTAGGGCCACTGCAGTCAAATCCAGAGGTGGCAAAAGTGAATTTGTGAGTAGAAATTTTTTTTTTGTTACAACTAAACACTCACCATTCCTTCAACATATTAGCATCACAGACACTAGAATTGACAAAAAAAGACAGTAAATTGTTTCTCTGTCCAATTCTGTTTGTTTTGATACCAAATATGTCTACCTTTCTTTCTTCCTTGTTTGCATTAAACGTTTTTTTCTGCAGTCACCCAGTACCAGTTTAGGTCAAATAAGTTTTTGCCCCAGCAGAATAGGGAATCTAGCTCCGGGTGGAATGAGTTAAGTGTCAACTAATCAAGCCCAATCACTTTTGTATCGACCGATTGTGTTGATTTAAGTTTCAGGTATTTTTAAATAAAAAGTTGCAAAATATAAAATACAATGATCTTTGTTTTGGCACCCTGCAGAAAGCCCATCATACCAGAAACGATATTAATATGCGTTCAATTCCGTGGGCACAATTTCCTTACCACAAATGAGTGAGTAGTGCTCAGGAGTGCATGGACTCTGTAATAAGACTGTAGAATATGGGAAGCTTTGTAGACCAAAAAGAAAGAGAGGGATAGAATGATGGGTTCATAGATTTATCCCAGACAGTGCCGGGAACTTCATCTAGTATTTTAAAAAAATAAAATTATATAACCTTTAGTTTTCAGAATTTATCCCCCGACCTATAACACTGCTGCCAAGGGCTACAAGCATTTCAAACAACTTAAATTTTTAAAAAGTCAAGTTACAACAGTTTACCACTTAACCCTCAATATCAAAGCATCAAGTTCACAAATTTACAGTGTAAAGGAGGTGGTCATGATCTGCATCAGTGTACGTCTAACAGTAATTTACATGCATGCCACTTTTTGAGTTTCATTCAAGACAGGAATTTTCGCAAATGATTGCGTTTTCACCGTGAATGCAGTTTGATTTTATATCAGTCTGACTCAAATCATACTTATTTAACAACCTGCAGAATACAACATTCAGTGCCAGAGAATACAACGGTTGGAGCTTTCAAGGTGAATTTAGACATTCCAGTTCACAAAGTGAATGCCTGCATCACTCAAAAATTTGTAGTAATTTCAACCTTGAATATGACTATGAGATCTTTCCCAATAAAACATTCGGTACACATGATGCAACAGACATAAGCATGAAATGTGAAATCAACATCTCATTTCAACCTTGAATATGACTATGATATCTTTCCCAATAAAACATTCGGTACACATGATGCAACAGACATAAGCATGAAATGTGAAATCAACATCCCATTTCAACCTTGAATATGACTATGAGATCTTTCCCAATAAAACATTCGGTACACATGATGCAACAGACATAAGCATGAAATGTGAAATCAACATCCCATATTGCTTTGAATAAAACGTTCTGCATATATTCTTCCATAAGGCAATGGCTGTGCAACACTGAGCTGAAAAATACATGTATGTGCTTTCTATACATGTTCTATCAAGTAATCACATGTAATTATGACTGTCCATGTCCCTATTCCCTTGCCAAATCACATCTCATACCTGTACTACATTCATAAGCAGTATTTCTAGACAACTGATGACACCGATAAAATCCTGCCTAGGTATATATGAAGCAATACATGATAATATAACTATACAAAGTTTTAAGAAGAAGTAGGTCACCAAGCTTTTACCTGCTAAAGCAATTTACTGTTATTTGTCCTTCTCCCAAACACTTTGCACCGCAGCGATCACAAGCTGCCCGCAACTGTGATTAATTTTTCGTTATGCGCGGATCATTTCTATCATCCTTGTTTCTGTAGTTCAACACAGACCCCACTCTCCCCCGCAAACTTCCAGAGGCGCTAGAGCTAGGCATATTAGAAAGCTCAGACAACTATTTTAATTAATACAAGTTGTCTTAAAATGCTTCAGCCTATCAAAAGATTTTCTAAATTAATACTTGCTCAAATGCAGGAAATGCTGTGGCCTCCTTTCGGGCACTGCTACAAAGAGAAACTGACACAGTGCAGAACGTAAAGGTAAAAGTGGTTATTCCTATTTCTTCTTCAGGCTGGACTTCGTCCCCAAACTATACCTTACGAAATCACTACTGTAAGAAAAGCAACTAATAAGCATATTGTGTAAATAATTCAAACAAAGCAAGCATGGCTGCTGCACACTACAAAAGCCAATATATGTCAGAACTGTTTGTACTGTTGACACCACAGCATTCCTATGTTCTTCTCAGCTGCTGTTAACAGATTTGTAAGTAAATGCAGAGACTCAATAATCCCTTGTGCACTTTCCCAATGAAGAAAACAAGCGCACGCTCAACATGTATTTTTATTTTAAAATACATATGTAATTAAATTACTCACTGAAAAAAAACAATTTCACAACCATGAATAATCCTATATCAATGATAGAAACATCTAGTATAAATAAAAGCCAGCTACAAAACAGACACTAAGATAACTAGGGGACAACACAAAAACCTAGTAACATGCAGTCTTGGCCTGAAATTAATTTTAAAAACTTGTAGTTTGCAAGGGATGAATGAAATTACGGTAACATTCATACTAATTACTATGCTTCACCGAGGCACTTTTTGAACTTGAGCCCTATCACCTTGTTCAAACTGTGTCCCATAGTTGAACATTCCTAGCTTTTCCTGCCTGTGTTTTTCCAGGGTCGACTTCTGCAACACTTTCTGGTGCAGCACTAAATTATATTTGTGTATAAAACAATGATAAATGAAATGTAGAGGAAAGCAAAATTTTGTGCACTCTCTGACTTTAATTTATATATCACTCAGCCCGGAGATTTGCTCCAGCTAGCCAGGGGGGTTCAGGTTCCTTTTGGAGTAGGTGTTTGTGGGAGAAGTTTGGTTACGTCAAGACAGGGAGCCTTTGGCCATAGGTGGCATACATTGAAGAGGAGGACAAGCCCAGTGCCAACTGGGATGAGTCTGCACTGTTACCTGATCTGGGTTGACATTCTAACTGACATTTCTTCGTTTGACAGACACGCAAAAACTTTGTGCCTGTGACCCTCTTTAAATTTGAAAACAGGATCTTCGACCCTGACTATATAAATCAAAATTTACAATATATACTTGTGTCAAAGCTGTAGGTTGGGAAAAAAATATGGCACACTATTTTGATAAAATCATGTAAATGCAAAATCATAATCTAATGTGTACATAACATGTCAGATCAGATGTAGTTAAGAAATTTCGTGATTAACTGAAAACCCCATGCTGACTAGACATGGACATTGCTAATGTAAAAAAACAAACCACACAATATGAATAAAATGTACTGAATGAATATCCCATTAATGTATGAACTTCTGTGAATGGGAAATGACAAATAAATGGTGTGCTTGAATATGTGCATTTACACATAAATGAGAGTGGACGATTCAGAAATATAAAACTCAACCCATTTAAATATAGGTATGAATTATTCTGACAGTGAAGTGAAGTGATCAATAGTACTGAAAGACAGCATTATATGTTGCATTACTTAAATAAGGCACAGGAAATTGTGAGAATCTTGTGTAAATGTGATCAGGTCCACGTAAAGCACATAAAAGGATGGAATGGGCAAAGACAACAACAACAACAACAATTCAAATGTCTAAGGGAGGATATCATACTGAGGCCTGAATGTCACAGCCAGTTGCTGCCAGCAACATGTACACCCAAGAAACAGTGGCAGAGGCTGACTGTGTCTGAACGGGCTTAGTATGACATGGTCTTCCCGGATTTAGTAAGAAAATATAGGAAATTACAGTGTGAACTTCGTCTGCCAACAGCTGACTGTGCTGCTCCAGGCTTAATATGATAGTTGATACCTGCCTTAGACTGTTATTTTTTTGCTTTCTTTTGATTTTTCTTGAGGTTGAGTTTCCAAAATTACAAAATTACTACAAGTTCTATGTGTGTCTAATTTTCAGCAAAATTTCCACGTAAAAAAATAACAGTTCCAAATGATAGTGTTCCAGCTAAGGGATGAAACAGTCCAAGTCTACTGTAGGCGGTGCCTAATGTGCTAGTGTGAAGCAAAATTTGTGTTTATGGGTGGTGAGCCATGGGTTAGGCACCTATGCGGCCTTGGTCTGTTTTCACCCCAAAGATTTATTTAACCCTATGAAGCCTGACCTCCTGACTTTCCCTAGACCATATCCCTGGCCTCCTGAGCTCAGGGTAACAAATGTTCCGGCACTCAGCAACACTGTACTGGTGAATAGGGATATCGACAAGGCAGCATACATTTGAAGAAGGTTCATGGATTAATATAGAAAAGTAATGTTAAAATTGAAGACAGGAAATGATTCTCTCAAAATTCACTCATCAAGGTTTTGCATTCTTCAGGGCACAAAAAATTGCAGTAACAACAATATAAAATGGCGCTTTTCTCAAATATGTTGTCTTTCCCCAGGTGACAAGATGTTTCTGATAATGCCAGGCCCTTGAGAATAACTCGTAGGCAATCTGTCTTTAATACTACTAGCCTTGGATAAACATTTCACATCTACTACCAGAACGCAATTATTGAACATCAACATAAATATGACAAATGCTGCAAAATATATGCTGGCTTGGAAAAGGGGATAAACAATAAAATAATATGGACAACCAGTGGAATATTTTGTACCCCTTAATATGTTGAACAATTAATGTTTCAATTTAAACATTAACTTGCCATCACCTCAAATCCATCACATCGACAGAAGTTGCATCCGATGGTGGCACGGCAAATAAAATAAGAGTGAGTATTCATCACAACAGCAGATAAAAAAAAACTAATTACAACACTGACATGCCATTTTTTTTTTTTTTGCGTGCTCAGAAAAACTGAATGTAATATGGTAACATGAAATAGAATTTTTGAACAGCTTGATGGTGGCTGCAAGGCACAGAATAACAACAGGTTGATTTTGCATTAATCTGAGTCCTAAAACTTCACAAACAAACAAAAAAGTGAAAGTAAAAGAGCAGTGCAAAATAGAACATATATAGACTGGCTTTTGGGTCAAGCTTTGGCAAGAAACAGACTAAGCAGCTTTGGGGTGGTCTTGATGCTGAATGTGTTCCCTTAAAGTTCTGCTTGTCCAACATTCTGCTGTTCTAATACAGATTGAAGGAACTTTTGATTTCATTTGAAACCAAAGAAAAACACTTTAAAAAAAAATAAAAAATTCTGAAATAACCCCGAAATACTAGTATCGATTCTGCTTCTTGAGCCACAGTTGAGTCCAATTTGGGATCAAATTACTGTTAAGCCTGAATGATACTGAATTTTATTTTAAAAAACGGGAAATCTGCATTTTGTCCCCTTAGAAAGACAAAGTTATCTCCACTTTTTGGCTGAACTTAGACACTACACACTACATCTACAGGCCTTCTCCATTGTGCGGCAAAGCACCAAGCGGATTCCCTGTGTAATTTCTAAGTATTACTAAAAAGACAAAAAGTTGTATCGCTAAGAGCTATGAGCACATGAAACTTTCATCATCAACTTCTCAAATGTTGATGGACGGGAGTTAGGACCTTGTCACTCCTAGAGAATGATTGATCAGTCAGCTACATGACAACATGTGATCATAGAATTTCAGTACCAAGCTTTACTTCAACAGAGAAACTAGTTTTACAGGCCTGTGCAGTGAAATTCAGCCATAGTACTGTGTATATATAAGACGATTTTTTAAATATCAACTGCCATTTAAAATGTTCTAATGCACAACACTACAACAAATGCAATTATTTAACCCTCTTGTTGCCATAGGCCATCATGTTGCCATTTCATGCTAAAACTGCTGTGAGGCCGATACATCCGCAGACTTTGTTCCGACATGTTTTGCACTCTTAATTTTATACTGCTTCCTACTGTCTCTACCCGAGAGTCTATTGATCTGGTAGTCTAAAAGAAGAAAGGGCATTTCAGCTTGACAGCAAAAGGGTTAATGTCGCAGTATGGGATTACAACTAAAGAAAGAATGAGTTTTAAAATACGTTAAACCGAAATTAAACAGGATAGTGACACTTGCCATACATGGTGTTGTAGAGAAACTTAAAATGAATTGCAGCAACTCCTTAGATTTGCCAACACCTTGCCTGACCGTTCACTCAGGGTGACTGCCCACTCATAGTTGAACAAAAAGTTGAACTGACTGCCTTGTTGGCATGTTGCTAAACATTTTGTTGGCACATTGCCCAACACACTACTGTCGTTGCTTATGTATGTCAACATAGCCTAAGACTTCAAATAATTTCTCTGCTACCATGCACAAGAATATCCTGCCATAGTTTTGGCTTAATACAATTTTATAACTGTATTTCCTTCATATTAATCCTAAACACCAAATGGAACTGACAAAGAGTATTTGACATATGAAATTCCCTCTTAATATCAATATACATGTATTATCACATCACATAAATACCATATACTCCTAACTTCCAAGGAGCTAATAACCATCACAAACATACACTGTAACAATATTTTCATATCATTCTGTCAACTTTTCTATCCTGTATCATCAGATCTAAAATCTCTGAAAAATATGTAATCTAAGGTCTGGAAATCACAGGCAAATTAAAAAAACAAAAACAACAGTCTTCATTGGAAACTTACTGCTTCATTTCTGCTGCAGGATTCTGTTCATGACAGAATAAATAAATGAGTATCTTTGCATGCGTAAAACTATCAGTCCTTTCCATCAAAATAGATACTTGGAAAGTTGATGTTGATTTTTTTCAAGATCCGCTCTGCTTTGGCAAGTAAATCCAAACACAAACAACATTCTCCATTGAAAATTTTTGGCTTCACTTCTGCTGTAGAATTCTGTTCATGCCAGAATCAAAAAAGAGTGTCTTTGTATGTGTAAAACAGTCAGTCCTTTCCACCAAAGGAGATGCTGGGGACGTTGATGGCAGATATGGAAATTTTTTTCCAAGATCCACTCTGCTTTGGCTACCTCAGCTCTGGTTCACTCTGAAAGCGAATGGCTTTTCCTCGTTTGAACTCTTCAAACACAAGAATCTAGAGAAAGAACATAGTGAAAAAACTGGAAGTTGGGATGGTGCACCTGCTTGATTATTCAGTCTGTAATGATATTAGCTGTTCTGTGACCAAGTGATTAATTATGACTCTAAAATAAATGTGTCACAGATTTTCAACATGGCTAATGAATGGTATCATTTACATTGTTTCACTCTGTGATAATTAAAACTATCGGGTACTCCATGTTTTTTTGTGTCAATGCCCAATGGTCCCAATAAATAACGTTCTATGCTATACATTCAGCCACTACTACTGAACGCCTTAGGTCATTGTGTGATTTTAGTTCTTGTTTGTTCTATCTCCATTTTCTGGAAAAACAAAGATCTTTTAGTAAGTACAATGCGTACTTTGACGCTTGTTTAAAATGTGCTGTGGCACTTATCAAGTTGTCTCACCATTCCAATTTATTTGAAATTCTTATAATACTAAAGCCGCTAACATTTAACTTCAAATTTCTTAGTTGTGCAAAAGTGGAGTTGGAACCAACGAGAACTAAAGTCGCAGTTATATGTCAATTTTCCCAAGTTCAGAATTTCTGTGTAAGAGAAACTTTAAATATTAAGTCTGGGCCCTATAGTGCAAATGAAGAAAACAAAGGAAAAATACAACTCCAGTAGCAAAACTGTGAAACAGAAACTGAGAAATTCAACTTTTAACCCAAACTGAAATTCAAAATGTAAATTTTGATTAGAGACTTTGAAATCTACTGACCTCATTTCTGCCTGTCTTCAGAATGGGTGCGGGTAAATACAGTGTTCTCTGTGGGCCAACATGCCAGTATCGTCCCAGGTTAAAACCATTGACAATGACAACACCTTTAGTCCAGCCCTGTCAGTCAAAGATAGGAATTCTACTATTATAATTTGGTAACTTGGGGGCTATTTACTCACTTGTTGAAGAGACAGCCGAACACACTGCCATGAAACATTAGAAAAGTAATGGAATAAGCTAGGTTTTTATGCAGCCAGTTCATGAATAATTAGTTGTTCTGAAAAGTGATTAGACAGAAAACAAAACACTGTGAGACTATGCATTTCCTTCCCAACTTGTTAAGAATCCCATTCTCTGCTGAGCACAATCAGCCTACAAGTAGCTCAATGGCATCATCTTTTGGTCGTTGGGTGGCACACTCCACTGCAACATTCAGTTTTCATGGTGCACAAACTAAGAGTGAATCAAAGTGGCCTGAGAATTGGAACCTTAAATACCTTGAGCCACAATCAAAATGTATGTAAACTACAAGTCAAGCATTAACTTTGCCAATGATTTATTACCTTTAGTTTGGCAAATGTATCCTCAAGGGTTCAGTCATGGCCAAAAATGTATTAATTCTGCTAATGATTTTGTTACCTCTAGTTTGACAAATGAAGACCCAGATGAAAAAACGACTATAGCCACATATCCATGAAACTGAAAAAAAATTTTAAGATTAAAAGTCCCCAAGCGCATTGTTAATGAAGATAAAGAAAAGCAACCTGTTTCATTAGAGGGGCGCTTTACTTAAGTAGAAAAGACTCGGCTTTGGGGCAAAATAGGCACTGTAATAATTTTTTTAAATGACCAAAAAAATCTTTAAAAGTGGACTCCCATTTTCCTTCCATATCAGTCTTCAAATGTATCATTAGGGGTTGAGTCAATGTCAAAATGTATGGGAACCACTGGTCAAGCATTAACTTTGCCAATTTGTTACCTCTAGTTTGACAAATGTATCTTTAGGGGTTCCAGTGACATTCAAGTATGCCCTGTACAGTGTGGGAGCCACCTTCTCCTTCTCTTCCTTCTCCTTTCGACGTTTCTTGACCTCCTCTACAGTCGACCAAGTGGAGGATTTGGAGAGTCTGTAATCAAACAGAAAGATACCTTAAACCTTCCATGAAGACTATTCCATCATCTAATTGCAATAAGGAAATTCAATGCCATGGATAAAAGAGATGAGAACTACAGCATTGAAATCTTGTACAATGAATGAAGGAGAAGACCACTCCAGTACTTACAATTTGTAGACTGCCTAGTTTCCAAGAACATCTAAAAAGTTTTTACTGAGACCAGTTCATTGCCTGGCTTATGTACTGGTATATCAGTTTTGATCACTGCGCATGGTGTGATCTACATTCTCTCAAACTGACATATCTAATATTTTTAACAAGTTTGTAGTATTAAGCGGAAATGTTTTTGCCACAGTTACATGGTACAGTTCCACATGAGATGGACCACGAATTTATGTATTACCCAAGTCTTGCATCATGCCTTGTTTTCAAAGGCATTCAAAGGCCATTCTTTCATCCTATGATATTGTAATAACAGAGGAAATGTGTAAAGAGGGAGACAACTCCAGCACTTACATCTTGTACTGGTCTTGATTAAAGTTCAGGAACCTGATATGCCATTCCTCCATGATGCCGAAGATGTAGCGGAAAACTGGACCATGCAGGCCTGAAAGTGGGAGAGGTCAATCCATGAGTTTGAGTTTGGAGATAGCATGTCAACACTATAATGGTCACACAGTGTTAGAAAATAGCAAGATGATAGACTATAACAGCTAGATAGGACAGGAGTAGACTCTACCAGAATGACGCGCCATCACTTGCGATTAATTCATGAACAGTCTCTACATATTTTCCTTGTCAACTTTCATGTTGTTTCACACTGTCTCACACAGAACAGTTGAGATAGGAAATGTGGTACAATGACTTTACATGTGCTTGATGGGAAATTTGACTGAACTCGTTTGCACTGAAGTGCAATGAGCACACATCACAATATACACACACAAAATGAAATATCCCTCACATATGCATATATGGGGTTGTGTGGTAACCTGTCATACTTCAGGTTTTACAAATTTTTCTGCAGAAACAGAAAACTGAATGACTTACTTTATGATATTTATGTGGCAACATTATTTTAAAAAAATTATTCAACCTTTGATTTTTCAGAATTTAAGGCCCTGACACATAATACCTATGGCTGTCACAAACTACAAGGATACCATATATTGTAATGCCGCTTTTTTCAAACATTGAAATCATGAAAAGTATGCCTCCTGCACAACAAACAAGCCAACATTCAAACTACCAAATTAATGCTGACCCTACATACATGAAACCACAAAAGAGCACTTCCTGGTAGTCAGCAAAATCAAAATTTCGGCCAAGAAAATATACAGATCAAAAGCCCCTTCAATCCCTAAGATCAATGTAACAGCAATCAGAGATGAATCAAATAGAAAGTCATTTGAAAAGTTATTTGCTGAAAGCATGGATAATGTCACCCAATGTGACTCGGTAGATGAAACATGGAACACTCTCAGTTCAAAAATTCATGACTGTGCCATCAAGTCTTTTGGACAGCATAAAGTTTCAAACAACGACTGGGTAGCCCAGAACAGCGAAATTCTCCTACCTCTCATTGAGCAAAAGAAATCTGCTTTCAATGAGTATAACAAAAATTGCAATCAGAGTACAAAAACTTGTTTGAAAAATGCAAAAGCTAAACTTCAGCTGGAGGTAAGACGTTGCGCCAACAAATACTGGACAGACTTGTGTAACAGCATACAAGAGGCAAATGAAAAGGGAGATATGAAAACCGCCTTTAGTCAGATGAAAGTAGCTCTTGGGCCAATCATCACCAAAAGCGCCCCACTTAAGTCTGTAAATGGTGAACCCATCACAGATAAAAATGAACAACTGAATAGGTGGGTAGAGCATTACTCTCTGTTGTATTCAACTGAGAAAAATATTCCACCAGATTTTGAGGAACACCTCCAAAAACTGCCAATAATGGCCGAACTTGACGCTGAACCTTCCTTAGTCGAGCTTTCCAATGCAATCGACCACCTGTCTGCTGGAAAAGCCACAGGAAGTGACAACATTCCTGCAGAGGTATTAAAAGACCTAAAAGGCCCACTATTACCACCTGTATAATCTGTTACTGCAGTGTTGGAAAGAAGGCGTGATACCACATGATATGAGAGACGCCAAAATTGTCACACTTTACAAGAACAAAGGAGACAAAGGCGACTGCAACAACTATCGAGGCATATCCCTCCTCAGCATTACTGGAAAGGCTTTTGCTCGCGTCATCCTCTGCCGCCTTCAACAACTGGCGGAAAAAGTCTTACCAGAAACACAATGTGGCTTTCGAAGCAAACGATCAACTATTGACATGATATTTGCACTTCGGCAAATCCAAGAAAAATGTAAAGAACAAAACAGGCCGCTTATAACATGCTTTGTGGACCTAACAAAGGCTTTCGACACCGTAAGCCGATCTGGCGTGTATGCAGTCCTTAAATCCATAGGCTGTCCACCAACATTGCTAAAACTTATTGCATCCTTCCACACTGACATGAGGGCATGTGTCAACTTTGAAGGCTGCACATCCAATTCATTTGCTGTAAACAGCGGTGTGAAGCAGGGATGTGTTCTTGCTCCTACCTTATTTGGTATATATTTTGCAGCCCTACTCAAGAATGCCTTTGGTCAATGTTCAGGTGGAGTACTTATTAACACCAGAGTGGACGGCTCCATTTTTAATGTTGCCAGACTAAAAGCAAAATCTCGTACAGAGCATATTATGTTACAAGAGCTCCTCTTCGCAGATGATGCTGCAATCGTGGCCCACGATGAAACCACGCTCCAGGCTCTCATCAATAGCCTTGCCAAAGCCTGTGACAAATTCATGCTAAAGATCAGTGTCTCAAAAACTGTAGTTTTGACACAAGGCTTGAGAAACCCCAACCCAATCATGCTGAATGGCTCTCCTCTGGAGCAAGTGGGAAAATTCTGCTACCTAGGCTCAACCATCAGTGGTAGCACAGACATAACAACTGAAATAAATGCCAGAATAGGAAAGGCGGCCACAGCTTTTGGCAAACTCTCAAAAAGGGTGTGGAACAATAGCAAGCTGACCATCAAAACAAAGGTACTCGTGTACCAAACTTGCGTCCTAAGCACCCTGCTGTATGGCTCAGAGACATGGACCACCTACTCCAAACATGAAAGATCCCTCAACTCCTTCCACCTGCGCTGCCTACGCAAAATTCTCAAGATCAAGTGGCAAGACAGGATCTCAAATATCGAAGTTCTGAGCCGAGCCAACATTCCATCAACTCAGGCTCTCCTAGGCAAAAAAAGACTGCGGTGGCTTGGACATCTCCACCGTATGGAAAATGATCGCATCCCCAGACAAATTCTCTACGGGGAACTTGCTACTGGCAACCGACCCAGAGGTAGGCCACATCTGCGATTCAAAGACACTTGCAAGGTCACGATGAAAGCATTCAACATCGACCCCAATGAATGGGAGAACCTTGCAAGTGATCGAAGCAGATGGAGACAAAAATTGCGCAGTGGCACGCTCGCAATAGACTTCAAGGCAAAAGAAACATACCTGACAAAACGACAGAGGCGGAATGAAAACACTCGCCAAAGTGAACCCAAAAGACTGACCTGCAATCAGTGCCATCGCACTCTCGGGTCAAACATTGGTAGAATAAGCCACGAGAGAAGCTGTCAGTCAAAGTGAAAGTGAATATTCTAGCTGCTAAGACCGTCTGTAAAGACGCTAAAGGCCATATATATACATACATGAAACCACAAAAGAGCACTTCCACTGCACATTATGACAAGTTTGTTTGCTGTTGTTGTTTTTTTTTTGCCAAACATTCTATGGACCCCTTCAAGCAGATTAATTTTTTTCTTTTGATGAAAGGGAAGAGCAACACTGCCTTGGAAAAGCAGAGCGATTTATATGCTCATTTCATATTTTTGAGAAAAACAAAAAAAAATTTGTGTGGAATAGCTAGTCTACATAAATGCTTTTATTTATGAGTTTGTCACATCATAAACCACTATTTTGGTAGCAAAAACGTTTATCTGCCTTTGACACAAAAGAATTTATGTGAGACAAGTTCATAGAGATAATAAAGTAGAAAAAGACCATGCCCTTGCACACAGAGTATTTCAAATGTCTATTTATATTACTAAAAGTGTATTGAAAACAAGGAATAGACTTCAAGAGAAACAGGCTTTTTTGCCCCCTCTCCTATCCTGTAAAATGAAGTTGTTAAGACGTGTGGTTTCTTCATAGGGTCAGCGAAAAGGACATAAAAGATAAAATAAAGTAGCACAGGGAGCAAGAAAAAGTTCATCTGGATGTCAGACAGGGTGTAGTGAAAGTCAGTCTGACCTTTCCGCTGACCATCCAACAGACTTCGGCGGCCTGGGGAGTAGTTGACCCTGCCCTGGTTCTCCACCATCAAGTCTAGACGTCCTGACACTTTGCTGTCTTTCTTTTTCAACTTCTTGCCCATTTCCTGATGTCACATTCAGAGAATCAAACCTTTACGATCTTAAATTTTCCACATTAAACAGTTAAATAATATAATCAAATATTTCAATGTCTTAGCGTAGATCAAATGTCTCAACATCTTTGCCTATATCAAATGTCTCAATGTCATAGCTTTGATCAAATGTCTCAATGTCTTAGCCTTGATCAAATATCTCAATGCCTCAGCTAGATCTAATGTCTCAACATCTTAGCCTTCATCAAATGTGTAGCCGCCTGACAAAACGAGGCACATTTTGGCACTACCTGATTTGAGAAAACTGTTAAAAGGCATTATAGGGTCAATATTATCGATTTTGCATTTTCATTACATGTATTTTTGAAAAGTTTAACCTCTTCACTATTTCTTTTGCAAATGATAATCCTGTTTGAGAAGGGTAAATGCCTCAAAACTGACTTTGAATCAAGTCAGCATCAATAATTTTGATGAAAAGCTGAAACCTTAGAAGTGTTCTTCTCAAAACTGCTGTTGTGACACTTCCTGTCTTTGAGAGGCCATATCTTCTCTGCTAATCAAATTACAGCAAACTTGTTTTTACCAAATAAAAGGACTTTGAATGACCTATTTGGTGATAGCAATATCTCCATACCAGCAAAATGCACGAAGTGCCTCATTTTGTTGGGTGGCTACACAAGATGTCTCATGTTTTGGCCTAGACATGCACTAGCCCATTTTGATCAACCAGCTAGTTCGATGGGTTTGAGTTTGGGTTTAGGTTTTACATCGCGTCAGCACGATAACGGCCATATTGCGCCATTCCCTGTCTATTTGGGTACACTTTCTTTATATATAAATATACATTTCGTATTCAGAGCTTTAATTTTAACACAGAATTAAATACATTCATACAATTTTAACGCATTGGTAAAATTCTAAAAAAAAAGCTGTTTTGTACAGATCTGGAAAAAATTTGTAAACGAGTATAAAAGTTATTATATCAAGTTGTAGTACTTAGCTAGAAAATTGGATAGTGTCCTCATGATATTGAGTTTCAGTAAGATCCAACCTGCTGGCTGGTGTGCAAGGTCTCATAGAAACTAACTGCCCTGACGTCATGATCTAATTAGCTGGCCACTCAAAATCGGCTGCAGTGATATGCGCCTAGGCTTAGTGTTCACTAATTATGCTTATGAACTCCACTTCATACCCTAGTCACTTGAAAAAAAACAACACTTGTATGTTAAATGTTTACGAGTGCTTTTCAGCTCAACAGAGATTACAATTAGCATGTCTTGAGGTCTGTTAAATCTTATATCTTGCCTGTAATGCAAACCTTGGAATACATGTATGTTTGCTCAGTTTCATGAAATATACTCCTCCATGGAAATATCATAAAAACCACAGAAATTTTCTTTTTGCCCAATTTTGACTTTCCTCCATGGAAAATACAACAGCCCCATGAAACAGTTCATCTTTGGCTGGGGAATATGTGACCAGTCCAGTCTTTCTTCATGTTAAAATTGTAACTGGAAACTGTCATGATTCAGATGTTGTTAAAACTCACGCAGAGAGTGAGTTGTTGTTGTTTTACCAGGGCCATGAGAAATTGGCTGGTGGCCTTGAACGGCCCTCGCGAATTATAGTTGGTGAGTAAATAAATGTAAAGTTAAACTGTTAGATGCACGCTTGTCGGTTTTAATGTTCGTGATTAATAAGTAATGGAGTAGGGGTGAAACAAGGTGGGGCTAGTTGACATTGTTAAGTATGACTAGACAAGTTTTTGCACGTTAACTGGCTGGTAGAATAGTGCAGACGTATTACTACAATTAAAATGGTGGGAGGTTTCGACCTATGAGATAGCTGAACTAATTGGGCCAGCGGACTAGCACGCTGGGTAGCCAGATAGTATAAAACATCGTGTAACGTTCAGATTTGGTGAATACAGACGAGCAGAAGCATCGTGTCGTGAAGTATCTCCGGTTGACCAGTACCTGAACTGTGTGCTTTGAAGACAAGAAGTCCTTGCTAACGGACTGACTGAGCTCTAGAAAGAAAGGTCTGAGTGGGCTGACCTTTGAAAGCCCACGCTGCGCTATATTGATGTTCGCGCCTACCAGTAGGCGTGAGCAATGGTAATATATCTTATTTATTCAAGCATAATAGAGATCGGAGATAGAGAGAGAACTACAGCCTCATAGGAAGACTAAGGAAACCCCAGCTGGCACTCGACCACGAGTGTCCTGTATCATAGATCTATTGCCATAGTATGATTGGAATAATATAGCACATTGTTAATGAATTGAATAGTGATTGTGCATAAAATATAGTCTTTTGGCAACTGCTTAAAGTACCTACAAGCCGAAGAGTGCTTCTGTAGGCTTTGAACATACTGGGCTCTCCTAACACTCAAGCCCATATGATTTAGGAAGAGTTTGCCTGGCGACTGGCCAGTGGCGACTCAACTGTCACTTTAAATTGATATCTAGTTTCGTATAATATACCTATTTGCTATTGATTGCAGTACCTCCATAGTTACATGAATATCATTGGTTAAGTTATTAATTAGAGTTTTTTTGGTTTGAATATATACCCCTATTGTCTTTTGTTTTGTTATTAATATTTATGTAAACTATGGCCTGACCGGCCTGACATATATACGCTCTAGTTATTTAATACTTTTCTTGTGTGGTTGTGTCCGAGTGTGAGTTAGCTGCCTCTCGTGCAGTCGTAACATCCCCAAGACCCTAACTCTGCTCGTGACAGAAACTATTGCCTTTAACCCTTTCAATATGGAAATAGCATTGCAGTAAACTCTTTATTACTCCACCACTTTCAGGTTTTGTCCTTCCATTTCTAGCAGATCAGTGGAGTGATTTAGATTCATATTTACCATTCAAAACAACTGAAATAAATGGATCTCAATATAAACTGGATTTGTGAAAATCTGTCTTTCACAGCGTCAGGAGCTAAAGGGTTAAGCGTGGGGTAATGTTTATAAAATTTAAAGTAAATTTTAAGATTTTATTCCGTTGAAAATACGCTGGGACCCTATTAGGCCACAGACTAGTCTTTGAAGAAAAATACTTATAAATGTTCTGATTTTCATTCATCTTTTGGTGTTTTTTTCTCAGGAGTTGTTTCTTCATAATCAGCTAAATGTTCAACAATTTTCATACACGTGTGACAGTGCAAAGAAAATTTTGTTTCAAAGTCCTGATCCTTGCTGCTGCACATAATTCAAAATTGATAACCTGATCTTATGTTAATCCTGTTTCTAATTCTCATTCAGTGCCTTAGAGCAGTGGTCCCAAACCCCCGGGCCGCGGACGGGTACCAGTCCTTGGATCAATTGGTGCCGGACCGCACAAGAAACATTTAATTATTTCCATTTGATCTACTATCTGAGTTTATCTATTTTTTATTTTCCTTTTATTTTCCAGGTTACATCTCGGTCACTTAAGCGCTGAAATTTAACCCATATATTAGCCAAAAAATGAATACGAAACAAACGTCATTAGAAAGTTTCCTTGTGCAAAAGGAAAAAGCCCAGTGAAGAGACAGAAGAAGAGCCTTCAACATCAAAGAAACAGAAAGCTTTTAACAGACAATACCATGAGTCCTATTTGAAATATGGATTTATCGCGACAGCCCCCCCCCCCCCCCCCAAAGCGGCCAGCGGTAAAATTATCAAATGTTGATTGGTCCGCTGGGATAAAGAGGTTGGGGACCACTGCCTTAGAGTACATAGTTTTGTGTGGACTCAAGGGCTGTACAAGTTAAACATTACATTAGATTACAAAGCCCATTGAAAATGAACTTGACCAACCACGCATTGAAAAACTCAACATGAATGAAATAAATACAAAAGAAGACATGAAAGCCGAAACATAATTTACAAAATTTAACGCAAATGCTGTAAACAAAAAAAAGATGAAAACCTCGGCTTTGTACAGAAAGGTAAACAGCCACACAGGGTTTTTGAAAATCTCATCATACTCCAGTGAGTAATTGAACATGAATTCATAGGGATCACTCTGAAATGGGACAAAAATGATAACAGTGACTGAGCTGGGATAAGACAACAGATACTTACATTTCATTTTTACTACTGCTAATGGGTTAAACTAAGGGGTGAAACAGACCATGGCTAGTGTAGGCGCCAGACTGGTGGCTCGCTGCCCAAAAGTTTTGCTCTATACTAACACAATAGGCACTGCTCACACCAAAACCCATTGGAATGCAGCGGGCAGTTCCTAACATGCTTGTGTGAAGCAAAATTTATGGGCATTGAGCCACAGCCTGGCGCCTACACCAGTCTTAGTCTCTTTTGCTATAAAATCTTGGTTAAGACAAGGCATCCAAGTTGTTTTGCTGGCACATTTGCCAATGTTAACATATCTGCTGCAGTGTACAGGGACAGTTTTTTTGCATGTGACCAATCAACAAATATCTTTTTTTAATTTGAAAAAAAAAATAAGAACATGAAGAAAAACCTTTAAAAATGTAGCTGTAATATTCCAGCCATAAAAGACCCTGAAGAGATAACCATTTATTTACTGTTTCTTTCATTTTACAGTCACAATATTATTATTTTTTTTTTGAAGCAGGTTAAAAAAAAACATTGTAATGAACAGTAAAGCTTTGAGAAAAGAACAACTCCCTCTTTTCTATCCAGCTGACAGCAGATACATGCCCAGGCAATAATGGGCATTGTGGAAACAACAAAGAAAAATAGTAAAAAAAAAATTGTATTATAATACGAATTATAACGAGAAATGTGACTGTAACACTTTAAACAGACATCCCAGAGAGGACTGTCACCTTTCTGTCACAAAGAGCAGGTTTTAAGATTGTAGAAATTCAGAGAAAAGATCCCAACTGCAAGGTCTATGTCTGAAACTGGTACACAGTGCTTTTCTACTCTGGTGCACCAGATGTTGCATGGGCTGGCAGACATTTTTTTTTTGAGACTGATGTCTGTCGGTGCTTTTGTCTGAATTAACGTTAATGAAACTACTTTTATCAGAATTGTCATACAATGTTTGTTCATGGACTTAACTCATCAAGGAGCTGACAGTTTGAGTTTGAGTTTGGGTTCAGTCTGACAGCTTGTCAGCATATCAATCGCCAATTTGCACCATTTAATCCGAGCTAAACAAGGAGACCATCAACACTAGATAAACTAACAACAGTTTATCTTTACAGTTAAGTTAAAATACACCATGAAATTCAGATTTCTATGGAAAATCCCTAAGCTCCATTCTGAAGCCCCATGCCCCATCAAAATATTGCCTTGAGAAACACTGACCTACAAGGAATAATTACTATGAAATACGAATGTTCATTGGGAATGTGAACCGCATGAGCAATGCAATGTGAAGAGGTCAAAGCTGTGGAGATCGCGCTTTCTTCTTGTTTTTGCCAACACTGGAAGAGTAGAAATACAACTGGGAGATATAAGAAAACGATAAACTTAAATAAATATCAAAAATAGACTAAACTGGGTGAAAAAGAGGGAGACGACCTTTAATTTCCTGAGGTAACGTGATGGCCATTGGGGAACGGAGAGGATGAAATCCATGTGAGATAAATGTTCATAGAGAACATCATCTTGTTGCCTGCGCAACTTTTCCTTTAGATTTGGAGAAAATAATAATAATAATGATGAGGTGACATTTTTACAACACCTGTCTCCACAAAGTGCACCCAGAGGGTTTCACAATGAAATAATAACCACTCTCTCTCACTCTCTTACTATACTTGTAAATCTATATTCATGCTGTACAAAACATACATGGCTTAACTCTTTCTCCACAGGCCAGCATTCAACTTCTGGACAAAGCACTTCGTGGGTTCACACGCCATACTGTCCTGTGCATTTGTAATCAAAGATCGCCATACTACAAAACAGCTGTCCAAACTAGACACTTATCGCACACATGGTATCGCTGGACACGCTGGGAAGCTTTACCAAGAATTCTATTTTTAAGGTTCAACATCACGGGATAATTTCCAAGACAGTGGTCACGGAATACCTTCACAACATCAAAATACTGTCGCTAGGGAAGCATGCAACGCAGTTTGCCCTGTACAGTAGGGGAACAGTTAAGGGAGACGTTATCAGTCAGACAATAGATATTTCCCATACAGGACTGGTTTTGCCAACCAGCGACCCTACAGAAATCCAGTGAGCAGGATTGACGTCAAACAATATCATTCCTATCTGCAAACAAGTTTGATGTACGGAATCCAGCCCGGTGACAACCCTTCCAATCCTATGGAAATCTAAGTTGCATTGACGTAAGGTTGCTGGCTGTTTTGCATTTCTCCAATGAAGAAATATTTCTCAATCTTTCAGGGAGAGTGGACTGTGCTGATCATTAAAACAGTTACAGGAAGAGCTATTGGCTTGACAGGTCTGTCTTTCAAAAGTATAATCACCTCCTGGTATGCCATATAAAACTTATATTATTCAGTTCACAGTAGGCAGACACTGGGGATAGAGACCTTTGCTTCTCCAGGGACTCTGTTGGTTCTCTCAGTCCATGGTCAGGCAAGTATTGCGGGGACAGGTTTGACCACAAGAAAAGGGGGAGCCCTCACAAAGCAAGAAAAGAAGCCGGTTAAAGCAGTTAATTATATTTCCATCACAGTAAATAGAACCCACAGAGTTCCATAGATAGACTACAGCGGGAAGTACATCAAGTCCCTGTGCACCCCATGCTGTCTCAAGGCACCACAAAAGGAAGGCAACATTTTGACAAAAGAGTCTGAAAATGGTGCCCGCTTGTTGTGCACTATTAGTGTGGGCCGTCTCTTGCCCTTCTGTTGTCTGCAATGGCGCAGTCCTAGGTGGCCACACAAATTGCCGTCAACTTTCAGTGGACGGAAGGGAGGCAGCACTGTGGAGCACCCTCTCTTGTCTACTCTGCCGTGCAAAGGCAGAGCAACATCACTGCTAAGAGTCAAAGAGAGCACTTACATCGCTCTGCCTTTGCAGGGCAGGATTGTACAGCACTGTGACAGAAACAACACGTTAAGCCCTACAAAAGCCACACAATACCACACGTGACCTAGATATGAAATGAGCTCACTGTTCTGTGCCAGAGAATGAAGAGGTCACATGACTTTACCTGAAACTTTTCATCCCAGTCATAAGGCAGAAATAAGTCCTCTTCCTCAGCTTTCAGTTCATCTTTGATGTAGAAAATTTCGCTGTTCATGATGGCCTGGGGACAGCAAAGGCATAATGTCTTCATCCATTTGACCTACTGGCATTTCAGCAAATGTTCTCAATTTACTTTGGTCATTCTTGGATGTGGCAAAATTGTTTCTGCTTATAACTTCAAAACTATTCAACATACCGACACCTCACTTTGTGAGCATGCAGATCTCAACATGAACAATGAAAGGTTATCATAATTCAAACCATCAAAATCAGTCATACCCCAGTGTATGAGATGTTTTGTATGTGAGATGCAATGTGGTTAATCATGCATGTAGAACAACAGCAGAAATGTAGGAAAACAAATCATAATCTACTACTTGTGTATACATGTACTTCTATATTTGGAAACTTGAACTTAGAGGCTAAGTTCTCACTTTTTGAAAGAACGGCTGAACATAGTCCTAAAACTTTTGAAGATGAAGACCAATGAAATAAGAGAGGGTTTTGAATGAAACTGAGAATGAATTGTTCTGAAATGTATTTAGATTTTTAAAAAAAACTGTCAGGCAGTCAATTTCCTTCCCAACTTTTTAAGAATCAAGTTCTCAATTAAGTAGCTCAAAGCCCTTTTTAAGGAGGACAGAACTTTATGAATCTATTAAAATCATGTTGATATGAAAGCTCTACAAATAATCTGAATCCTTTAGTTCCATGGCAGAAAAATAACAATATATTAATCATTTTTTGCTTTCTGTCTCTTCACTTTTTAAACAGACATGCATATCGAGTTTATAGCATTCTCTTAGGTCAGAGTTTTTCCCATTCATTGAAGGTGCTACCATGCTTGTACTATATGTGAGTGGATCTGGCTAAGGCCAAATTCCTGAGAAAACCCTTCCAAAAGGGGAAAAAGTTTATAGGAAAATTGAGATTTGCTTATGAAATATGTACCATTTTTTCTGCATTCAGCTAAAATATTTTGCTTGAAATTATCCTAGAAACATTTTATTTTGATTTTTTCAAGAGATATCAAAATTTCACTTTAACCCCTTCCCTGCTTTGCCAGGAACTGTTTCAGGCTGTCTGATCTCACCATACAGCCATGTGCCCGGAACTGTTCTAGGCCTAGTTTGTATGCATTTCTTGGAGACAATTCCCGAATTATGAATATTTTGTATTTCCTAGTTAGTTCCCCTACTTACTTGCGTCACTTGTATGTATTTTGAAAGCTTGGGGTTTATGGTGTGTAATTTTTTAGATTTGCTTGATTTGTCCCCTTTTGCACCCGGCATATGAGTGGAACTGTGTGGCTGGCAAAGGCTTAAGCCCAATTTCGCCAGATCCAATCACATATGAAAACAAACTATGTCCTCCCTTTACAATTATCAAGGCGAACAGCATTTGGCTGTAGCTCTCAAGCAACAAAGATCTTCATACACTTACAGTCAGCCTGTCCTTCACATAGCTAGTCAGCTGAACACCTGGTAGTTTGTTCCAGTGGGTGTCGTCCCCAAGGTAGTAGGAGTAGATAATGTAACCAAGGCTGTTGTGTTGGCCATCCCGGTCCCTGTACATCTCCATGAAGTTCACCTTGTTGTCAGTTGTCGCAATCTGCAAACATCAACATACATCATTAGCCTGCAACAACTTCTGCAGTGGTCTGCAATATTATTACACATTATTAAATTGTCCAGTAATCTGCACATTATTCCACATCATCAACTCCCTTGAAGGACAAAAACATTATTAACCTGTCTAACAATATCATCATGTCATCAACTTGTCTTGCAACATTGTCATATGGCAAATACCATACTTCACACACCATTAAATTTTTTGAAAAGATATGGCTTCTCAAAGACAGGAAGTCTCAGAACCACAGTTTTGAGAAAAACGCTTTTAAGGTTTCAGTTTTTCATCAAAATTATTGATGCTGACTCAATTCAAAGTCAGTTTTGAGGCATTTACCTTTCTCAAACAGGATTATCATTTGGAAAAGGAATACTATAGAGGTTAAACTTTTCAAACATACAGAAACTGCAAAATCACTAAAATTGGCCCTCTGACGCCTTTAACGATTTTCTCGAATCAGGTAGTCCAGAAATGTCCCTCAATTAGTCGGGCGGCTACACATATATTACTAAATTGTCCAATAATCTATAACCTCATCATACTTTCATGTGAATAGCAACATCATCCAGGAATGTATGTGGACTTTCAGTAAATGAAATGAAAGTCCCAAAAGGAAACTACCTATATGAATAATTGTTGCGTTAACACAATTGCAGATCAGACCAATACATCAGGACAAAAAGATACCAGGAATATTCAGTTGAAAGTAATGCTTCATAAAAACTTTCTTTAAAAAAATCTTAAAACTGATGAAAATCTGCAAACTGACATCCTAACCACCAGAGATCAATAAATTTAGTGGCAAACTTCAACATTATCTAATGTCACAGTAACCCTGACAAAACACTGAACAGACACACAGCTATACTGACTGGAATCAAGGAGATAAAGACATCCCATTCCAACATTTCTGTCATCTCAAGATAACCTGTAAGGAGGAAACACAGTACATTTATAAGCAGGAAAAAACAAACCAATTGCAGATTTGTCCAATAATGTAATAGTATTCTCAAGAATTGCAGATTTGTCCAAAAATGTAATAGTATTCTCAAGAATTACAGATCTGTTCATGAACGTAATAGTATTCTCAAGAATTGCAGATTTGTTCATGAATGTAATAGTATTCTCAAGAATTACAGATCTGTTCATGAACATAATAGTATTCTCAAGAATTGCAGATTTGTTCATGAACATAATAGTATTCTCAAGAATTACAGATCTGTTCATGAACGTAAAAGTATTCTCAAGAATTGAAGATTTGTTTAAGAATGTAAAAGCATCCTCAAGAATTGTAGATTTGTCCAAAAAAAGCAATAATATTCTAAAGTACTGCACATTCATCTGAGATTGTCTCCAATTATCAGTGTGAGGGATGTTATTATTAGACTAAACTATTAACTTACCATAATCCCCCTTGGGTGTGTCGGGTGGCGGTTCAGGCAATCCTCGTAATCCTGGCAACAGGAGAATGATAAACAAAAAATTCATGTGTTGCAGTTATAACGTCATATAATATAGCATTTTAAAACGGTCACACTCATTACTGGTCTTCTACTATAGGCAGAAACTGACTTCCAGCACCATACACTGACGATCATCCAAGTTTGAGGACATGCTGATGTTAAGTAATCGTACTGATTAAGGGGAGGAGCAGCTAAAAATTCTATTTTCCCTAGTTGTTAATAAATTTCCTTAAAATTTGTGGTAATGAATCAGAATGAAAATGTGATTTGAAAAATGTATTCAAATTTTTTTTTAACTTTGCGGTTCTATGGTAACGGCGGCCATATTGAATTTTCATTACATTTTTAAATTAATAATTCTGTGAAAACCATCGGCTGCAATGAGCTCAAATTTTGCATACAAGTTAAGAAGAGGTATGCAAAGAGAGTTACAACGCCATATTTCCAATAAATTTATCCAATTGGTCATATTCCAACGTTGAAGTAGTAGGTTTCATTTTTATCTGACAACACAGTTTTCAAATTACTTTGTCTGAAAAAATATCACATATGACCCAAATCGGCCGTTGTAACATCAAAGTATATATATTCAATGGCACGTGTGCAAATTTTGAGGGCAATCTGTTCGCTAGTTATGGGGAAATTAAGAACTGAAATTGTGAAAATGCGTTAAAACCAAAGGGCCCTAAGGGCTTTCTAATTGCTCTAGCTCGCAAAAAATATCAAATAACCCAAATTGGCCATTGTAATATCAAAGAACATACATCCAAGTACATATGTGCAAAATTTGGGGGCAATCTGTCTGCTAGTTAAGGAGAAATTGAGAATTGAAATTGTTTCCCAATTTTGTCTAGATCTAGTCCCAGTGGTCAATATTTTGAGCCGCTCCTCCCCTTAAAAACTTCAAGTATTTTTAAAATTCTTTTCATTTAATTTTCTACCCTGTTGTATATATTTTTTTTCCTGAAGAAAGTTATTGTAATGAGAGCTTGATTTGTCTTTCCTTTTCCTTTGCATTTTATTGTATTGTTTCTGTATTATCTTTTATGCGAAGCTTTGCATGCTACATACAAGTTTTTCTTTTTGCCATATTTTGAATTTACAGGAAGGAATGTCATAAACCTTCTCTCAAACACCACCAAAGGAAATGTCCTTGCCTGGTTGTGCATGTTTGAGTGGTACTGGGGGCAATTCATGTACACCTGGCAAAAGGACAATGACAAAAAGAAAAAAGTCTGCCTGCTATTACAACATTTAAAAATTTTAATCAGACATGGGACTGATAAAAATTTCAATTTGAGGCTGAAATCCTACTGAAATTTTTCAATTGGTTTGAAATCCTACTGAAATTTTTTAACTGGTTTGAAATCCCGCTGTTATTTTTCAACTGATCTGAAATCCTCCAAAGCTTGACAGGATCATGTTTAACATTACTTTTAAGGTTATCATCTATTCAACATGTGTATATGCTTACAAATAAGTTGTATACCTACACACAAATGTGCAATACATAACAAAATAATAAGAAAAAGTAAAATGAAATAAAACGTTTAAACACAGGCACAAAAACACGACACATAATTGCTATTTGAGGAGAATTCTACTATGGAGCAGAAAATGATTCTTACCTTGTCAGTATAAAATCTTTTTGCACTCAAGAAATTCGCAAACACAAAAAAATTCTATGCTAACAATACAAGATTCATTAGGCTTTGAAAATCTAAAGCTGGGCTTTCATATGTATGGAAATAGAAATGTCAAAAACAGTGATGAACATGAAACAGAAACAATTTTTCATGTATTCGGAAACACCATTTCTTCACACCTGGAAACGCTAGTACTATTTACTACTTGATGGATTTTTAACATTTCCATTTCCGTAGACCTGAAAACACCGCCTAAGGCTGCACACAAAATACGGATTTGAAATTCTGATGGGAAAGTACAGAAAATCTAAACCAAAACATGGACATGGAGATTTACAAGCTTTAACACTTACCAAAACCTGCTAGTTACACAAAGCCTTGTAGGCTGCCTTGATGTGGCTACGCATGGGCACAACCAATGTTCCCTCTAACTTTGTTCAAACCACTGAATGAACCTTTTGATGTTTTGAACAAAAATATTTTAAATTCAAAGCTAGCATACAAAATTCATACTTTTGTGCAATATTTTGATGTGCACAGCAACATTCTGATGTGTGCAGCACCAATACAGAGACTGTGCAGCCGTGCACCAGTGCAGTTTAGAGGGAACATTGGGTACAACCCTTGGCCCAAAAAGGGATCTACCATCCTTACCTAAAGAACTGTAAAAGTTCTGAAGAACGTCTCTGACCATGTGATACTTGGGTGTGATGTCCCCAGCCTCTGACAAGATGGCATCGTAATCTGCAGAACATAAAATCTCACCAAATAAACACAAGGAAAAACAAAGACTTTGGGGTGAAACAGATCAAGACTGATGCAGATGCCAGACTGATGGCTTGCCTCCCGTAAGTTTAGCTTCACACTAGCACAATAGGCACTGCCTACATGCCAACCCAGCCGGATGCAGAAGGCAGTGCCTACTGTGCTAATGTGAAGCAATATTTTTGGGCCTACACCAGTCTTGATCTGTTTCACCCCTTATATAGTTAACCCCATGACCCCAAGCGCGACCTATGCATCGTGGCGCCTTGCTTGACAATATACTGAGTGCATGCTCCGCGTCGTTTTGGGTGTTGATGTCAAAGCACACCTATAGAGCAATCCTAATAGCTATACATGTTCTGTCTATGCATGATGTCTTTGTAAATGACCTTATGAAGAGGGTTATAGGATTTGGCTCAGGAGCCCAGGTGCAGGGTCATGTAGGGCTCAGGGGGGTCAGGGTTCATAGAGTTAAGAGATGACAGGGTAATGTTTTCTTCACACTTCTAAAAAATAGCGTGCACACAGCTGGCTTGCTGATCATGTGTGGGACATCTGATGCACTGCATGAAAAGAGTTCTTGGTAGAATGATAAGTTAACACAATTTTGTTACAGTGCTCCTGCAACTAAAATAAATTATTATGGTGGTATGCAAAACTTACCATAGCTGGTGACAAAAGAACGGTAACTCAGATCATGTATGGGCGTCCATGACACATTGCATGAAAGGGGTTCATAGTATAATGATAAGACGAAAACACAATTTTGTTCTTGCGCTACTGAAACTAAAAATTATATTATTAAATTACAGTGTCCTGCAAACACTTACCATAGCTAGTCACCAGAGAGCGGTATTCACTGAAGTTATTAGCTCCCGATGTGAAACCAAAATTGGTACCTCCAATAAACATGTACAAGTTGAAAGATCCCCCTTCGTCCAGGATGAAATTCAAAGTTTTGTTCAGCACTGAGAAAAAAAATTGTCAATCTCATCCGAATGCATAGAAAATTATATATATGATCTAAAGTTCATCCGAACTATGAGGAACGTAAATTTTAAATTTTATATTTAACTTATCTGACGGCTTCTTGTATTTTATTTCTTAAAAGCCTGCATCATAAATGCTAAAAAAATGAAGATCACATCCATAATCACCAAAATGTGAAATTGAGAAAATCAATTTTCAAAGTTTGAAAAGTCCACAAAATCTCTTTTGCTACTGAGTCGATGATTACTGATAATCTGTACCAATGGCACTTGGACCCCTTATAATTCTAACCCCCTCAGTTATAATCTCACACCCGCCAAGTAAATGTCCACTTCAATAAGAGGCACTTCTAGGGGACATGTATGCTCATGCTGTGCACAGTTAAACTGAAACTGTCGGTTCTGATTGCAGTAGAAAGGAGTACCCCTTTGAGACATTTCATAAATCAAAATAGACACACTATCACCATTGTCTGCACTTTACTGGACATCTGTATCCTAAAATCTGGCAGTAATTTCTCTTTCTCAAAGAAACGATGTCTCACATCCTTCCTGTCAGCTAGTGGGCGCTTCCGGTGAGGTCTCCTTCTGTCCTATTATTCTCTTAATAGTGTGTCTATCCGCTTGTTTAATCGCAGCACAATGTGATCGTTATCATGTTGACATGCTTTCTCCAAACTCGAACTCCCGACAACTGAACTTTTTCACATCACCATGCACCTTTCGGGCAGGGGCTGGTTTTACAACCAATCGACACACCAGTCGCCTGCAAGGTGCGGCCACTCGCACATGCATTCACGGCACCCTGCATCACCTGGGATAATATGTAGTTTCGTAGCACATGCTGCTCTGGTTTTCTTGTATTTGTAAACATATGATTGTCAGTATTCTTCTCTGAATAAGCTTTCAAATGATACCAAATAGCATTGTATAGCTTAATCAGAAGATTTTATATAAGTTTTCAAAAACACCCAAAAATGGTGCGCACACAGGTGACAGCCACTATATAGAAAGAATGGATAGAGGGCATACGAGAACTGTGATCCCCGAGATGTGAAAAAGTTAAACAGAGGACATTCCTGTAAAGTAAGGGGTAGTTGGCAGGTCTGTGATCTGTTATTGCAAACGGTGCTATCTCCACTTATCTCACCTTCTACATTTTGTGTACTGTGATAGCCCTGGCCCCAAGCATCGAACCAGCCTGTCCAGAACTCCATCACCATAACAGGGAAGTGTTTATTCAGAGAGCGAATGATGGAGAAGCTGTTGGAACCTATGCGCTGGAAGTTGTCAGTGAGCAGGGCATCTGATTCAGAAAGACACAACCCCATTAGATTAACACTGGTACAATCTGGTGTATATAAATGTCATTAGTAAAGAACCTGTCACAGATAAGAAGAAAACTTCACTTTGTGGGGTACTTGCCATATTGTTGTAGGTGACACTTTCGCCGATTTCGATTGAGGTTTTGTCATGAAAACGGTTCTCTTACTCCTAATTTCATTACATATAAGCATCATTCCATTTAGCTAATAACTTTCGAGGTATGTGTTTGTGACGTAATGTTGGCCTCTGATTTCGCACAACTCTTCAAAGTTTCGATCCTCATTTTCTTGAAAAGATAAAATGCACATACCACAATATGGAAAATACCTATTGACTTTATTAGACATACTAGCTCTCAACAGCTCATATTTTATGAGACTACAGAATTAGAAAAAAAAAAACAAAGACACAATAATCAAATTTATAAACAAAAGAAAGCAGAAGAAAAAAAAAGTACCAAAGACTGCATGGACCCCTTCCCGATGGCCAACGTGCATTGTACATCTTACATTCAGTAGAAAGGTGCCGCCTTGCCATATAACCTGCACCACAGAATTAACCACTTTGGCAATAATCCAGGGCCTTGTGACATATATCGAATGTTTTATTTTAATTACATTGCTGTGACCTTGTGACCACGATTCTTCTTCCTGTTCATCGAAGGGGGTAGCCAGGCTTGTTAAAAGTACAGAAACGGAGAGTAATAAAAAAGAAAACAGAAGGGAAAACAGGAAAGACAGCACAGACATAATACTCACTGAGTTGAAGAAACAAAGAAGATGTCGAAAAAGAGGAACATGCACAGAAAATCTTCATGGTCATTCCACAATTGCCTAAGTCATGTTTTGGTATTTTTTGAAAATCAACGAAAACTGTTTACTTCCAATATAGTGGTAGCTGTTATTACTATTAGGGGTGCATAGTATTTTACATAGAAAGCTGTAGGTGAACACTGAACATATTTCAGTATTAAATTTTTCCATTTGGCTTTGCAATGAGACTATGCTCCCCTACCAACAGTCTAAAATGGTGATTTAGGTGGATGTGGGTTTTCGTTTAAAAACTAACATGTCAACGAAATGAAATAACTTAACTGCTGAACCATGCAACGCGGTTGTCTGATTAAGATGTGCATTTCATCTCGACACACCAAAAAATTGACTTAGGTAATTGTGGAATGACAGTGATGAAATGGGCACAAATTACTGAAAATGAAAATACTACAATGCAGAAGAATACAGAAGCCTAAGTGCACACCAGTTGAGTTTGGCCAGCCGACCAGCTGGATGGTGATATCACCATACCAGGTTTCAGTGAGATGCAACAAACTGGCCGGTGTGCGAGGTCACACTAAAACTTAATGTCGTGATGTCACCATCAAACCAGTCAGGGCCAGTCAAAATGTGCTGGCACATGCCTAAGCTAAGAGTAAAAAACCAGCCACTAGATCATCACTGTTCCCTAAAACTGTTATAACCAGTCTTGTCTACTTTTCAGTAGAAGCAAAAAACTGTTTCACTTTAGTACAACCACTGTAGTTATGATGACTTTTTGAAACTTTGCTATTTGGTTATTTTTTGCCTTTGCACTCTATAACCAAGACCATTCAATGCAGGCTTCGAATGTAGTTGAATATACTTAAAAATCAATTTTTCAAATTTTTGAGTTACTCCAGTCTCAGGGAATGACAGAGATGCCAACCAGTTCCGTGACTTACGTGTATTTTCATTGCCAAAAGTATGTATTTTCATTTTTAAAAATGTGTATTATCATAAAAGCTATATAAAATGGTGAAGACATGCCAACAATGAAAGCAGTTATCCAGCAGGTACATATATCCAACATTTATACAAATTGTTATTTGCCAAGTCCTTTTAAAATGTTTCCGTTCATTTTTTTGCTCCAATACTATACACTATGTACACTATATACAGAGTCAAAATTGGGCAAAAAGAAAAGGTTGTATGTTGCGAATCCCTGCGTGAGAAATAAAATGCAGGGTTTCGCAACGTACAACCTTTTCTTTTTGCCCAATTTTGACTTTGCTTATAGCCCTGCTGCGACCCCACAGTTTTTCTGTGGTTTTTATGATATTTCGTACACTATATACAATATCTTCAGTTCACCATTCAATGGCGACGAGATGAGCACTTACATTTACTGAAGTCTAAAGCTTTGTTTCCAGCATACTTTTTGTGGAACTGATGATCACTGACCACTGGCAGTTCCTTCACACCCAGTTTCTTCATCAGCTGTTGATCAAACAAACCATAATCATTACCTGACCCGTTAAACAATTTCACCTTCTTTAGCATCATTCACTCAGCCCTAATGTCCATATTATCAGTAATATACTATACTGTACTGTACTTTATTTTGATACAGTATTACAAATAACAAGCATAACACTGGCCCTATCATAAAACCACACAAAATAATTTGCACAATTGATTTTAGCAACTGCTTTTTGCCAAATATTCCAACTCCTTCAAGGAATTTTTTTTTTTTTTTATTAACCTTTAAGAAACCAAAGCCAGACAGCTATGGTTTTCATAGGCCTTGGTTTTTTTGGATTTGATTATTGAGGTCAACTCCAAGAGGTCAATAAGAATCTTAACTCTTTAACTACGAAGCATCTAATATTGGATGCATGCGCCCTCGGTAAACTACGAAGCGTCTAATATTAGACGCTCAAATTTGGCCGCTAACAGGAACGAAAAAAAAAGCTGACAATGGGGTTAGTGACGGCTATTTTTGTTTTCCTTCTAGTTTCCATTTTTCAGGCAAAAAAAAGATATTATGTAAAAACTAGGAAAAAAAATTACGTAGTTAAAGAGTTAAAGGCTAAAACTTATCAAATGGTCTAAAAATCCCTAATTCACACGTGACATACAAAGGTTATATTGTACCACAACCTGTTGGCATTCAATGGGTTAACCCATTCCCTATGGTAACTTTTGTGGGTGTGGACGGGAACTCTCAACACTATCCAGTCTGAAAGTTAGGGGTAGTTCAAAGATGTTTTGTCTTTCTCTCAGTATGAACACAAGACATAACATATGATACAGCAAAGTAAAGGAAAATCTATGAACCAGGCTAGGGTTCGATATTTCAAAACGCTGGCTTAGATATCAGTGTTGGAAAATCAGTGTCCTCTCAAGCCGAATATTCGGCTTATCATAGCGAGTGAGTTAGGGAGGAATACAATATATCTCAAATAATTATTTGTTATATAACTAAAAAACTTATTAAAATTAAGAAATAGTCTGAAGTAGGTTGTTGTTAGGGAACCAATCTAAAAACAAAGCCAATAGAGAAAATTACTGAGTTTATGTCACTGTTCAGCTACAGATTACTATACAAAATGCTACAGTCCCGTAACAGCGGCCATTGAGGCTAAACAGCTTTTCTTCCCCTCCCGTAATATTTAGTTTTTCACTCTTGTTCCATGGCAGGGCCAGCAATAGGATTAATCTTAAAGAATGATCATAACTTACATAGAGCAGGAGTTTCAAATGTTCAATATCGTTCCCATAGGCTGAATACTCATTCTCGACCTGGTACATGATGATAGGACCTCCTTCTGTGAACTGCAGATACACAATATATGCTTCACTCGACAAGAACAGTTTGGCTCGGACACACGCCTCACCGCATCTTGAACTATAATCAGTATATCTTATGTAGAAAGCTTTTGCACTCCAATATTCAATCTTTTTTTAACAATAATGTATTATGTAATACATATATCTCAAAAATGGAGACCAAATTGGAAGACGACCACAGTCCAATTTTAAAGATTTTTTGGCTGTTTTAAAAAATTAATACAATGCCTACTTTGCCCAAAAGCCCAGTTTCTTTCCACAGTTTCCCTCTAACGGAACAGGTTGCTTTTCTTCATCTCCATTAACAATGCACTTGGGGACTTTCCAACTTGAAAAATCCATTTTCCAGTTTCAGGAATATGTGACTATGGTCTTTTTTTCCACCCGGGGTCTTCAAATGTTGAAATGCAACTTTCACTTCAAGTGTGTTTGACATGTCACAAATTAATCTTCACTGAGTCATGCATTTCTTCCATTAGTTAGTACTTGCATTCATTCATTTGTTCATCCGAAATCCATTAGCATTTTCATCCTGCTTGCTGCATTTTTATCCATCTTTTCCATCACTGTAAATAAACAGTTCATGAATCTGATCTTCCCATCTCTCAGGATATTTTGGCCATCATTTCCAGACTTCACCATGTTTGCATTGAAGTATTATTCATCTGTCTTTTCATCCTAATCATCTATCCATTCCCTCCTCTGTCACTTATCGTTCACTCACAACCATACAAGAAAGGCTTCAGCAGGGACAGCAGCTGTACCATGCGTTTCTTGTTCCCAAGGGGTATTGTTAGGGTAAGATTAGGATAACAGCCAGGGCCAATAAAGTAGAAAGTTTCAGTTTGGGTTTTACGGCATGTCGGCACAGTGTCACGAGTGGAGTGAG
Organism: Onchidella celtica; assembly: GCA_963931925.1. NCBI lineage: Eukaryota > Metazoa > Mollusca > Gastropoda > Systellommatophora > Onchidiidae > Onchidella > Onchidella celtica. Next base: position 26,308,520 of record OZ007581.1, on the reverse strand, counting down.
CGAGATTCAAGGATTACGGGGGCATGGAAGTGAGGGATTGACTCACGGGATAGTGAGGCTGCTCACCTATATTGACTTCTGTTAGTTAACGTTAAAGCGTGAAATGTTGTGAGTTGGGGGGTCGGCATGAGGCGAGAGCGCTGTACTGACAATCACTGCAAGTTAAGGAGTCCCAGGGGACAGACGTGAGATCAGAGGCAGTCGGGAGATTGTTGTGTGTTTTCCAGTGATGACTGGTAGGTTGAACTATGATTTATAATTATGATGATTGATGTATTATATTCGCCTATGACCATGATGTAAATAAGTATATGTGAGGAATGTGGAAGTCAGTGATTACTGTGTATAGAAATGTGCGCCATGAGCGATAGATGTAAGTTAGGTTCATGGATTCGTAGCGAGAGTGAGTGCTGTGTGGTACGGTGGAGGTGTGTTACCGTAAGATGTGTGGTGAGTGAAAGGTGGACTATTGTGTGTACGCTTCATGGTTTGTAATGAGGGGTGAAGTGGTTAGAAATGGTATGGTATTATACCAATGTAATGTTCTTCTTGTAGGTGCCGGGGTCGGGCCGAGAAGCCACCCGCGGTGAGCGAGCAGCACAGGGGATAGGCCAGCATAGGGCCGAAGGCTACGCATAGGCCAGTGGAGTGAAGCTGTCGGGCAGGACAGGAGGAACGCATGAGTCGTGGTAGTCTGGCTACAGACAGGGATGTGTATAGAAATGTTAATGTGCTCTTAAGATGTATTACATGTGATATTAATATACTGTGCAATTGAGATACTAATGTGAATTGAACTATTAACGTGCTATGGACATGTTGAGGTGCTATTGGAAGGTTAAGGTGTTATTGCCATAGGGAGGGTGCTATTGAGAGACTGCGGTGCGAAAGAAATACTAAATGTGTTAAGACATTGAGTGGAGAGGCTGAAGCCGAAGTGCCTTTAAAAGTAACTACCGGGTTGTGGACCCGAGGAAGAGTGCTTGAGGGAAGAAGGCCGTTGGACGGCAGTTAATTGAGTGATATAATGTATGTAATTGCATCTTTATCTTTATGTTTAATAAATGTGTGAGTCTGATGGGTTGTTCTGTTAAGTGTTATACGTGTTCGTTCGTGATTGTTGTCCTGTTATAATTATTACATCTCCCAGTCTGGGATTTGTGACACACAGTAACAGACACTTTGCACCTTTCACAGTCAATATTAGTACTTTATTTATGACTAAATCTTTTAAATTTCACAAATAGAATTAAACAGTTCTGCATGAATTTCATTACATTGGTAAAAATTCTTAAAAGCTGTGTTGTATAGATCTGAAACGAGTTTCGTAAATGCGTATAAAAGCTTTGCTGTCAGTCACGTCGTTCTTCCTTTGGGTGGCACAACAATCCTTACCAAAGCTCTTCTACAATAAAAACAGTAATCTATCCGCTTAAAAGTCTTATCCATCGACCTCCACCAACATCATGGTGACTACTGACTGACACAACAGAGTTTACAAACCTGCAGATCATTCACCATGGGCAGCAACACACCAAAGTAAGACCTGACAGCTGCCACATATCCTGGATGGTTGGTCCGCACTTTCATGGAGGGATCATGCAAAAGCCACCTGAAGAAAGAACTCTTTTAAATATACTAGATGAGATACCTGGTGACACCCAGGACAAAACTAAGTGTCCACCCTTATCACTCTCTCCCTCTCTCTCTGATCTAGACAATTTCCCATATTAATCTACAGACTTGCTTCAGGTCTCGTGCACAGCAGGGTGCTATGCACCAACTGAATGCTTGTCAAATAGTCTCCCCTTGCATTAGGCTTATCAAAGGGAGCACAAAAAGAGATCATTGTATATTACATTTTTACAACTTCTTCAAAAAAATTGCCCAAAACTTGGATAAACACAATAGGTTGATACAAAAGCAATTGGGTTACATTAATTGACACCTAGGAAAATTAATATTAAACTTTTCGAAACTGTTATTGAGCCTGTAACGTTGACCAAAATTGGCCAAAATTGCAAGGCAATAAATTACTCCGGCCACTATCTTTTTGCATAATAAGATACATGTATTCCTGTGCCTAATCCACTACTTTTCATGTGTGATACCAGCAGCCAACCTGACAAGATAATTAGTAAGTTCTATGTAACGTAACTGAGAGTGTTGGGGGTCTTTCCTCTGAGAGAATCTCTGCGCTTGGCATTTGCAAATTTTCGTTCATGTTCCGTTTCATCTTGTTTTTGGCTCTCAAGTGGGCCCCCTAATGGCACCTTGACTGTGTTCTCGTCCTGGCCTTTTTTGCCATCTTAGCCCTCAAATGGGCTCTCCAACAAACTGCATTCTTCTTTTTCTTCTTGTGAGTTCTTCAGAAAGGGACTGTTTTGGACTGGAGTGTAACCAAGTAAGTTTTTTAAGGTATTTAGGGTGAGTGTTTTTTCTAATACAAGGCAATGTAAGTGGCATATGAAGAGGTAGAGGAGGGGGGGCTGTTGAAAAACTACGTTCGAGCTAATCCAGTGTTTCCCCTAAGCTGGGTGGCTGTCCAGTCCCTGTATTGGTACTGCACACATCAGAATATTGCCCCACACATAAAAATGTTGCAAAAAAGTTTGAATGTCGCACACTAGCATAGAGTTTTCAATATTTTTGCTCAAAGCTTCAAAAGTTCCACTCAGTGGTATGGATAAATTAGAGGGAATATTGCTCACAAGATAATATTACTGTTTGTTTTTGTTTTTTTCAAACTCTTATTCTGTTGTATTGTTCTAAATACTGAATTTGTTGAACATGAACCAATGAAGTCATTGAGTCTCAGATGGAACTGATTGGCTACATCATTGACAAGTCAGAAACTGCTAAACCTACCCGGGTAATCCTCCAAATTCAAACTCGGAACAGATGAATGGGCCAGGCCGGAGAATGACATACAATCCCAGCTGTTCAGCTAGACGAATAAACTTCCTGGTGGGAAAAGAGAAATGAAACTGGTAAATGTAATACATCTATATCATGAAACACTGAAATGTCGTCTTCAGGGTTGTAAGGTTCATGGAAAAATGGAGAAAATACGGGTTTGTCTGTCCTTCCAAATCAGAAATAGTTAATAAAAAATGTCTCCTGATACGAAAATGTATACCGGAAACAGATTTCCGTATCACATCGACAGTTAAGGAATCATTGCAAACATCAAAATATGATTAATTATTCTTCTACTCAGTATGCAAACATACATACAGACAACATCACATCAACTTAGACTGGAGAAAAGACCACAAACTGACCTAAGGTCCAGCATTCCATTAAAGTTGTAGACACCTGGAGAGGGCTCATGCAATGTCCACGGCACATAGCTGGTAGTGAGAAAAACAAAACATCACCACAAATGAATTCATGAATTAAATTTCAACAATACAATACTATCAATATAATTTCAAATATGGATGAATGAGCAGCAGTGTAAATATTATATGTGAGTGGAACTGTTGAAATTCAGGTTTGAGATGAAATTTTAATACCTATTTTTACAAAGTCAAAATAAAATATTTCTAAGATGATTTCAAGCACAATACTTCTACTGAATGAAGAGAAATTATGGCTAATCTTTCATTTCACGAGTATAAGCAAGCCTCAGTTTCCATCAACAATTTTTTCCTCATTTGGAGGGGTTTCTCAGGCATTGGGTCTTTCAACTTAAGCCCGATTTTACTAGATCCACTCATCTATCTTATATCATGTTGTCATTACAATAGGTTTCTGAGCACAACACACTACAATTTGACTCTTGGTAAGAAGTGTAATTATGGACATTAATAAGGTATCGTGCCCCATGCACTTTATTTCCATTAAATTACAAGGAAGTGCTCTCTAGTTGGGGAAGTTGTAGTTGTCCCAAAGCATCAGTGGTAGACCAGTGGTTCTCAACCTATTTTAGAAAACTGTTCCCTTTAGCTCCACATTTTCTTTCATGTCTTCCCCTTCCCCCTCCCCTCCCTCCCCCAACAAAAAAATTCATTTAAACAGTCATGGCCTCAAATTTCACCTGGAAAAAAAAATGAGGGCCAAATAATTGAGAGTTCATGGACATTTTGTGTTCTTACGTTTCCACAGTGTTCAAGCCACAAGCTTTCAGTTTCTTCAAGCGATCCTCCCAGTATTGAGGCACGATCCTGAAGTAATGGACAGCACCACTGAAAATCCTGAAGGCTTTTCCATTCAGATAGAATACTCGATTTTTAAATGTCACGCCTGTAACTTTCTCAGCGTCATATTGGGAATCTGACGTTGGATCAACTTGCAACTGCGGAATGTCTAGGTCGTTCAGGTTATCAGGCAGGTCAATCTCCTCTCCAACCTTGACAGGCTTGGGTTTTCCAGCAATGTAAAGTCTGCTGCCGAGCTCTGATACCATCTGAGTGCCTGACTCTTCAACATCAAAGGACAAGGAGAACCAGAGAATCCAGACAATAACACTGACGAAAACGGCCAGTGTCAGCCGTAAGACATATTTTCGTCGCATGTTAACTGGCAGCACACTGAGCTTCATAGCGGTTGACCCGTGGTAACAATATCACCTGTTCAATCAACTGAAAACAATAAAAGAAATTAAACTTTAGCAGTTACAGTGTTTGACCGGGGAGCAGTTTCATAAATGGTTTTCTTAAAATGGCAAACAAAATACCTTGCACCCATCAATCATAACATTTTACATGCACCTATGGAGTGATAACACAAAACTAAATACCCAGCCAGCATCCATAAGTCAATCCAACATAGATATGCATTTAAAGATTTCCTTAGGGTTGGCAGGGTTATTGCAGGGTCAATTTTCTACATGCCACTGGTGGCGGCGAAATGTCATGACTAGAAGACTTACACTGGAACATTGTCATTCCTATAAGGAAAATTGGGTCAATCCTTAACTAGTGTCAAAGTCAGATTGACGTAAGGTTGCTGGGCAAAGCTGAAGTATTTTAAAGTTAATCTTCACAAAACAAAGCATTCTAAACAACATGCCTACGGCTGTCTCCTCTCCTATGTTTAAGCAAAGATATGTATAGAAAGATAAAACAGCTGGGGTGTTTAGCATTCACAGATTCCATGCACACTGCCTAGTGATCAACGAAACATCAGACAAAAACAATGGCATTAATTTGAAAGTTAAATAAGTACAATACACAGCCATGTTCAGCTTTCACTCTAGGCCAATTCTATTGTCCATGGCAAACTGAAGTAGCCTATTTCATGATTAAGTTAAAAACTCTGGTCTTTTTTTTTTTTTCTGCAGCCATGTTATTGTAATATTAATTTATCACACAAATCATTAAAAAAAACAAGGATGTTGTCAGTGGGATGTAATCTACATGTAATTACAAAGCCAAACAGACAAAATACAGCTCTGGATGTATTCACTGTTCAGTTATAGCTTCTTATGTAAAACACCATGTCCCCCTGTCAACAGCCAAAACATAAACATACATTTTCAAAGGTCAAACGTGACAAAATACAAAAGTTCAACAATTTACCATCTTCAGGTGACAATGGGTTAGTCAAGTAAGCAACTTCATGATTCAGTACTTTAAATCCTCCAAAACAATGCGGGTTCGATTTCACAGACCTAGCGACATCAATGGGGCAACCCGGGTCAATGGAATTAAACAACAGAGACTGAGCTGAACATCAGTAGAAATTATAATTACACAATCTGGAATTAGAAAAAACCATTAATTTAACTTTTTCCCTACAGTACAACGCATACTGCGTTGCAAAGCTTCCCTAGCGGCAGCTGGTACAATGCATGGCGCAGCCTGAATTGTGATGTTATAAAGGTATTCCTTGACCACTGTAATGGAAAATTTTAACATCCCGTGATGTTGAACCTTAAATATAGAATTCTTGGTAAAACTTCCTTTGTCCTAGCGTGTCCAGCGATAACACGTGTACGATAAGTGTAGTTTGGACAGCTGCTATGTAGTAAGGTGATCTTTGTTTACAAATTTTATGCATAGTACAGTGTGGCGTATAACCCCAGGAAATGCTCCGTCCAGATGTGGAATGCTGGCCCGTAGGGAAAGAGTTAAGCATTTTCTTTACCTTCACAAAATAAATACTTGTAGTTACAATCTTCTTCCCTGCCTGATTGAAATCTCGAGTTTACATGCCGGTCATGAGTGATGCCTATGACTTCAAACCGTCATTACACAATTGCCTAAAAAGCCATTCTGAAATACTTTTAAGGCAAGACTGGCCAACGTCCCCGATAAAACAAGGACAATTTGTTTTGTTTCCTGAAAAGCATGATGAAGTTTTGTGTCGAGCTTTCAAAGTCTAAATTTTAACATAATACCACTTTTGCCCAAGTCACAAGATTTGCAAAGCAATGATACTTTTTCACACTTTCAGAAAATGTTGTAAAAATGACTTACACAAATGTGTTACATGACTTCAGCATCATGCTCCTTCTAGAGGCAATATGGAGATGCTGCCTCATCTATCTATACTAAGTGGTCTTTGGTTTAAGTGATTGTTGAAGGTTTTTTAGAAAAATTTTTAATCTTACTTTTTTTTTTTTTTTAATCACCATTCACGTTTGATCAACCCCTTTTTCTTCCCACCAGCATTTCCCCATAAATGTTATGATTATCCCAGCCGCGTTGTTGTTTGCTGCAAGGCAGCCGCTGAAAGCAAAAGGGCAGCGTGGAAAGCACAAGGAGCCAGCTCTTTTTCCCAACCACCCATCGGCCCAAAGTGTGCAATATGTGGCAGGCAGTTCCATGCCCAGATTGGACTTATCAGACACCTTAGCAGACGCTCTGCAAACCGATAGAAGATGAAGTCATGGTCACCATCGAGTACGATGGGCAAACATCATCATATATATATATTCATCATCCCAGCCAGCAACTTTGTCAATCCAACCCTGACCTCAAGTTTGCTCTCACAGGATTGGAATGACATCGCCCCTACATAGATCCACTGGCTATGACCTTGCACAAACCTCAGTTTGAAAGTAAAAAATCTGCCCCTCCAGTAATCCTACCAACCCTACCTGTAGCATGTGAATGCCTATAGATGTCGGACTGATCTACTCATACAGGGATGCTGACTGGGATGAAAATCATATGACATGGTCACATGGGAAAGAGTTCCATAATGTGAACCAACCAGTCACGATATCCGAAACTTACTCGCCTTTAATCCTTAAAGCTGTAAATCTTTGTTTTCTGGCTGAAATTAGGGTACATACAAGAGGTTGTGTTAGTGATATCTTTAATATTAATTTTAAAAACCCCAAGCAGCGCGCTACCTGTAAAGCCCGCTGTCCAGTCAGTGACCTTATTCACAGGGAATCATAATCTGGGTTGCACTGACCCTTGCCAATATGGGATGACCACACTACAGCTCTCCACTTGGTTTGGTTTGTCTTGATCATATGAAAACATTCGCTGCTATGCCTTATCACGCTTGATAATGAATTAACAAATGAAATCTTTGTCTCTAACTTTTCTAAGTAGTCTAAGTCTCTAACCAATGATCTAACTTATATGATACCATACTGACAACCGTGATGTTCGTGAGAACGAAACATGATAATTAGCCACACTCCCCAAGCCCTAAATAAATGGTTTCATCCATATTGGCACATACTATTGAACCAATGTGGGCATTTGGAGCAACTTAGGTCATTTCAGAGCTTGTTTCTGATTGGTTCTTAATAAAAATAATACAGACAACTTTAGATGATGTTCAGCTTGTGAGAAAATGAGATAATATTGCATATTTGTTCGCATGTCGATGTTACATTTTTTGATAGTGTGGAGAGAACCTTTGAAATCTCAGTCTTTGTGATTCCCACCAGTGGTTCACTGGTTAAACTTAACATGACCTTGTCACAATGCCTCTGAGTCTGATTTCGAAGTGATACAGTGATATAAGCAATACGATGGTCGTTATGTTATGTCTCAAAGTGAAAATACAGTTTCCACGCTGCACAGTCAGTTTGACCTTGCCGTGTTTACACACCTGTGCACAGTGAAGACCTGGGAAGTCATTGCCGTATTTCAACATGGGGGGTTAAGTTTATGATTAGCAACAAGAAGAGGGATAGATTTATCTTTACTGGGTAGTCAGGATGTATGGAACTCTTTCCATAATATAATATGCAGTTAGATCTAAAACTGAACTAGATCTAACTATACATATAGATCTAATTTTAGATTATTCTATCAATCTGCAAAAGGCTCTGTCACACTCACAGCAACTAGATCAGACTTTTTTCTTCCTCAGTTGTCATTTTTCAAACTGGCAATTGCTAGCAACACTACCATAAAATAAATCTATCTGTTAGATCTACATGCCTATATTTAGTTCTAGACTGAATATAGATTTCCAGCACTCTAGGTGCGGAATGAGTAAAGACAAATCTTGAGACCGGGTGATCTCGAGTAAATTCTTTCCTTACCTTTCTCTTGGGTGTTACCTGAGAACACTGCTTAGATTAATGCGTTGATCAATACGTCTAGACCTAACTGACGAAGTTCAGTGCAAACGGTGTCGTAGATCTAGATCTAGAGTCTAGATGGTCTAGCTCTAACACTGACTAACACACTGCCTCTTCGGCACGATCTATGATCCATTCCGGAGTGCAGTTCATTAGTGCAGCCAAATTAAGCAGCCGCTGGCGTTTTATGGGAATGTAATAGATTTCTGATATTGCTTTTTAAATATTCAAACAAGTGCAAATGCCGCGCAGACGTGGAGACACTAAAAGGCACTGTTAGCACTGGGAATTGTAGTGCATCCACAACCCCTACTTTCACTTTTGTTGCTGTTAATCATGTTTACCTTTGCGACAAACGGTAATTGGCCAGATTCTTCAAACTTTTTTCATGTCTATTATCTTGCCAGGTTGCGTTTTTTTCTCCAGTCATTTGAAAAAAATTAAAATTATTGAAAAATAAAATATATGGACTGTTGAACGAAAGCCCTCCTGTTGGAAAGTAAATTATTATTGATATCTTAATGTCACGGTTCCGAAGACACCAAGTTTGTTTCTTGGTGTGACAATTCTCAGGGCAGGGCCTAGCTGTTTCCACGGAACTACCAGTATGCTCCTGGCAGGTCACTCATAGTCCTTATCATGGAGCTATTAATAACACCTCCATGGTCCTTATTAATTAAAAAATTTTGTGGGCCTAATTTAATTAATTAATTTATTTCTACGAAATATATTATTACTACTAGCTGAGTATTCGTCAATGCACGGGTAAACCTGTGTCTATGCATTATAGAAGTAGGCCTATATGAATTCAGTTCTGGATGCTGATATTGTGAAGCGCCTTTTGCTTGCATGGGGTAGATCTAGATGTAGTTAAATTTCGTTACGGATAGTGACTTACATAATTATATAATGTGATAAAATCGTCGATAGTTATTGTAACAAAGTTTACATTAAAAAACAATGAAATGAAACTGGAAAACGACTAAAAACAGCTGGTAAATTTCATTTTATCTATATTATTATTGTTTGTCATTTTACTCTCTCTCTCTCTCTCTCTCTCTCTCTCTCTCTCTCTCTCTCTCTCTCTCTCTCTCTCTCTCTCTCTCTCTCTCTGTCTCTCACTCTTCCCCCTGTCCTTTCTACTTTTCTACGATCTCGCTTTCTCACCTCCCAGTCTGTGTTCCTTTTTTGTTTGTTTTTTACTATATGTAGCTCTGCTCTCCCCTCATGTATGTCTTTTCTATTGTCTGTCATTCTCTCTTTCCTGTCTTTGACTTTGAGTTTGGGTTTTGCGGTGCATCGACACGGTAACGGACACTTTGCGCCCTTCACGGTCTATTTGGATAGGTCTATACCGTATAGTACTTTGTTTATTTATATGTTTCGTATTCAGAGCTGTTATGTTTAACATAGAATTAAATACATTCATATAATTTTAACATATGTTGGTAAAATTCTAACAAAGTTGTTTTGTATAGTTCTGGAGAAAAAGTTTTGTAAACGAGTAGGCCTATAAAAGTTATTAAATCAAGTTGTAGATTTTAGCATCTCTCAGAAATAATAGGATGCTTTGTGGGTCCACGTCAGAAAATATATATTCTTTCATGGATCCGCCTCTTTACCTTCTCTCTCCCTCTCTCTATGTCCCTCGCTCGCTCTCTCTCTCTCTATGTCCCTCGCTCTCGCTCTCTCTCTCTCTCTCTCTCAACGTAAGTTTCAAGGCTTCCATTTTACTCTGGACATGTGGAGACAAAAAAAATACCAGTATTTCAAGATTTAAAACCGAGCAAATATAAAATGAAAGCACTTTCAATTTTCTCTCAAAAAGCTCTCCACTCGTCAACGCGAGATAATTGATCCCGAGTTGAAAACAAGTCCCATTGTCGTGTTGTGCACAAAGACTGGCTGGTTTTCGTCTTTGCCACGGCAGAATGGCTCTACAACAGAGTTACACATCTTAATTGTTTACTTAAACATATCGAAAAAAAGCCTTTGGGAACAAATAAAACAGATTCGATTAAAAAAAAGAAATCAAAGTAATAATATCTTAAAGGGAGCCGAACGATTCAAAGTCATTGCTTGACCGCGATCACCTAACAAACGAAATAGTCACAATGGCGCCCACCAGAGTTGTCTTATAAAGAGGGGGTACTGGTAGAAACAAAATTTTCTGAAGATCCTAAATCTCAGTCTAAACCCAAGAATTAAAGATTCAGTGGCGGCTTTGCCCATTTTGAGTGAGATCAGTTATACTGAAGTTGTTAAGAATTTATATGACGGGTCTGCACTTGTCCTGCACAAAAGTCAGGAGGAAAAAATGCCTTACTTTTTTTGTTGGGATGATGCCGTCATCGTACATACGTGCACACACACGTTCACTCTTTTAGCATTTGCCGAAGTTTAATTTGTTTAGATTTACTTTGTTGATGTGTTTAATGTTTCTATGTCGAGCAAGATTCATACTATTCAAAGCAGGGCATGAGAAAACCCTTTCAGAATACCTTTAGACAGCAACATTCACTATTCAGTAAATCGGGGCACAAGTATAAAGAACATACGGAAATGGAATCCATTCAATCCATGATTATGCCGCGTCTCGTGTAAGGTGGAGATTTTCACCCCTAACTTCTCTCCGTCAAAACCAAACTTCCAACCTTAACCCTTTCACTGAAACTTTCAGTACTGACAAAGTATTGTTGGAATTCGTTGACTTCCTTCATCAGTTTTAGATTTCGCTTCTCCGTGTGTAACTTTCTATTACAGCTCAATTATGATTTAGATTGCAAGTTAGTATTTGAAGTTATTGTAATAACTGAGTCTGGATATTATGAACAGGACCTCAGAAAATTCATCTCTCACGACCTCGGTAGTCAAAGGGTTAAAGCGGTATCTGTGCGAAGCAATGAATAGCAAATACGCCTATTGATTAAAAATATAATACAACTTCTTGCAGATCGTTCCCCTTTAGAAAACGGATAGCATGGTATTGGAATGTTAAGTTGGTCGTAAGATAGTGTTATAAAGCAACAGGAGAACATACATGTAGGCTACTGATTGAGGCTAGTATGTGATCCCAGATACAGTGTCTTTCACGATATAGTCAGCTGGGTGTTGGAACCTCGTTGAGTCTAAAACCAAAACTATAGAGATGGCAAAAACTGATTATTTTTTTTAAGTTTAGTGTTCATTACTGGGAGCTATAAGTTGGTTTCTAGCCTATATTATTATTCTTCGCTCGTCCTCGTGCCTTAAATTGCACATTGACGAAAGTCTTACTCATACTGTAACCAGAGTTAAACTTTATTAAGTTATAACGTGCTGTAATCGGCCGTTAGACCCTCGCTGAAACGTTAATCTAGACTCAGCCCCCATTTTTGCTTGAGGGCGAATTCTGATTTCGTGAGAATTTAATTGTGTTCTTAGGGACATAATTAAGGTATTTTTTGGTGATCAATTAGTTGATTTATTTATTGTGTTTAATGTGGAAAAACATCTAAGTTAAAATAACTTACTTTTCTTGCGCCGAGTTCTTGTGGGAACTGCTATCCAGTGATAAATGTCTGTATCACTGGTGATACATTGTGGTGCCTATAGGATTAATGGGGTTCGTACGCGTACAGTGTGCTGCTTGGTGGATCGTGTAACCTCGCTACTTTCTTTGGGCTTTACGTAGATTGTTCTCACTGGTTCACGCTGTCTGTATGGTGTTGGAGGAGTGTGTTGTAGTTCAAGTATCAGAAAATCGACGTCTAAACAATGTTGCCAAACTGTATTAACTATTATTGCTTGAATATTGTAGATCTGTGGAAATTATAGATCTACAATATTCAAGCAATAACAGTTCCAATCTTTCTTCTCAAGGTTTGATCCAGGTGACACACTTCCCCCACTGATGAGTCACTTATTTATGGACACCTAATAATAATTCTTTCTTCACTATAGGGCCTACGTTGTTACGATAGCCGCAAGTGAAGAAGCAACTAGAAATATTTTTTAAGGTGTCAATTAATATGAATTTATATTTACAAACAGAAACATACATTACAAAATCTGACCAGAAGCCACATACACTTTTCAAAGCTCTCTCTAGAGTGAATGGATAAAGCAGCCCCAACCAGACAAAGACAAAGATAGAACGCTGGTACTGAGCTTTAAATAAGTTAATATTGATGCCTTACGCTTCTATAATGAGTGATCAAATGTAATCCATATACTGCATATAATTCACAAATTCTCCACCTTGGAAAGCAAAAGGCCTTTTCATTAGCCCACATTCAGTAACCAAATATTGCACGTAGGTTTCAAATATCGTGGAGAGTACACCAAAATCGGATTTTTTTTATTGGTTTTCTTGAATTTATAGAAAATGCATTGTTCCATCGTTCTGTCAACAGATCTAATTTTCTTTCCCCATCTTGGCGCCATTCTGTAGCAGTATCGGGCGTGTCTTAGAAAGTGACCATAACAAGCATTCAGTTTGGAGCATGGTGTCATATCGTGCATGAGTTCTGATGCAAGACTGTAAGTTATTGGAGAGAGAGAGTCAGGCAGACAGACAGACAGACAGACCGAGACAGAGAGAGACCGAGCACCGGTTTGTTTATTCCAGGCAATGCTTTATCCCTAACAAAATGAATGTGATAATAATTAATAGGCTGAAATCGCTAGCCTTAAACGGCCTACCGCTGATAAATGTTGAAGGTAGTATAAATGTAAAGCTGGATTTGCATGTTTACGGAAACGAAAACGACAACAGAAAGGTCAAAATTCCATCAAGTATTAAAAAGAGAGAGTGTCTCCATGTGTACAGAAATGGCGTTTCCACTTCCAAACATTCTTTCTTTTTCACTACTTGAGGGATTTTTGCCGTTTCCTTTTCCATGCAGATGAAAACCCAGCTTAATGGAGCAAGTGCAGAATCACTGTATCGGAATTGGTAGATTGCATGCTTTTAATGTGGGGAACCTGTTTTCCTACTACCACTAGGTTAATCCGGCACTATAAGAACAACAAAAAGTATGTGCCACACAAAAATACTAAGAAACTGAGAGGACAATTATTTTGTTGAATTCTTGATAAGAGTTTATTCTTTGTAAGACATAATATGCAAATAGTTCTGTGAACATCTGTCTCTTTTCATAAACTAATAATCTTATGCTAACGGTACAATGTTGGTGATAATTTCCCAATCTCCAATTAATTGCACTCAGAATTAATGTCCCGGTAACTTGTTGATTTGACCTATGACCTTCCATATTTCTCTGCTCAGAAGAAGAAAAGGGCAAAATGGGAAACCCTGAAGAATATGTATCCAAAATGGGTTTGCAGACCATTTTATTTGGACGAGAGCAAGCTCATGATAAGGGCAGCCCTTGTGGCAAACTCATGTGGGCGATGGGCATAAAGAACTAATGAAAATGATTTAAATTATTTATTGACTCTGTCAAGATGTATTAATTAGGTCTTTACGTTAGGCGATTCACTGCCTCTGCTATTTGTACACCACTTTTCTTGTTTTTATTTTTCTTGTTTTTAATCCTGTATGCGTTTTGTGGTGAGGATTAGTTTTTTAGAATTTTGCCCGGACAGCGGCCTTGTTCGGCCTACTCTTTTGTCTTTCAACTGCCAAGTTATCTTTAACGTGCGCAACGTGCACACGGGCCCTCCGAGTTTTTCGTCCTTATCGGAGAAGCCTAGGTGCTAAATCTTACCTATCACAGGATCAGGGACAGGAATTTCCCCCCCCCCCCCGAAAAAAAAATCCAACATGCCTACACCGACAGGGGATCGAATCCGGTACCTTCGGCATGAGAGACGAGCACCTTGCCTCTAGACCACCGTGCGCCTAAAATTCAGATGCCAAGTTTCCTCATAATCTAAGATTTCTGTAACTCTGCAAAGATATATACGCTCGTAATATTGGATAGCTGGGGCATTTTTGAGTTGGGGCTACTTTGCGCCCTTCAGGGTCTATTTGGGTACAGTTCATTTATATTTCTTATTCAGAGCTGTCAAGTTTGACATAGAATTAGATACATTCATATAATTTTAACACACTGCTAAAATTCTAAAAAAAAACAAACAAACCCAAAACAGTTGTTTTGTATAGATCTGGAAAAAGTTTTGTAACCAAGTGTAAAAGTTATTAAACCAAGATGTAGGCCTAGATTTTAGCCTCCCTCAGAAAGGACAGGGTGCCTTGCGGATTCACCTCAGAAAATAATTCTTTGATGGAAGGCTAGGCATAGTGCTTTCTTCGGATATGCATGAAGTCGACATATTCAGTTAAAATAATCATGCGTTATTGATTTACCACAGAATCTAAAATTCCTATTGACTCTTCAAAGATATTTTAAAAAACTTGCCGAGCCACCATCCAGACGCCCATCCGATGTAGGTTTGTAAAGGGTTTCCCTGGAGTTAGCAGGATTACCGTACGGCGACTTCCCTACAACAAACCGATGTCGACACGATGTCGTAACCAGCGGATCTACATGGGAACAATGTCATTTCTATGTGCAAACTTGATGTCAATCTTATGCGTTGGATTTACGTCGGGGTGGCTAGGTGAGTTGGTATTTACCTCCAAGTGTCCAAAATTCGTGAGTGGGAAAGTTAGATAATGTTTAGCAGCTCTGAATAACATTGATATTGCATTCAATAGTTTTTGCAAATAATTTGCACATTTGGCGACTTCAGTTCTTGTTTGTTCCAACTCCACTTTTTGCACAACTGAGAAATTCCACGTTAAACGCTTGCGGCTTTAGGTATTATGATGAAGAGTTGGAATAAATCAGAACTGTGAAACAGCTTGATAAGTGCCACAAAATAATGCATTTTGAACACGTGTCATTTGTTATACCTCTTCTACATACTAAAAGTTCTCCAGTTTTTCAGAAAATGGAGATACATGTAGAACAAACAAGAACTGAAGTCACGATTTGCAGCCGTCCGACTAACTATAAATGACAGAAACCCAGTTCTTTCATGGCTTGGCCCATTTTGTAATGGATCACTACAGGTGAGTAATACCGGGATATGCCTTTAACTACTAGCCTATAGCACTGACACATCGGTATGGGAAGTAAAATTACGGCCGCAATGTAGAAACCTTCTTTCTGGCAACAGTAGGTTTTGTCAGGGGTACGGCATTTGGAACCTTCCTCTTTGTTGTCGCACCGGTGCTGTTTCAGACAGATTGACTGGTAACCTGGGATGAAGGCCAAAAGAATAAAGATGTTTTTATTAAGATAAGATACGACAAGCTAGGAATCACCTTACTATCCCATGAAGGAAATTCTCTTTCACAGAGCGTCCAAGAGCACATACATGGTATGAGTATACTCGTAATAATAATAATAATGAAGATCCTTTATATAGCGCCCAATCCAAACAATTTGCTCTAGGCACTTTACAGAAAGTCGTGTTCTCTCCATCTGCAACTCTCTCTCTCTCTGTGTCTCTCTCTCTCTCTCTCTCTCTCTCTCTCCCACACTATTTCTCACCCTCTCTCTCGGCTAGACATACTTTTATACATAGACACACACACATAACATACTATAAGGCAGAAACTGAACAGTAAAACAGCAAAATTAAAGTGAATTGAGAAAATACATGGATTGGGAATGAGACTTCACAACTGAAGTGAAAGTGTTTTATGAAAAGGTGGGTTTTTAGACCAGTTTTGAATTTTGACTCGGTAGATCTCATTTACGATAATGGGAAATTCCCAAGGGAAATGATCTCTTTACTGGACGATTATGCCTATCTCCCATTTTGGTTACATTAGTGGTGGGATAAACCAGGAAAATACAACGCTGATTATAATACGACTAGACTTATCTCCCATTTTGTTTACAATAACGGGGCAAAATCAAGCCATCACCTATGTGTTAAAAACTGTTATCAAGATGACCAGGCGGATCTCCCATTTTGTCTACCGTCTTAGGCCATGATAAAAAAAAATACTGAGACGTCGCACAAAGCGTGCACGATTTGTTTAAAGATGCAAAGAGGAGAGAGTCTCATTTTATCGTTTCTAGTATCTTTAAGTTTAACCCTACCCTTTTAACCAAAAAGTAGATAAATAAATATATAAAAATAAGAGGAAAACAAACACAAAATCTGAAAGTATAATTAATCATAATTAATTAAGGCTGTTATCAAGGAGCATTTCGAGGGAAGCTCTCAAGCTCTAAAATCACATAAGGCTTTAAAATAGATACCCCTAACTCAAACAAATTGGGGGACGTAGGTATTTGTAATAACATCCATTGGTGAATTGTACTTCCACTTAAGCATTAGAAAATAATAAGAATTTCCGAAGCAATGTATAGAATATTTAGCACAAAAAAAAACAACAACAAGTGATATTGTTCAGACTAAGAACTGGTCACAATAGGCTCCACCACCATATGTTCACCGAGTTTAAAATAGGAACATCTGCCACACGTGAGTGCAGCCAGTCTCCTCAAAACACAGAGCATACATTTCAGAACTGCACACACTTCTCAGCACTACGGGAAACATATTGGCCCAAACCCACCGACCTGAATGTCAAATTCTATGGTGTTTGCCAGAACTGCAGAAAACGGTAGATTTTCTTTTAAACACACACACACACACACACACACACAGAGTCTCTCTCTCACACACACTCACTCACACACACACACACACACACACTCACACACACACACACACACAAATAAAAATAAAAATGTACCTATACAAATACACCAGGGGTCACCAAATTTTTTTTTCACAGAGGGCCGGATAACTGACAGACTTACAAGCGCGGGCCGTATAAGCAATCTGTTCAATTCTTGCAAGCCTTGCGTAGCTCTAGATATCCCTGGTTTTATCAAACAAAATCCAGTAGCATGGCGGGCCGGATGAACTGACGTCGCGGGCCGGCCGTAGTTTGGTGACCCCTGAAATACACTAATGTGCGAGTTTATGATAGGGATGATTACCGATTTCTATCCCGTTCGCTAGAGGCGTTTCCAAGGCGGAGATGAACAGAGCCACAGCCAGACAATAAAAGTGCAGATTCTTCATTTTTATCTGGATTCCTTGCTTTAGCCACAAGTCCCGTATATCGGAATGGTGATGACCTTCATGAAAATAAACCATTTGTAAAAAATTAGGGTTAGATTTAAAAATATTCAAACGATATGCATAATATGGTCGGTTATTTTCCGTAATGTTGTGTGTGCATTTTTGCCTCTTAGGAGGATTGAATGTTTGAAGAGTTGTGTAAAATCGGGGACAAAGCGCATACAACATTACGTGACAAACACAAATCTCGAAAAGTTTTTTAACGGATTGGAATGTCACTTATGCATAATAAAACTAGGAATGAGGAAACCAATTTCATGACAAAAGGTCAAAAATTCGGTAAAAATGTAGCATACAACTTATAACAAATTAATACCCCTCGATTTCATAATGTATTATGGTAAACGGATTATACGTCGAACGTCGACATGGTCGAGACAGACTAACAGCAGGTGGTGAGGTAAATAAAAGTTTGGCTACTTGGGGTGAAGAGAAAAACTGAGAGACATATTATTTTTTTCAATGTAATGTAAAGAATAGAACTCTCTGTCTGTCGGAATAGTACTTTTAGTAGACCAATAGACTTACAGACGACCAAACCACTGATTTCAGGCGGCTGAAATCTGGTCTACATTGTGTGATTTGTCCTAGGGTGCAATAATTGGGGGGGGGGGGGAAGGAGGGAGGGGGCTTCCGGCCCGGCTGTTTGTCTATTTGTTTGGCTGAAATTATTAATTAATTTTTTTTTTTTTTTGGGCCATCTGATCCAGAGCCACTATTACTATTTGACTACGTTGCAAGAGTGTTCAGCTCAGTGCATACTTTTCCCTGCCAGGAAGCGAGTGTGTAAGCCTTCATTGTGGGCTTAATGGGCATGGGGGCCTGCATTTGACAGGCATTCAATTTTGTGCATATTCCAGCAATATGCCCTGTGCCCTGGCGCATGCAAAATCTGTAGCGAGGTTACAGGTTACGGGAACCTTTTTTTTTTTTTTTAACGATATTTTCCTGGACAGGTGCGAAAGGTATAAGTCACATTATTGAAGATAGCTTGTTGGAGGCTGGAGGCTGGAGCCTACACCTAGGGAAAAAGCGCCCCCAAAAACTGATAAATTAACAACAAAAAGACGGAAGTGTACTTGACATTAGTTCTTGTTTGTTCTTTTTCCATTTTCTGAAAAACTGGGGATTGGAGATCTTTTAGTATAATATGTGGAAGAGGTGTATAACGCATACACACTTTGACCCTAGTTTCAAAGGCGTTGTGGCATTTATCAAGCTGTTTCACTCCTTATCATAATACTAAAGCCGCAAACATGTAACGTCGAATTTCTCAGTTGTGCAAAAAAGTGAAGTTGGAACAAACAGAGAACTAAGGTTGCGAGAATTTGTTACACAGACCCTTTGGGTCTGGAATGATATGTAACACAGATGGACAATCTAAATCGACTTCCATAAGTGCACAGTTGATCTTTCGCACTGAAAAAGCGAGAATGGACATAGGGACCTAAATCACTTTAATTCGAAAGACGACATGCAAAAACGAAATTGAAAAAACGTAACAAGAACACCCGGTGTAGGATCAATAGTATTTTACACTCATGTCATGAGGCGAGTAGCCTGTCAGTCGCAACCTGAATAAAATGTCCGTTCCTTTTACAGCTGGCGCCCGTCATCAGGTATCATCACAAGGGCTGCCAAACAACCCGCAAGGGAAGAAAAGCCACCAGATAAGAAGACAAATCACCACGGAGCCCTTTTGAAAGCTATGAAGGCTCTGGAACACGACAAGAATAGCACGAAGAAGAAATAAAAGAAGCAGAAAAGGTCCAAATGCTCCTCGGGCATCGACTTGCGGTGAATAATAGTCTATTATACATTTTTGCAAGACAAATATATGGGCTCTGGGGTTGAGCAACACCGAATATTTGTCATCATGACATGCCACGTAATTAGTAATAAACTTAGCAAATTACAGCAAGTTAGAATGGAACACTACACCAAACTTTAAGCATAAACTTTTGTCTCCCATTAACCTGCCAATAGGCCATGGAAACATTAATTCAGCAGGATGAACTTCCATTTTGTAAGGGAAACTTCTACAATATCGGGGTGGGGGGGGGGGGGTTACTCCATAACATTTCAGATTATCCGAGGGTTATTCTAGGCTATCCTAGATTATCCCGGTTTTATTCTAAATTATCCGAGCAGATATTTGTAGCAGGGATACTGTGGAATGCCACACTGACCTGGCATGAAAACAAGAATGTTGTTAGGGAAACGCAGTCAAATTACAAAGGCAAATAGAGAAAACACTGAGTTGTGTTCACTGTTTAGCTAGATCTATAGGCCCATTGCGAATGACGTCACAGACTGTTTTTGGTTTGTTCTTCCGACACCCAGAGATGGCCGGTGGATCAGCTGATTAGTGTAATTTCGAGATTATGTCTAAGCGATTAAAATGCCTGCTGGTTGCACTGCAGTTGACTGTTATGACAAGGGTGGAAAGGATGGATCCAAGCTGGTCAGATTCCCTACCATCCGTGTAAACAAGGGAAAGGAAGTGAAAGAATTGACCGAACGTCTCCCATGTTCATGTACACACGTGCCATTGTTTACTGCAGTGAACTAGTTTTAACTCGCCGCCGGTTGGTTCCCGACGCCTGAAGTGCTCGCAGTGCAAATCAGCTAACGAGTCAAAATCAGTGCTACAGTCGCCATGATGATGCGTCGGTCCTTACATCAAAGATGGCCGATATGCGCAATGGGCATACAACTTTCTATGTAAAACACTATATCCCCCTAACAACATCCTGAAAACAATGTTTATTACAATACTAAGGCAGAGAGCCATCATAATGGTTGTGGCTGTCACCATTATACTACTAAGGAAATGTTTATGGCGTGATTAACATCCACTTCTATTAACTGTCGACGCCAACTTGATATGTTTATTAAGCAAACTGCCATCTTCAGATGCGATTTCATGTCAGGCTGCTAAGGTGATGGTAAAATATTTAAGAAGGTTTGCCGGGAATGCAATAACTCCTGTCGCCTATTTTACTGTACAGGACACAATGAATCAGTAGGGGTAGGGATGATAAGGTATATAAATTAGAATTAGCAAAAATTCTCTACATATCGTAAATCAACCTAGAAAGTCGATATTGGACATGTCTGTCACTACCTAAATCTCGGTCATCTCCACAGTGGTCTTTCTCAGAACCCCGCATGACCCGAGGATGCACCCATTCAATGCTAAGATGATTGCCACATCGAAGTGTTTATCCGCAGATAACTAATTTAGTAATGTTTATTTTGGAAAAATTTTCTTCACAATTATACAGGGTCTGCAGTAGCGTTGCGGTTGGCATCTCCGATAGTTAATCGGGTGGCCGTGGTTCGATTGGGAGCCAGTTTCTTTTTCTTTTACAATTTTTTGAAAGTTTTATTAGGAATCAGTCTGTTTAATTTTTTAAATTTTTTTTTGTTAATCCAAAAACAATAATAGATCAAGGGAATAAATCCAGTTGTTGTTTTTGTTTGGTATTTAGCCCAACCGCAGACCGATAATATTGTTGACGGATAAACCTGGGTAGTATCCGCCGATAATGTTGGCGGATAATGGCAGCCTATCCAAATGACTTGTGCCGTCTTATTCTCAGAGGACTGTCCTTAGGCGAGCGTAATGCACTTACAAAGACATGCAGAGGAAACACCGAATTCATTGGTCAGCTTACCGTAAGAAATACCAGGGGCAACCAGACAATAATATCAATTCAGAATATCGCAGAATATTCTATCATTTTGGGGGTGCTATGACTAATACTCTGTTGAAACATCTCCAGCAAAATGGGACTGCGCAGATGGCGATGGTTGGGTCACACACTAAGGAAGTCCCAGGACAGCACAAGGAAGCCCTTGCTCTGGATCTCACAAGACACAGTATAAGAGGTAGGTCACGAACAACGTGGAGGAGAGGCATGGAGGAGGATATGAAAACAGGTGGCTACACATGGAAGGAGATTTGTCAGGAATCGCCCAGGATAGAGACAAGTGGAAGGCTGCCGTTCGTGATCCTATACCCTGCTGATGAGGGCGAAAGGCAATAATGATGATGATGATGATGATATCATCGTTTAGTGAAAAAATGTAACAGTTGGACTCGCAGAACCTGAACAACGAAACAATGATATCGTCTATTTATCAACAAAACTCTGATCACCAATATCGTCTACATGTAGATGGTTGGCACTGAATGGGTTAAGCTAAAAAAACACAAGGCCTGAATACATGTAACACCAGGAATACTGGAAGGAAACTACATGAAAAATTTCCCTATCCTATAATCTGCATCTTGCATCATGTTCCATGCGTTAGGAGGTGTCGTACTGAGCCCGGTTACACACAGTCTGATGCTGGCAGACCAAAGGCGCATACTATAATTTCCTAAAGTTTCTTAGTACATACGTGAAAACCTTATCATACCAAGCCCGGCCGGCAAAGTCACTATTTCTTTGGCGTACATTTTGCTGGCATCATCTGACTGTGTCTGACCGGGCTTAGCATGATGCCTTTCTGAGAATGCCTTGCATTTTCCTTTCTTGGCAGGGGAATTTGCACACGAAATGTTTCAGACTGCAGTCTTGTTCGATATCCTATGTGGATAAGTGCGAGATGCATCATGCAGTGCTTTCTTGTTAGCGAAAAATGCAGCGATGTGAATGCTCTTACAAGGAAGTCAATTGATATATACTTAGCTCAGGTGTTATATTATTAATGCTTTAGCTGTAATGGTTCACTCTCCAAGAGAGAGAGAGAGAGAGAGAGAGAGAGAGAGAGAGAGAGAGAGAGAGAGAGAGAGAGAGAGAGAGAGAAACGACCACCAGGCAGAATAACTCCCCTATGTTATCCCTGATTATTCCTAGATCCACCTCTCTTTTCCCCGGGACAAACATACAACACAACAACAACTTGTATTGAGTAACCAGATAACATGTTTATCCCGGGCAACATTTAGTACTCTATAGGTACATGCATACATACGTACAGAGAGAGAGAGGGAGAGAGAAAGAGAAAGGTAGATAGATAGATAGATAGATAGATAAATAGATAGATAGATAGATAGATAGATAGATAGATAGATAGATAGATAGATAGATAGATAGATAGATAGATAGATAGATAGATAGATAGATAGATAGATAGATAGATAGATAGATAGATAGATAGATGGATGGATGGATGGATGGATGGAGGGATGGATGGATGGACAGAAGGAAGGACGGACGGACGGACGGACAGACAGATAGACAGACAGACAGACTCATAGATAGATAGATAGATAGATAGATAGATAGATAGATAGATAGATAGATAGATAGATAGATAGATAGATAGATAGATAGATAGATAGATAGATATAGATAGATAGATAGATAGATAGATAGATAGATAGATAGATAGATAGATAGATAGATAGATAGATACAAGACATAATATCCATGTTAACTTACCCTCCTAAAGCATGCACTAGTACCAAGCAGGTCTGGTGTGGACCACACCTACGATTGATATTGACTGCAAAGTAATACTGACAGGTGAATAATGCAGCTGTTACCTCATGATCTGAAATTCGACAGGTTCATCACTTTGGCAGTTAGGTGTCCAATAAACCTACCCCTCTCTTCGTGTTCTAGCCAGTCCGATTTTCATTTTCAGTCGATACAGAAAGTTAGACAGATGACGCACGTTGGAGACACTCTGCTCTAGAGGCAAGGCTGGACTGGTGCTCGCCTCCCCATGCCGAAGGTGCCGGGTTCGGTTCTCCGCCGGCGCAGGCATGTTAGAAATTTGGGGGAATGTCCTGTCCCTAATCCTGTGGTAGGCAGGATCGAGCACTTAGTCTTCTCGGATAAGGACGAAAAACTCAGATGACATGACGCGGGTGCACGTTGGGCACGTTAAAGATACCTTGGCAGTTGGAAGTCGAGTAGAGCCGGCCTAACAAGTCGGCTGCCGGGGCAAAAATTAAAAACAACAAGAAGAAGAAAATTAATCCCTACCCCCCCCCCCCCCCGGGATAGCCCTTATCCTCAATCCTAAATCTTATCGAATCCCTGACTCTACCCCTTACCCTTTCAACCAAAAACAAGGAGGAAAACAAAAAGGAAATCTGAAAGAATAATTAATTAATAAATAATGGTAAAAAACGAAATCAGTGGAAACAAAAAAAAAGTCACCATTTTTTTTTTTTAATTTATAAATCTGCCATTCACCATGCATCCAATTTGCCGTTCAGACTTGCCGAACTTTCTGAGTTCAGGCTCCGCCAACTCTTCCAAAACACACAAACACACAGGTAAACCTTTGGATTTGGGTTTACGTAACATTTATTTGTCGGTATAGTAAAGTACACGTACTTCTTTCGATTATGGCAAGCTTTTACAACCCTTATCTCTCATGCAAGCTTCAACGATAAAATATAATATATATTTCTGTTTTATTTGAAGGAGTCAAAAACGTGAAAGCTGAACATTTTCCAATGTAGACACCGATGTTAGTATAATACAGATAACAATATCATAAAGAAGCATGGCGAATACGTAGTAGCCTACGACATAAAAGATCATCATTCATAATTAATCATTGCAATTACCAGGATTATTGCATGGACATAAGACGTAAACTTTATCGCACAAAAGAACAGCCGTGAAATTGTACAGCACTGAGTGTCAGGTTTACATCTAATATCCCTTTTCAATCTGCACAGAGAAACGATCCTTTACAAGCTCTTGCACACTGCCAAATTCCACGATTAGAGTTGGCGATGTTTGTCCAAGTAGCACACGGTGCCTGCAATACCGAGATGGACAAGTCCAAGAAGAGAACCTGCAAGGATTAGTAATCCTGTGATGGCGTCCGGGCTTCTTTCTGTTTTCATTCTAATCACTACGGCACTCTCTGTGGATGAGATTTACAGTGTGAGTTTGAGTTTGGGTTTTACGGTGCCTCGGCACGATATTTGAGTTTGAGGGCGGGTTTTACGGCGCATTGGCATGATATTTGAGTTTGAGGTCGGGTTTTACGGTGCATTGGCACGATATTTGAATTTGAGGTCGGGTTTTAAGGCGCATTGGCACGATATTTGAGTTTGAGGTCGGGTTTTACGGTGCTTCGGCACGATATTTGAGTTTGAGGTCGGGTTTTTAATCTTTATGGCGCATTGGCACAATATTGCGTTTGAGGTCGGGTTTTACGGCGCGTCGGCACGATAACGGCTACATTGCGCCTTTGACCGTCTATTTGGATAGTATGTCTAGTATTCAGAATCAGAGCCTCTAAATTTCACAAATAGAATGAAATAACTCAGTACAATAATTCACCTGGCCCCGAGGTGCGACACTACACACTAAGCTACATGGGACAGCAGAGGAACTCAGGAGCACAGCATCCTTCATAAAGGCTACCGGCCTCCTGATATAAACAGTCTGACACGAAGAACGCAGAAGAAGAAAAAGAAGTACAAATGCTATTACACTGGTAAAATTCTCAAAAGTTGTTTTGTAATTGTATAGATCTGAAAAGAGTTTTGCAAATGTGTATAAAAGTTTTTAAATCAAATTGCTGATCACAGTCTCTCAGTCTTATAAACGACAAGACGCGCGGTGGGTCCACTTTAGAATATAATTTATTCTTTCATGCACCTTCTTCCGATATGCATGAACTACACATTCAGTCAAAATATGCTTTATTGATAGTTGACAATTGCACGATAATGGTCATTTGTGGTTTCCGCGTGTTTTTTTTTCCGGGGGGGGGGGGGGGCCTTACTGTAGCTTAATTGCCAATGCGTTTTCCATTAAAATTTAAGAAATAAAATTAAATTCTCAAAATGTTCTTTATGTGTTTGTGTGTGAAGGTCTAGAAGGGATTATTATTATTAGTGTTTGTAAATGTGTAAAAAAAATGAATAAATTTCAAATCGTCATGTAGACATCAGCTTTCTTCAGAAAAGACAAGATTAGCCGTGGACTCACGTCAGAAACGAATTCTTTCATGGATTTGCTGTCATTGTGCCTTCTCTGGATATTTTGGGTGAGACTGGTAGAATGAGCACTAGAATGAGCTCCCCCAGTTAAACACAGTTGTCACTTCATCTAATAATTCACCAGTTTTACCACTGGCTTTAAGTTGTGAAATACCTAATAAATTTTTATATAATTATAATGATATGTAGTTTGAAATCAATTCATTGTGAAAGTGGGTTAAGTGGTTAATTAATCTGAGAAATAGAGTTTATTCAAAGCAGAGCAGAATTTAATCACAATAATTCCCAACATTTAGTTACAGGGCAAGATTACATGGCAAGCTATTGTAGATTATTGTAAGTGGTTTCTAGTTCTGCTGAAACTTTGTGAAATAAAAACATTATCATAAATATTTATAAATACATACATAACTTCACTCCGACGACCATGACAGACTGGTCATCACAAAAGCTCATTCTAAGCATTACGATTTAGATCCCAAACCCATTCCTTTTTTATCATGCTGTATTGATGAGATAGTGCCCACTGTGACAAAAATCATAAATGACTCACAAAGACATGGAGAGCCCTTTAAGACCGCCTTAGCGAAACCTTTGCTGAAAAACTAAACGCTGGCCCACAACGTCTGTGTTAAATTTACCTTCTGCGAAAAAAAATGCTCCTACGCTATTTCTTTAAAATTTGATTTATTTTAGGCTATGCGTCATTTTGTTCAAGACACTTACTGGAATAAACATTGCAAGAAAAGCTGACACCAAGTTGACCACAGACTGTATGGTAGAATCTGAAATGTCTACTGTAGCGCTTCTCTTCCATTTTAAAGACTGCACAAGGGCTGCCGTGGGACACTTCCGCCCCATCATATTCTATAAAGGAAGTACATGGCTGGGCTGTGTTCTTGCAGCAATACCTGACGTTTCGATCTTTAGCCACCGTAAACTGGCAAGGTGTTGAATAGTTGGAGAGCGCTATATCTTGGATGTAGCCAACTTTTGTTGAATTTAGAGCTGGGCAGAGATGACGAAAAGACATGGAATAAAAGATTTTAAGAGTTCATAGTCCACAGACCTGTGAAATGTCGTTGGTAAGGATGATTTAAATTTTTATATGAAGGAAATCTGATTACCAATTAACCCTATTATTGTCAGTAGGCAAATAAATAGTGTCCTGCCAGTATGATTTTTTTCCGTACGAGCTTTAGCAAATTCAGGAGTGGGGCAGCAACAGACCCCCAAACACAGGTCAGCTCCAATACATCCCAGAGATTTTCGGTGACATTCAGAGTCATACCAGGCACAGTCCAGAGATTGCAGCACCCATGGCAGTGTTCGAAAGGACGAGAAATCCCTTAGCCGATGACCTGTTTGGGGGTGTGTTGCTGCCCCGCTCTTGAATTTGCTAAAGCTCGTACGGAAAAAATCACGCGTCCTGCCAAGAGGTTTTGAATGGCAAGTTTTTATCTTATGAATTCAATATTTTGCTATTGTATGGGCCTGAAATCTGCAACAGAGTACATAATATGTCTAGGAAGCCGTTTTCATTAACAGAGGTTGCCCGGCGCTTGGTAAAATTAGCAATTTAAATGACTAATGACAGTTGCAGGGTTAAGAAAAATAAACAGCTTACGGATAAAAGGTTAACCATTAGCATGGGGTAGTCATAATACTTTCACCTTTCACCTAGGCATTGTCCATCCACTGCAGTATGTAGCCTTCCGACAATGACCTCCATTCCTTTCCGTCTGATGTCTTCCTCATCCATATTGTTCCCCCTCTCTTTTTTGTATCATCCTGCCATCTTCTTCCTGGTCTTAATACTAGTAAAACTAAAATAAATGACGCTAAGAACGCACAGAGTTATTCCTCTATGATTCCTAAATTTGACGGGCCACGCGCCGCGCCCCAAGAATGTTCACCTTTGTTACTTTTCACTGTTTCTCCCGCTTCTTTCTTTCCCCTTGTCCCTTCTGTTTGTTTGTCAATCAGTTATAGTTCTTCACAAATTAATCAAGTACAACACAACTAGCAGCCCTGCCGTGCAAAGGCAGAGTGTCCTATCTGCTCATTTCATACTTCAAAGAAAAATTCAAAAAAAGGTACGTGGCTTAACTATATAAATGCTTCTACTTAATATGCGTTTGCCACGCTGGAAATTACTATTTCGGTAGCAGATACGTCCATTTGCCTTTGTCATAAAAGAATTAAGTGTGAGACAAGAAAGACTTAGTTCATAGAGACAATAAAGTGGAAAAAAAGGCCATGCTGTCATTTACGTCTCTCTGCTTTTGGATGGCAGAGCTGTCTTACCGTAAACCTTGGGCACTTGAACCGAATAGTCCTGTCTCCACGTCACATGGTAAGTTGAGTTGGAGACTATCCGAGACGCAGCCACACGAAGTACAACAGTGACTCGACTCTCATTGGCTTGTAGGCAGTAGCAGCCCAGAGTTTCTGGTGGCACACTCCGTACACACTGTTGTTCCAGGTCAACAACACATATCTGGTGCAGGAAAACAACAATAAACCCCATAATCAGTGGCGGACCTATATTTTGGGGACCCTGAATCTTGAACTCTTACTGGGCCCCTTCGCAACTAGCAACAATAGAGCAACATCCAAAATTCACACATCAAAAACAGTTTCTCCAAGCCCCCCCCCCCCCACCCCCAGCTTTAGGGGCCCTGAAGCTTGAACTCTTCGCAGCTAGTTCCAATAGGGCAACATCCAAAATTCACTCATTGAAAATAGTTTCTCCAAGCCCCCCCCCCCCACCCCCAGCTTTAGGGGCCCTGAAGCTTGAACTCTTCGCAGCTAGTTCCAATAGGGCAACATCCAAAATTCACTCATTGAAAACAGTTTCTCCAAGCCCCCCCCCCCACCCCCAGCTTTAGGGGCCCTGAAGCTTGAACTCTTCGCAGCTAGTTCCAATAGGGCAACATCCAAAATTCACTCATTGAAAATAGTTTCTCCAAGCCCCCCCCCCCACCCCCAGCTTTAGGGGCCCTGAAGCTTGAACTCTTCGCAGCTAGTTCCAATAGGGCAACATCCAAAATTCACTCATTGAAAACAGTTTCTCCAAGCCCCCCCCCCTCCCCCACCCCCAGCTTTAGGGGCCCTGAAGCTTGAACTCTTCGCAGCTAGTTCCAATAGGGCAACATCCAAAATTCACTCATTGAAAACAGTTTCTCCAAGCCCCCCCCCCCCCCACCCCCAGCTTTAGGGGCCCTGAAGCTTGAACTCATCGCAGCTAGTTCCAATAGGGCAACATCCAAAATTCACTCATTGAAAACAGTTTCTCCAAGCCCCCCCCCCCCACCCCCAGCTTTAGGGGCCCTGAAGCTTGAACTCTTCGCAGCTAGTTCCAATAGGGCAACATCCAAAATTCACTCATTGAAAACAGTTTCTCCAAGCCCCCCCCCCCACCCCCAGCTTTAGGGGCCCTGAAGCTTGAACTCTTCGCAGCTAGTTCCAATAGGGCAACATCCAAAATTCACTCATTGAAAACAGTTTCTCCAAGACCCCCCCCCCCCCCAGCCCCAGCTTTAGGGGCCCTGAAGCTTGAACTCTTCGCAGCTAGTTCCAATAGGGCAACATCCAAAATTCACTCATTGAAAACAGTTTCTCCAAGCCCCCCCCCCCCCAGCATTAGGGGCCCTGAAGCTTGAACTCTTCGCAGCTAGTTCCAATAGGGCAACATCCAAAATTCACTCATTGAAAACAGTTTCTCCAAGACCCCCCCCCCCCCCAGCCCCAGCTTTAGGGGCCCTGAAGCTTGAACTCTTCGCAGCTAGTTCCAATAGGGCAACATCCAAAATTCACTCATTGAAAACAGTTTCTCCAAGCCCCCCCCCCCCCCAGCATTAGGGGCCCTGAAACTAAAGCTTTATTACTTTCATAGTAGATCTGCCACTGCCACACAATTCGGTAGAAAAATAATGCAAGAAGCCATTTCCTAGTACATGTAGATATGGATGGACGTTGCAATGTGTGGTAGGGTGTAAAACTCAGGTTTTGGTTTTCCATCTTATTCATTATTGTTGGCTGTTGTTACAAGTATGCGCGCACCCTAAGTTTTTTTGCGGTAGGGGCTCATCCGTACACGCACTATCCCTAACCGCGCCCTTATCCTCAGCCCTAAATCTTATCGAATCCCTAACCCTATTCACTACCCTTTCAAAAAAACAAAAAGAAAAAGAGGAGGAAAACAAAAAGAAAATCTGTATTTGTTTATCTTTGCTTGTGTCTCTTCAAAATGGACGGGGCTGTGTTCCGAAAACTCGTATGCTATAAGTACCGTATCAACCTTTGCGAGAATTTTATGATTACGATTATCAAAGATACTAGATTTTACTCATGTGGGTGCAGTTTTTTAAACTGTTAATCTGTATTATAGTTTCAGTAATGATTAAGTATACATACATGTCATGTATAATAAAATAATGTTTTCAAAATCTTGACTGATGATTGTTTTATCTGTACCGAACGTATTAAATACGGTAATGAACTACGGGAACATTGGGAAAATATAAAATTTATATTTAACTGTGGTGAATAAAGAGCCCAGCAAACATATTTCGAGGAGCCGCATAGGCCCATTGCGAATGACGTCATAGAGTGTTTTTGTTTTGTACTTCCGACACCTAAAATGGCGGGTGGATCAGCTGACCAGTGTGACTTCGAGATATGTCTAATCGGTTAAAATGCCTGCTGGTTGCATTGCAGTTGACTGTTATGACAGGGTGGAAAGGATGGATCCAAGCTGGTCAGATTCCCTACCATCTGTGTAAACAAGGGAGAGGAGGTGAAAAAATTGACCGAACGTCTTCCACGTGTCATTGTTTACTGTAGTTAACTTTTTCTTAGCTCGCCGCCGATTGGTTCGCGACGCCTGAAGTGCTCACAGTGCAAATCAGCCAACGAATCAAAGTCAGTGCTACCATCGCCAAGGTGAGGCGTCGGTCTTGACAGCTAAAATGGCCGATATCCTCAATGGGCCTATATTGATGGCCAAAGAGTCGCATGTGACTCGCGAAATATTATAAAAACCACAGAAAAACTGTGGGGTCGCAGCAGGGCTGTCGGCAATGTCAAAATTGGGCAAAAAGAAAAAGTATTAAGCACAGCCCCGCTTAAGAAATAATACCCAAACGGTACAATACAAACTAAAAGAGTTTTACTTCTTACGCGGGGCTGTGCTACATACAACTTTTTCTTTTTGACTTTTTGCCCAATTTTGATGTGGCACGCGAGCAGCGGTTTGGCCACCCCTGACATACAGGATTTATCAGATTAATTTGTTGAGACTTGAGGAAGGACCAAAACACTTTAAACCAGAGAAAATGTTAAAAATGCAGTTAAAAAAAAGAAACGGCACAAAGTTCAAAGACAGTGGTTTTGATGGCCGTGTAAATTAATTATTTTTTTCAACACCCACACACACACACATTACACACATGCACAACACCACACGACACACACACATTAGCAAAAAGTCCTAAGGCAATTTTAGTAGGCCATTACCATTGGTGGTTGGGGGGGGGGCGGGGCGGGGGGGGGGGGGGGTGGGGTAAGTAACATAGGCCTACGTGGCTCACATCTTTCTTTCCCTGAATTCTGGCAGTCGTATCAAAATTACATTTTTTTTTTAAAATAACACATACACACACCCAAAAGAAACGAAACAAAACAAAAATAAAAAGACTGCTGTTGTAAGTACGCACGCACCCCAAGCATTTTGCGGTGGGGGCGTGTACCTATGTACTATCCCTAAGCCCGCCCTCATCCTCAACCCTAAATCTTATCGAATCCCTAACCCTGCCATTTACCCTTTCAATCCAAAACAAAAAAAGGAGGAAAACAAACAGGAAATCTTAAAGATTAATTAATCATAATTAATTAAGGCTGTTGCCAAGGAGCATTTCGGGAGGAGCTCTCTGGCTCTGGAGTCACAAAATGCTTTACAATGCGTACCCCTAGCTCAAAAAAATCTGGAGAGCATATACATACTTGTAACAACATCCCCCCCCCCCCCCAAAAAAAAAGAAAAACAAAACGAGTTCTAGATAATGTTCTAGTAGGCCTACTTCATTACCGGTTTTATGAAGCCGGATGGCAGCTCGGCCACATAGGAAAAGGACATTTCGTTAGGTGTATCATTTTGGCTCGTAATGTCCAAGTCGCCTTCGATGCGATATTTATCCACTGGTTCCAGCAGTCCAGAAGTGCACTGTGTCTCTTTGACGACATGGAACAGTTCATATTGGGCCTTTACGACTGATGAAAAGAAGTTTTGTCTCTTGTCTTAAAGAAGAAAAAAAGTGAACACTCTTGGGTGAAAAAAAGTGAAAAGAACATTTACACACTCTGCCGGTGCTCCGCTCATCTGGAACTCGCCGCCAAAATCATTGCGAGAAGCATCTACCGAGTCAAAATTCAAAACTGGTCTAAAAACCCAAATTAAAAAAAACAAAAAAAACACTTTCACTTGTGAAGTCTCATTCCATTCATTTATTAATTTTTTCTCAATTCAATTTGTTGTTGCTGTTTTATTGTTTAATTTCTGCCTTATAGTATGTTATGTGTGCGTGTGTCTATGAGAGAGAGAGATATATATATATGTTACAGACAAACCCAGAAACTAGTCATTCTCGGGAAATGCCTGACTGCCTTTTTCAGTCATTCTCTGAAAATGACTAATATTTTTAGGCATTCCTGGAAATGCCCGATCAAAATAGGAATTACTTGGAAATGACTGAATGTTCAGGCATTTCCCGAGAATGACTAGTTTCTGGGTTTGACTGTAACATATATACAGACAGACAGACAGAAGGAGAGAAAGAGAGGGTGAGTTGCAGATGGAGAGAACAAAACTTTCTGTAAAGCGCCCAGAGCAAATTGTTTGGATTGGGCGCTAAATTAAATAAATGATCTTCATTATTATTATTATTATTGTCAACAAAGGCTTGTCTTTACTTTATTGTGGCTTGTTCCATCTGTCTTTCTCTGGGTTGAAAAAGGGCTTTAGATTACCATTGGTTATTTCAGTAACTTGTGAAACGTTCCTTGTTGTCGCGTAAAAGCTTTCAAAACAGTGACCACAATCAGCGTTAGAAATGCGCCGTCAGAACTTTTATTCCAGTTCTTTCATACACACAGGTCCTTCCAACAATACACTGACAGTTGGTTCCTAGTGTACCAAGGTATAATATTAAGAATTACATCTGTTATCAGTGAACTGATTTTACCCTCCGAAATCTTTAGTATTTTCTTGTGTACTTTTAATGTATAGACGGACGTTTGACAAAACACTACAAAATAATAGTTTTGTTTTCAAGGCAAGGTCATCTTGTGAGCATGGATAACCTAGTTAGGTAGTTCATTCGCATATATATATTTTGTAAATGATAATTATTATGTAATAATTATATTATGTACTAGTAACTAGTAACATTGACGAAATATTATAAAAACCACAGAAAAACTGTGGGGTCGCAGCAGGACTATAAGCAATGTCAAAAACGGGCAAAAAGAAAAAGTTGTATGTTGCAAAGTCCCGCGTGAAAAATAAAACCCAAGCGATACAATGGTAAAAAAACAAGAAAAGGACACCACACCAGATCGAAAGAAATCAGCACAAAAACATTGATGCCGAGACGCGTGGCCTCATCCACATAATGGACATTACACAGTGTGCAGTCGTGCGCACCGAGAATTGTCCAGGAAGTGATGATATCACCTCACCTGTCACCTGTCGGCTTCATCGTCATCGATGTTAGCTGCTACAGTGGATGTCACGACAAAATCTCCTCCACCCAATCCTGTCCTTAGCTTTCCTAGTTAGTTCACTTATTTCCAGCTGGCTGGCTTTCTTGATGTTATCGTGATATGTAATGGGTGGTCTTCCCTGTTTTCTCTTTGTTTCTGTCTTTCCTTGAAGGATTGATATCATAAGGGCCGTGCTTTTGTTTCGGGCCGCGTGGCCGATGTATGCAAGTCTTCTTTTATTTATTTCAGGTGTTATTCTTCTGGTGGTGCCAAGCTGTTCTAAGATGCTTGTATTTGTTCTCCTTTCTGTCCAACTTATTCTGAGTAGCCTTCTGTAAAGCCACATTTCAGCTGCCTCCAATCTTGTTATGTCTGCCTTTTTGAGTGTCCAGGCTTCACAACCATATAGTAGGACTGGCCAGATCAAGCACTTAAGTATGTTCACTTTGAGGTCCGTTGGTGTGCCTCTATCCTTCCAAATGTTGTTTAGTTGAACCATTTTGTGTTTTGCCATTCCTATCCTTGTTTTTATGTCCTTTGAGCAGCTTCCATCTTGCGATTTATGTGATCCTAGGTATTTGAAATCAGTCACTTTTTCTAGTGCTGTTTTGTTTACTAGTATCTCCTGGTGTTCATGGTGCCCTGTTCCAGTATGCATGACTTTCGTTTTCTTAGCATTTAGGTGTAGGCCTGCTGTCTTGCCCGCTTCATCCACTCTGTGCAACACTCTTTTCATGCTGGTGATGTTATCTGACGTAAGAGCTGTGTCATCAGCGTAGCGAAGGTTTGTGATGTTTCGGCCTCCGATCTTTATTCCCATATCTTCTATGTCTGCGTTTCTCATGATCTGCTCAGTATAAATATTGAAAAGATGAGGTGAAAGTATGCAACCCTGTCTGACTCCTTTCTCGATGTTGAAATATGGACAGTTCTCATTGTTCCATCTAATCGTTGCCTTTTGTTCGTGGTATAGTGCAGCGATGATATCATGCACTTAAATATGTTCTTGAAAATACTGGATCGGAGGTTGTCAGTTAGGGAGGCAAAGCACACTCAAGTAAATACTTCCCCACGATCTCAGGTCTCCAAATGTAAAAAGAACCTTTTGACGGCCCAAAGGAAGTTACAAATTTCAAAATCTCACGCCAATCCGAGCTGTGTGAGCGGTCGTAGATCTAGGTCTTATTCAAACTAGAGCAAGTGTTGTTTTTTTTTAAAATTATCTGCTGACGATCAAAGGAAACTAGACACAAAACATCGATTATAAAAATGACAGGAAAACTGACTTTCAAATTTATCCTCCTTTACTATAGTTACGATGAATTTCACCGACAATTTACGTCTAGCCAGGTTTGTCTAACTTTGCACGGGGTCCATCACTTAATTATCATTTTATTTTTTTTCTGTTATTGAGTGTTAGGCTTATCAGAGAGTATGTATTTATAGAGAGATGTCACTTCCGCCAAATCGCGAAACTAGGTCGCTGCGGTAAACAAGAATTGAAAGAGACCGCCTCCACCAAAGATAGTGTGCATCTCTGTCTACTGTGGTTTGTTCATACTTTGGTGCTGATTGGAACTATTTAGAGTCCCTTGTAAGCTTTTACGCCCCGTGGAAATGTACAGACGGATATTGTTTACCGCAGCGACCTACTTTCCGCTTATTGCTAACAGTGGTTTCACGGCGCTTCCCGTGTCTCGCAGTGAAAATCGACTATTACTACTAATATAATAGTGAAACCTCGACTCTCTACATATATATATACTCTCGGTCCTAATGAAGGTCTTTGTGACCGGAAGCTAAAGTAATTTAGATCAATTTTATTTGATTACGGTAGCTTTCTTGTACAGATCGAGATCTAGATCTAGTAAGTAGTATTCTCGTTATTTGTTCCCAACAAGTAGATCTAGATCTAGCTTTGCGAAATACAGATCTAAACTATCTTTACGACATGATAATTTTGTCTGTTTGTGTACGTTTGCCTTGATCATCCAGTTTGACTTCATTTCTCCTTGTGATCTGCAGTCTGACTTACCTTTGAGACAGGTTACAAAGAGAATAGTTAAACATAAGAAAATGCAAACTTGTGCTCCCAGTGTGAACCGTTTGCCTTTGCTGTCCATTGGTGCCAGCTGGACCAGTCAGGGGCAGTAACGGATCTTGCGTTTTTTTTTCACTTGTCATCCATGTTTGACAGCAATTAACGGTACTGTAGATAGATTCGTGCGCACGGATGAGGAAAATCCGATTCAGCGTGAACCTGCGCATGTCCTTCATGACGGAAAGTAGACAAGGATTTCGAGTGGAACCATAGATGGGGAACACACAGAGCTCGATAGATAATAGCCTACAGAAATAATGAAACGATACAATAAAATGCACGGGAAAAGAGAATTCAAATCAAACTTTTGATTCATTGATATTCACCAAGAAAAAAAAAGAATGTAACAAGATGGAATAATTAAACCAATAAAACAATAGAAAAAAAACAACAATCTTGTAGAATGTTAAAAACCAATACTAGTAATTACTTGCGAGTCAAGACTTGGATTTTCCCGGCGCAGCACGTCTGTATATGTATCATTGTATTACTTCTGAATGATTCCTTACGCGAGGTGTTGCTACATCACCTGTCACCTGTCGGCTTTATCGTCATCGATGTTAGCTGCTACAGTGGATGTCACGACAAAATCTCCTCCACCCAATCCTGTCCTTAGCTTTCCTAGTTAGTTCACTTATTTCCAGCTGGCTGGCTTTCTTGATGTTATCGTGATATGTAATGGGTGGTCTTCCTTGTTTTCTCTTTGTTTCTGTCTTTCCTTGAAGGATTGATATCATAAGGGCCGTGCTTTTGTTTCGGGCCGCGTGGCCGATGTATGCAAGTCTTCTTTTATTTATTTCAGGTGTTATTCTTCTGGTGGTGCCAAGCTGTTCTAAGATGCTTGTATTTGTTCTCCTTTCTGTCCAACTTATTCTGAGTAGCCTTCTGTAAAGCCACATTTCAGCTGCCTCCAATCTTGTTATGTCTGCCTTTTTGAGTGTCCAGGCTTCACAACCATATAGTAGGACTGGCCAGATCAAGCACTTAAGTATGTTCACTTTGAGGTCCGTTGGTGTGCCTCTATCCTTCCAAATGTTGTTTAGTTGAACCATTTTGTGTTTTGCCATTCCTATCCTTGTTTTTATGTCCTTTGAGCAGCTTCCATCTTGCGATTTATGTGATCCTAGGTATTTGAAATCAGTCACTTTTTCTAGTGCTGTTTTGTTTACTAGTATCTCCTGGTGTTCATGGTGCCCTGTTCCAGTATGCATGACTTTCGTTTTCTTAGCATTTAGGTGTAGGCCTGCTGTCTTGCCCGCTTCATCCACTCTGTGCAACACTCTTTTCATGCTGGTGATGTTATCTGACATAAGAGCTGTGTCATCAGCGTAGCGAAGGTTTGTGATGTTTCGGCCTCCGATCTTTATTCCCATATCTTCTATGTCTGCGTTTCTCATGATCTGCTCAGTATAAATATTGAAAAGATGAGGTGAAAGTATGCAACCCTGTCTGACTCCTTTCTCGATGTTGAAATATGGACAGTTCTCATTGTTCCATCTAATCGTTGCCTTTTGTTCGTGGTATAGTGCAGCGATGAGGGTCACAAGGTGTTTCGGGAATCCCATCTTAATCATTATATCGAACAGGTGATGGTGCCTAACGCTGTCGAACGCTTTGCTGTAGTCTATGAACGTGATGAAGGCTTCGTTTCCATTGCTTCTTATCTGTTCAATCATTATTTGTAGTATGAAGAGCATGTCAGCGGTTCCTCTGTTGGTCCTGTAACCAGCTTGACATTCTGATAGTTCCTTTTCTACCTTAGATTTCATTCTGTTGAGTATGATGATGAGCAGGATTTTGCTGGTGTGACTGATGAGGGCGATGGTTCTATAATTTCCACAGTCTTTGACATTGCCGCTTTTGTATAGCATGACGAATTCTTGTAGCTTCCAGTCTCTTGGCCATTCATTTGTCTGCCAAATTTTGCAGATCATTTGGTGGAGTGGTTTTATTCGTGATTCGCTGGTATGTTTCAGGAGTTCACCTGGTATGTTGTCTAATCCAGGGGATTTTCCATTCTTTATTTATTTTATTGCAGCCTGTACTTCCTCCAAGAGAGGTTCTAGTTCTTTATCTATCTGTTGTGAGTCTGGTTGTTGGAGGTCCCTCGGGTCTGGTCTGATGTTGTCCGCAAACAGCATCTTGCCGTGTTCGTGCCATCTTGAGAGCACATCTTTTGTGTTTGTCAGTGTTGTGCCTTCTTTGTTGTTCAGACTCAAGTTCTGTGGTTGGAAATCCCTCTTTTTTACTTTTCTTATTTGTTCAAACATTTCTTTTGACTTTCTTTGTGTATTACATTCTGTTATGTTTGCACACTCTCTTTCTAACCATGCATTCTTGTCTCTTCTGATCTTTGTTTGGATTTCCTTCTTCAGTGCATGATATTCATCTTGTTTACTAAGTTTTCTGGCTTTGCTCTTTCTTTTTGCAAGCTCTATCACTTCTTCACTGATGTATGGTTTGGGAGTTTTCCTCGTTCTTTTCCCGAGTTTCGATTCAGCTGTTTCACTCCAAATTCTTTTCATGTCTTTCCACAGTGTATCTGGGTGTCTTTCTTCAGCTGACCACTCCTTGAGTAATGCTGAGAAACGGTTTTCTGTTTCGATCTGAAAAGCATTGCTGATTTCAGGGTCTTTCAGTTTGTCCGTGTCAAATCTGGTGGTGGGTTTTGGCTTGCTCTTCCTATAGGCTTTCAATCTCAGCTTTGCTGTCACTAAAATGTTGCTACATACAACTTGATCATAATATTATTCTTTTTTGCCACATTTTGACTTTGCTTCAAAGCCTTGCTGAGACCCCACAGACTCTCTGCAGTTTTCATATTTCGCCAAAATCTACGTCTGATTGACTTAGGGACGTTGGCAAGAAATTCTATATCTTGAAACGGTGTTGATTAGCAAACTTTCAAAATAGAAAACAACGGGTACCTTGACGGATTTTAAGGACGGTATGAAATACCGAATGGGAATGGGGCAGGTTGGATGGTGAGGGAGAGTGATGTGGAATTACAGATCTAGTCTGATCAAGGTCAGATGCTGCAGTCTTGAAGTTACATTGTCTAGGGTTGCAGAACTTAAGCCTTGTGTTATATGGTAGGATGTGCTTAATCTTTTAACAACTATTGGAAAGACTTATCATTTGTAGGGCCAAACACCTCAGGCATGACATACAGCGTAATTCAACAAGCAAAACATGTCCACTGGAGAGAGAGAGAGAAAAAAAAACAAGAGAAAGAGAGAGAGAGATGCATTTTGCAAAGGCCACGCTTATTTGCAAATAGATTTTTGGTTTTGTGATTTTTATTTAGGAAGATTTAAGAGCTCCTTTAGCTCCAATTCTGGCTTGTTTTGTTGAATAATTATATAGGCTCTTCACTCGCTAAGATGGCTCGGTTCGGAGTAACGCTCTGGTATTTCTTACGGAAATCAATATAGGTGAGCAGAAGCTCGGGGGGAGGCAGAGCACTAGGGTAACAGTTCAAGAGAAAATAAGGATTAGGCGAACCGAGGTTGTAGTGCCTAGTTAGTGCTCAGGAAAGGAGGCATACATCTTGTATTCGTTGTCCTAGATGTTCGTATTGTCCAATGGCAGGCGGGTGAAAAAGAGAGAACAGGGAGGGGAGAGGTGACACGGGTTACATAGTTAAACTTGTTATGCCAAGCCCACATGCCAGCCAATGAAAACGACCGTTATAAGAGCCAGCAACCAAT
The DNA here is from genome assembly GCA_963931925.1 of Onchidella celtica. Taxonomy (NCBI): domain Eukaryota; kingdom Metazoa; phylum Mollusca; class Gastropoda; order Systellommatophora; family Onchidiidae; genus Onchidella; species Onchidella celtica. Next base: position 26,269,335 of record OZ007581.1, on the reverse strand, counting down.
GGGATTCCACGAAAGGTGGAAGTAGACGCCATTTTTTTCCCCTCACAAACTATCACAACACATCACAGAGTAATACTACTGCCTTACAGTTAAAGTTACTTAAAGTCGCGATTTTGACGCAAACAGAGGACATAATGGTCCTCAGATGTGCCTGGGGTCAGTGTAACACTGACGTCAGGTATCCTGACAGGGAGCCTGGGGTAAAACTTCATAGATTTCCCGGGCCGAAACGGGAAAGGCTGCGATGTCTGCGCTGGGTCAAAGCCTGCTGTCGGCCTCACGAACAGTTAAACATCAGCAAGATTGACACAAACAAGGCCGTGTGTTCTAAGGTAAGCAAAATCCCTTTGCATTTCTCTCATTTACCATTGAAATATATCTGTAGGCCTAGTGCCATGACACTGAGTGACTGGCACTGCCTGTAGTCCAGCTGTGGCCATAATCTGATATGATGTGTGTGTGTAGCCTATGCACTGTTTCACTGTATTATGTGTAGACTTCGATAGGAGATCTAGACTAGGCTAAAAGTACTAGACTAGCCTTGATCTGATCTAGAGTTTAGATCTAGTCTAGGTGCTAGACTACCAGAGTCTATACCAGGTTTTCGAATACTGTTATCTGTTTCAGTGTTATTCTAGACTAGTTTAGTCGAGTTTTGGCTGTGTGTACCGGACTCAATCTAATGGGATGACATTCATGGGCCGGGACTATCTGTCTATCTCGCACTTTACCGACATTGTTAATGAGCCTGTTACAGTGTCTATGACTGTAATCTTTCGACTACTTGTACTGATATGTAATAAATGCTTTTGTTTGAGTTTGAATCATGGCATAAATAATTCTGCCGATGCACCCTTAGTATAAATAACTACAGTTACTTTTAGTTTCCAAGAAAAATTCAAACTTCATATCAACAGTCCGGACCAGGGCAAAAATAACTTATGATGTGACCACCAAGATCGACTGATAAATTTAATTGGTAATTTTTTTTACATGATGTAAATCTATTATATTATCCAGTGCCAGCGATACTATGTGACAATTTTATGACTTCCTCTTCTTTCTTTCTCCTAGTACAGCATTTTGTTGGTGGAAGTGGTCCAACACAGGATTATCCTGACCCGCTGCCGGCAGACCCATACAAGTCTACCCAACCTCCCAACCCAGTGAGGAAGGCGAGGAGAACTCTACACCCACCAGCCACCTCAAGTTTGGAATCGGGTGGTAAAGATAGGTAAAATATTTTATTGCTAGTAAATGTAGTCGTAGATCTATGATGGAGAAAACTCACAAATTTTCCCTCATGCTTTATAATGAACTGATTTCATAATATATATTAATGAAACTGTGGCTATTTTGCATTAAATATTTAATAAAATAATACCAGGCATTATGTAGTCTAACTATTGTAACTGCAGCAAACATATCACCAGTATCACAAATAGAAGTGTGAAATGTTTCATAATTATTGGCAATAAACTTTTTCCATGAGAGTTGTTTTCCTCACTTTGTTGTACCAGTACTAGACAGCATTCAATTATTTAATCACAAAACAAAAAATAAGCCAGAAACATGAATTTTAGTTTTGGGCATATTTTATTTGTGACTTTTACATCTGCAAATGAAAATCAACCAATGGCTGAGATAACATGGCAAAGTTAACCTATTTTGTTAATATTTCAGCTGTCAGCCCTTACAAGAGTTAGATCTACAACAAAGTACGTTTGAGAATACAGTTACAGAGGAAGAAAATGGATTCAGAAGCTGTACTACACAAACGGATGAGAAATGTAAGTTTACAGAGCTTTCAGACTGTGCTCACAAACCAAGACCCCAAGGGTGATACAATACCCACATTCACCCTTCCTATATATACCTGCATATTTTATTAACTCTTTATGCCCGGAGGGGTTTTTCAGTTTGACCGAGCCCTGCTTTTAGGGTCTCATTTTTCCAGTAGGGTCAAGTCGCAAAAACATGCATAACTTCATATTTCTAATAAAGCTATTGTAAAAATAGATATCAATTTCAGGGCTGAACTGCTTACAATAAAGGAGAAAATTACTTATAAAGGACATAATACAAAAAAATGATAATGACCAAAACTGGTCAATACATGTCAGACTGACCAAAGAATCTCACAGTTTCAAGATGTTATAATCCAATACACATGAAAAGTTTGTGCAGAAATGTCATGAAAAGGAGGGACAGCGCATTCTGGTAATGAGAACCTCTGTACAGGCATACATCCACAGTCAACTAAGTTTACAGTCCACTATATAACTCCATGTTTTTTTTTACTATAGAAAAAATCAGCTGGTCGCTAAAAAATGCTTTACAAGACACTCAAGTCACATGCCAAAGTGTAAATAGGAAGCTACAGGAAGTTTCAAATGCATTTTCGACCACGCTCGCCGCAAATACGATCAGTGTCGTAAAATAATAGAATGTCGCAAAGAAATAATGACTCTATTCTATGAAGAGTTAAGGCACACCAGCACAAGCACACATACAAAGGTCAAACGGTAACGAGAGACAAGATCATATACCGGTGACAGTAAGAGTAATGATGACACTCCCCAGAAGGAGATACGGGTCAAGCCAAATAGCCTATGCACTGAAAAGAAACTGAAATTATGGAGAAGTTGCATTTTTCTGGTTTGATATATAGGCCAGGGCATAGTTCTTGTAAAATGCTGCAAGCCTTTTTAAAAGGTCTTGCATGAATGGAATGTCAGGAAAAATTCGTTCAACATGAGTATCCTTCTGGGTAAAAACAATAAAATCACAGAAGTTCTGTCCAGTTATCATTAGCTGACCTTGGACCTGAGCATAGTACTCATGTGAAGTTTGCAGAGACTTACTCTGACTGTCCAAGTAAAAGTCAGTGACTTCTTTACAGGCTTCATCTATTGTTAGCATCCTGCATTTGTAGGGACATTTTATTTCAATAATTCCAGTCTGGCCATTGTCACACACAACGGAATCTGGACTTGCCCCAAGAAAACTAAAACTTGTACTGGTTACCAGACCTACATCATGAATATGTCGGTTAGGAAAAAGCCGCAAATATTCTTCTTTGGCATGCCTTTCCAAGGAGGCAGCTCCTGCAGCACCACAATAATTTAAAACTTTCCGCAGAAAGCTGTCGCTCGGTGGACTTTTCCTTTCGAGTATCAACCCAAAATTTGATGCAGTAATGCGGCCCCTCCTTTCCATGAACCATGTCTCACAAGCAGATTGGTCTCTTGTATTTATTTCAATCTGCTCAGCAGAAATGCTACAATCACTAAGTTCTTCAAATTCAGAAGGGAGGGTAACTGGGCAGTCTTTCATTGCAGGTCCCTTGTAGGTGCAGTGTTGTTTTGCTGGCATCCGGGGAGGTTGAAATTGTTCAGCCTGTAGAGCAAAAATTAAATCTATAATCAAACTGCATTACATTAAATTCCGGTTAGTTCAACTGTGCTGGGGATTTAAGATAATGGTAGAGGAAACCGGGTCTTATCCAAAAAGTTGATAAAGAGAACGAGGGAACATAGACATGCCTCTAATAGGAGCTATGTGGAGTGCACTGCAGACATATTTATGTATAATAGTATGCACACTGCTTGACATATCTTTTCCTCCATGCAGGGATTTCAGCACTTGATGTTCTGGCCCTGACGGCTGAGAATGAGCAACTGAAGAGCAAAGTGCGGCAACAGCAGCATCTGCTAGAGGGCAAAGATGAAGAAATTTCTTTTCTTAAACAGGAAGCCATTGGGAAAATGGACTTTGGGGTCACTAAGGTCACCTGCAGTGAAACCAAATTGAAGGATTTGTTTAAGTTTTATACAGGAATCACATTTCTTCGTTTTTCTTTCCTACTTACATTTCTAGTGCCAAGTGGTACCATCAAATACTCTTGGAAAGGTGTTTGTGCTGATGCAAAGAAAATGTCCTTATGCGATGGCTTATTCCTGACACTGTGCAGAATGAGGCATAATTTTAAGCTGAAGGATTTGGCAATGCGCTTTAGGTTAAAGGAAACGTCTGCAAGTCATATATTTAGATGTTGGACTGATATTATGTTTAGGAAATTTTCTCAAATGCCCATATGGCCTAATCGAGATGCAATCATTGCAAATATGCCAGCAGAATACAGAAAAGACTTTCCCCGGTCACTCATCATCATTGATGGGACAGAATTACGTACTGAGAAGCTCTGTGCCCTTGGCATCCAGAGCCAAATGTACAGTGACTACAAAAGCAGTACTACATTAAAAGGACTTATTGGATGTGACCCCCGAGGTTCAGTTATATTCGTGTCTGAATTATTCACTGGGTCTATTTCCGACAAAGCAATAACCCATCAGTGTGGCTTTTATACAGTTATTGAACGTTTAAAATCTGCAGGATACATCAATGATGGAGATGCTGTCATGGCAGACAAGAGTTTTGAAATTCACGAAGAATTAGGAAAATTGGGTTTGTTTTTGAATATTCCACCAAAAGCATCATCTGCATCACAGATGTGTCCTGCAGATACAGCCCTTACACAGAAGATTGCAAAACATCGTGTACATATTGAGAGAGTTATTAGAAAGATTAAAATTTCAAAATTGTTTCAGATAGGATCCCCACAACTTTATTCTGCCATGTAAATAAAATCTGGTTAAACTGTGCCTGTTTGACACTATTTCAGGATGTATAATTTGTTAGGGACAAGTCAAAGTAATAGGGTTTCTTCATGACTATGACCATGTACATGTCTTTGAACCGAAATTATTGTACTGGTGTATAGGTTCGTGACTACATGTGTGTGTTTGTATGAGTGCATGTATGTGTGCATGTATACTTGTGTATGTATGTGTTTGGGTGTATGCATGGGGATGTAAAGCGGTTCGAGCCCTACGGGGGTGAAGCACTATATAAATTATGCAATTTATTAATATTATTATTATTATTATACTGCCCAATATTAGATGACTAGAAACAGTATCAAATTTACTGTTGTTAGTATTGCAAAGATACAGCCAGTTTTGCTTCTTCAGTGCCATATTTCAGGCTGATATAATTTACATTACATGTACCTGGTACGAGAATGGACAGCCCAGTGGTACCTGACCCATTGGTGTTACCACCCTGGGAATTGGAGGATCCCCAGGCTTAGGGAGAATGTACTCCAGTGGGGTGCCAGACATGTGTTTTTGTATTTCCTGCAGGTCCTGATCACTGACCTCTGGTAATCTGGAATGTAAAATACAAAACTTAAATGCTGTTGAGACTAATGATTTAGAAATTCACATTATGTACTGATCTGATGCATTTTGTTGATTTTTCAATGCAGTCGAATTACCTCATGCCAGTCTCTTTATACCTGATGCAAAACTGCACACCAATCACAATTTGTTATTGTTAAGATACAAACTCATTTGGCAAGTCCTTTGTACTGTGTATTTTAAGACAGGCCTGTACATGTATATAATATATTCCACAATATCCACATGACTGATTTAATAAATGCAAGGTTTCCATTGGAAGATTTAAAATGGGTTCATATTATTAAGAGTACATTTTTATACAACTAGCATGCACACCCGCTCATGTGCGGTGACTAAAAAATATGAGTTTACTTGTCGAAATGTTGCTCGGGGGATTTGCACTGCGAAGCATAGATATATAGATATATTTTTAAAAATAATTCACAAGCACCAAAAGCTTTTTGGTGTTTATGTACAAAATAAAAATCATTAATATGTACCAACTTGCTTGTGTATTATATGGTCATTCAAATGTGTGTGCGGTCTGAATGTTGTATGGGGTGGATGTTGCTTTTATGTGGCTGATTTCTTAGAAAGATTGAAATTCAATCAGTTTGATCAACAAAAATGAATGGTAGTGGTGAATATGTTAGACTGACCATGTTCCTCAGATATTAACAAATAGGATATGAACTTACTGGTCTGTCTCCATAGAGCAGATGATTGGTTGCCTTTTTCGGAGAGTCTCAGTGGGTCTAGCCACAACTACTCTGTTCAGTGGAACAGGCCTCAATTTTTCTCCTCGTGGCACATGCCACTGTTGTGGCATATTGGTGCAGCTGTTCAGTTGCGGCACTCTCTCGAAACCATGGAGCTTAAATGCTGCCAAGGTCTTAAGGAGGCCAACAATATGCGAACATTTTCCATTGCGTCTGAAATAATACAAACAAATATAACTAATATCATGAAAGTGAAATTAAAGTTACGCAAGTGGCTTGACTACAAGCAAAGAAAAATATATGGAGACTAGACAAAGTTCACAGAACAGCACAAAGAAATATCAGTTATTATTCACTGTGGTCCATTTATCAAGTGGCCTAGTTCCAATCTTTCTACAGTACCTAGCATAGGTAACGGTAGTTAAGTAGGAATAGAGACAGATCTGTCTGTAAGGTGAGCCTCTCTGCCTTCAAACATTTCCCATGGAAGCTCGCTGTCAATACTTGAACTGTGCAAATTCTATGAATAGAGACATACACATCTGTGAGCCTGTCTGCCTTCAAACATTTCCGATGGAAGCTTGCTCTCAATATTTGACGTGCAAAATCTAGCACACCTTTCACTTTCACATCCATAGACCGGGCCTAGGCTATGAGTGTGACGGCCTAGATCTATGGAGATCTAGATCTAGCTAGAGCCGTAAAAGCTAGACTAGTCTAGTCTAGTGCTGTAGCAGAGATTAACCGAACCTGTTTTGTCCTGAGAATAAGGTGAATTGTAAGGAAAAAGGACTTACCCGATTTTGCAGGAGCAAAAGCTTTCTGTCAGCTGTGCCGGGCCGATGGAAATGTTTAATTTGTGAGGCGGCTCCGATTTCCTCATCGACCGCCAGCACTTTGCCTGAACATCGATGATGGTGGTGCCGTCCTGGCCAGCAAATACCTTGACATCGTGAATGTAGCCTTGTACATAATAGTTTGTACCCTTTAGAAGGGTGTTTGAGGAAAGGTTGGTGCTGTCAGGCAAATACCCAACCCCTATGTTCTCTGGTACTGGCCCCAAATTATCCCCATCGAGCTGCCTTCCACTACTTTCAGCCATGTTTACTCCGTGCTTGTTTGTGAGGGGATACCAATTTGGCTCATCGGTGGCCAGATTTTTCCGCTTGAGTTTAACTATGTATACTCAAGTCAGCAAGAAACACCGTGAAACAGTTCGGCCACGATCGTCTCTTTTTTGAGAGACGGAGTGGCCGTGCGGTTAAGCGATCTGTTTTCTTCTTGGCAAGGCGACGGGTAAGAGGGACAGCAAAGAATACATCTGACGTGATACTGCGTGTCGTAAGAGGCGACTAAAGGTGCAAAGGTCCTGGTCTCCCGAGAAGAGCCAGTTGGCGGTGGGCCAACTACCCACCCTGTAAAAATAAACCAGTTACAGAAACACAAGCAAATACTTTAAATCAGTCTTTTATCTTGGGAGAAGGGGGAGCATCTGCACCTGTAGATTCAATGAAGGACAATGGACAAAGCCGAAAGGACTCCACTGGCCCGACTGCTCCTTCATCAAACAAGTCACTCCGGATTGCGTCGTGGAATGTCCGCTCCATGTATGAAGCAGGAAAGAGTGCCCAGGTTACAATGGAGATGAGGCGATACAGACTGCACATACTTGGAGTTAGCGAGACCCGCTGGATACAGTCCGGACTGAAACAACTTAATTCTGGGGAAAAGATTTTGTATTCTGGAAGGGAGGACAAAAAGCATACAGAAGGGGTAGCGATCATCTTGAGCAAGCACGCCCAGAGGTCACTGAGGGGATGGGAACCCTACGGAAGGAGAATTATATTGGCATCATTTACTACAAAGAACAAGAACATCAACATGAACATTGTGCAGATATACGCCCCAACAAATGAAGCAACCGATGAGGACAAGGACGATTTCTACAACCAGCTTCAGGAAATAGTTGACACATTGCCAAGAAAAGATGTAAACATTATAATGGGAGACGCCAATGCCAAGATAGGACAGGACAATACAGGGTATGAGGACATTATGGGGTGCAATGGTTTGGGACAAATGAATGAGAATGGAGAGCGGTTTGCAAGTTTCTGCGCATTTAACAGCTATGTGATTGGAGGTTCAGTATTCCCACACAAGAGGATCCATAAGGCCACTTGGATTTCACCGGATGGAGTAACTGAAAACCAGATTGACCACTTTTGCATCACCCGACGATTCAGACGCTCACTGGAGGATGTCATAGTACAGAGAGGAGCTGATGTTGGATCTGACCATCACATGCTGCTGGCAAGACTCAAACTCCGCCTCAAGAAACAAGGTACCAGAGCAGGAACAAAGAGGAGAAAGTTTCAAGTGAGCCTTCTGGATGGAGACAAGAAGGAAGAGTTCCAGCTGACACTGAGGAATAGATTCAAACCCCTTGTTGACCTCGAAGAGACAGTAGATTTGGAGACTCACTGGGCCAAGGTAAAAGGAGTATTTACATCGACATGTCAGGATGTTCTTGGGGAAAAGAAAGTGGAACACAAGGAATGGATCAGTCAAAAATCACTGGACTTGATAAGGATAAGAAGAGACCTAAAAGAACAGGTAAATGCAAGTCGTACAAGAAGCTCAAGAGTTGGTAACCAGGAAGAGTACCGAGCATCAGCTAAAGAGGTCAAAAAATCAATTTAAAAGACAAAGAGGAGTTCATAGGAATGTTAGCAGAGAAAGCAGAGAAGGCAGCAACAGGAGGACACACGAGGATCCTCTACCAGACTACAAAGACTCTTGCTGGAAAATATGGAAAACCGGAAGTTCCTGTCAAGGATTACAACAGGCAGGCTATTTTTGGAAAGGAAGCTCAGGCAAAAAGATGGATAGAACATTTTAGTAGCCTCTTGAACAGACCTCCACCAAGCAACCCACCCGACATTCTACCCGCAAGAAATGATTTACCGATCAGTTGCGACCCTCCTACTAAAGCAGAGATTAATGATGCCATAAAGCAGTTAAATCGAGGCAAGGCAGCTGGACCAGACCAGATCCCACCAGAGGCGCTGAAGGCAGATGCTGCTGGGGCTGCAGAGGGTCTGCACTCACTATTCTCGAGGATTTGGATCGGAGGCAAGTTTCCAAAGGACTGGAAGGAGGGACACCTCGTGAAGCTTCCAAAAAAAGGGGACCTCAGCAATTGTAGTAACTACAGAGGAATCACACTTCTCTCCATCCCAGGAAAGGTTTTCAATCGGATTATTCTCAAGCGAATACAGAATGCAACAGACCCAAAACTTCGTGAGGAGCAAGCTGGTTTCAGGAGTAATCGATCAACCACCGACCAGATCGCCACGCTGAGAATTATAGTAGAGCAGTCGCTAGAGTGGAACTCCCAACTGATAGTGAACTTCCTTGACTACGAGAAGGCCTTTGATAGCATCGATAGAGAAACGCTGTGGAGAATATTGAGACATTATGGAATCCCAGAGAAGATGGTGAATCTTATCAAGAGCATGTACGAGGGGACAAGTTGCAGAGTCGTACATGATGGTGAGCTTACTGACAGCTTTGATATCAAGACTGGTGTTAGGCAGGGTTGTTTGCTGTCCCCATTTCTGTTTATTCTGGTGATTGATTGGCTTATGAAAGAAACCACCAATGGAGGAAGAAATGGCATACAATGGACCCCATGGACACAGCTGGACGATCTAGATTTTGCAGATGACTTGGCACTATTGTCGCACACACACGACCAGATGCAAGCAAAGACTACAGCTCTAAACAAAATTTCAGAATCTATTGGATTGAGGATACATCCTGCGAAGTCGAAGGTCCTAAAAATTGTTGCACCCCCAAGGGAACAAGTCAAAGTAGGAGATCAACCACTGGAAGATGTAGAGTCCTTCTGCTATCTTGGTAGTATCATTGACAATAAGGGAGGAACAGAGGCAGAAGTCAAAGCACGAATTGGAAAGGCACAGGCAGCTTTCACATCCTTAAGCAAGATTTGGAGAACCAAGGATATATCTCTAAAAACAAAGCTGAGGATATTCAACTCGAACGTGAAGTCAGTCCTGTTGTATGGATGTGAGACTTGGAATGCGTCCCAGGCCTGCATAAAGAGAATCCAAGTTTTCATCAACAGATGTTTGAGGAAGCTACTTAAGATCAGATGGACAGACAAGGTCAGCAATGAAATTGTTTGGAAAAGAACAAGACAGAGCCCAGTCAGAGAGGAAATTGGTAGGAGGCGATGGAGATGGATCGGCCACACTCTCAGGAGGCCAGGAAACAGCATCGCGAAGAAGGTATTGGATTGGAATCCCCAGGGCAAGAGATCAAGAGGAAGGCCGCGCGGAACGTGGAGAAGAGCCAGAGAAAATGATGTGCAACGAAGCGGAAAGACTTGGAATAATGTAAAGAGACTGGCCCATGATAGAGAGGGATGGAAAGTGTTTGTTGGTGGCCTATACCCTGATCCAGGGTGAGAAAGGCAATGATGATGAAGGCGACGGGTGCCGTAGCAGAGGTCGCGGGTTCTAGTCCCATCTTGATCATTTTTCTTTCTTCCTTCTTTCACTCTCGCTTTCCTTTCCTGAGCACTAACTAGGCACTACAACCTCGGTTCGCCTAATCCTTATTTTCTCTTGAACTGGTATTTCTTACGGTAGGCTAATGATGAACCAGGTTGTCTTTTTTTTTTTAGCGATACGTGTTATCGTGTCCTCTGTAGCATCCTTAGTAACGCTTTTACTCAGGTTCCCCGGTGGCATGCTAAGTAAACTCGCCTGCCGAGTTGGTAAGGGTCGTTTATTGGGGTAGCTGGCTACCTCGGATTGAACCCAAGACGTATAGGCCAGTCAAACTGGGCCGTGTCGCTACACACTTTAGCCCCGACCGTCCAGTAACACACTTCTTCTTCTTCTTTTATAGTTGGTTCGTCCATAAGACGATTCCCCAACTGCACTATAGTATATGCGACTCAACGTCGCTCCTCTGAGGCTAAAAACAGGGTAAAATCTTACACTGGAGGGCAGAAAGGCTCGTGACCCGAGGCCAAAATAGTGGAAGGCAGTGGCTGCTAGTGCTAGTTTAGTGATCGTTTTGTTTTGTTTATCCGCTGTTTTTAGCGTTTAGATCTAGTAGGATGAGAGAAAAGGAAATTAAACTACATGTATAATTTGCATACACTGAAAATTAAATATTAAGTGACAAGTTTTCAAAATCATGACATCCTTTGACACAATCCTCTCGCCCTTCTAAAGTTTTCTGCTTCTTTTTCACCCTATCTCTCCGACTTATAACCGCAGACGTTGGTCATTGAGCCACCGCAGACCAGGTTAGACTGGAGGAACTTTTCCATAGTAGACACCACGAAACCAAGAAACACCCATCTGCCAGTAAGATCGCAGACGTCTGCGAAAAAGCACTTCGTTTTGCAAAGCCCTAGGCTAACAACAACAACCTATGCAACAGAGCTAAAGTGCACTATTACCATTATTTTAATAAAGTTGGTAGAACCTATACATCTATACTCTCTGGTAGAACTACTTCATCAAAACCACAATTTATTTATTCAGCGATTAGTTTATTTCTTTGCTTTGTTTTATTACTTTCTGAAGTGTGAAACTTTTTAGTCGCATCACAAGGGAAGTAATCAAGTATGGAACGGTTTTCCCCGAAAGCAATCACTAGGGTGGAAAACCCCGTTCTTTGAGAAAACTCAGCCAGCCATCTTTGGGACGGTACATTTCTAAGGTTTGGTAAAAATCTAAATCGTTTTTCATTCTTTCAGCGAAGAGAAATTATTTAGACAGAATACGGGAGATCTACATAGGCCTGGATACCAGCAAATGTACTCTAGACTAGATCTTGATCTAGACCAGGAAGTGGATGAATCATTGAGTGAACTTGCCGATTTACATTACAATTACATGTGTTTCCACGGGTCCACGCCGGTTGAGAAATCGGGAGGACTTTCGAATGCGTTCCATAGCTCGACAAGTGCATAGGCAGTGTCAGATTGATATGTAACGATGTGAGGGTCTAGATTCTAGTCAGCTTGTATCATCGAGGCTGTAGTGTAGGCTGATGTTCGTCTGGGCAGTACTACCAGTAGATCTAGTCAGATTGACATATCAGGGAAAGCTGCCGGGGTAGCTTATGTATTGTTTTCACTATTCGGAACGCATTCGGAAGTCCTAGCTATGAAACTAGAACTATCATAACAGATCTACACTAGATCCTAGACGATTTCTCAGATTCAGAAGGAGTACCATATTATGAGTTACACAACTTTAGTCGGGCGCATATTTCATGTTCGAAGTGCTTATTCGCAGACGTCTGCGAATAAGATCGGATCTTATTCGCAGATGGTGTTCCTTGGTTCCGTCATGCTGTTGTGGAAAAGTTCCTCCACCCTATCGTGGTCTGCAGTGGCGCCGTGACTAACATCAGTGGTTATTAGTCTGAGTCTAGGCCTATAGGTTCAATTCGTCTTGGGTTCAATCCCACGTAGGGGCATTTTTTTTTTTTAAACCTAATACTGCTCCTTATCAGGAATCCTTTTCTTTCCTAAGGATTTTGCAAAACTGGTGTCATGGGGAAACTTCACTGATCATTACTAGTATGCTCCAGGTTACTTCTTTTATTTATTCCTGTTCATTTTATTTATTCTTGTTCATTGAACGGGGCAGTTGCTAATTAAAAATAAAACTGTAAATATCAAATTTTAAACATGGAAATGATTTCTTTTATTCAGTGCGATCTGAAAATTTCATCTCTCCCTGTCGGGACTTAGATCTATCCTGTATAATTTACTGAAAATATATTTTGCGGGTCTTCTGCTTCAGCTATTTGTCATGTTTTGTTAAAAATGTAAATCTTGCTTTTTTGTTTGCATGGAAGTTTAGTTCATTTTTATCTGCTCTGTCTGACTTTCTCTGTGATTTCACACCTGACAGAATTGGCTAATAATTCATCTAAAAAAAAAAAAAACCATAGTCACAATTTTATACTGGAGACAAAAAAAAAAAAAAAAAAGTCAGCTCTTGCGGGGATTCCAACCCCATTTACCAACTCGGCAGGCGAATTTACTTAGCATGCCACCGGGGAACCTGAGTAAAAATGTTACTAAGCAGGGTCTCTCTAATCCTACCGAACACACGATAACTGATTTGTAAGTGCATGTATCGCTTAAAAAAAAGACTACCTGGTTCATCATTACCATTTAAGAAACACCATGTGTTACACTGAATCGAGCCATCTTAGCGAGTGAAGAGTCTAAGTATTCACCAAAACATGCCAGAATTAGGATCTAAGGAGCTCTTCCTAAATAAAAATTGTAAAACCAAAAATTCATCTGTGAATAAGAGCCTGATCTTATTCGCAGACGTCCACAAATAAGATCGAGACCTTATCTGCAGACGTCTGCAAATAAGTGTGACCTTTCATGTTCTGACTATTGATCACAGAGCTGTGCCTTTACTAATGATTTTATGAGTATAACAAAGTGCTTATTCGCAGATGTCTGCGAATACGGTCCCGATCTTATTTGCAGATGGGGGTTTCTTGGTTTTGTGATGTCTACTAAAAGTACTATGGAAAAGTTCCTTCAGCCTAGCATGGTCTGCGGTGGCGCAGTGACTAGCGTCTGCGGTTTTCAGTCAGAGTCTTTGAGTTCAATACATCTTGGGGTCAATCCCACACCGGAGCTCTTTTTTTTTCTTAAACACAGTACTTCTCATTCTTAAGAATCATTTTTTTCTTAAGGATTTTGCAAAATTGATGTCATGGGGAAATTGATTATTACTGGTGTACTCCAGATTACTTCTTTTATTTATTCATGATCATTGAACAGGACAGTTGTTAATTAGATATGAATATGTAAATGATTTCTTTTAGTTTGTGTGAACTGAACAGCTCATCTCCCTCTATGATAACTTGGATCTATCCCGTATTTACTGAAAATATAATATTATATTTTGGGGGTCTTCTGCTTCAGCTATTTGTCATGTTTTGTTAAAAATGTATTGCTTTTTTGTTTGCATGGAAGTGTAGTTCATTTTTATTTGCTCTGTCTGACTTTCTCTGTGATTTAATGTCCGACAAAATTGGCTAATATCATCTAAAAAAAAATTCTTTTTCACAATTTTATACCTTGGAGCAAAGCAATGATGATCAATGGGGGAATAAGCAGAAAAAAAAAATTGTTAGCTCTTGCGGAGATTCGAACTCCCCTTACCGATGCGGCATGCGAGTTTACTTATAAATTAGCATGCCACTGGGAAACCTGAGTAAAAGCATTTCTCTAATGCTACTGAGGATACGTTAACTGATAAGTATTGCTAAAAAAAAAAGAAAGACAACTGGTGGATCATTACTACTATAAATGCCATGCGTTACTTCGAATCAAGCCATCTTACCGAGGGAAGAGCCTAATTATTCAACAATATAGGCGAGAATTGTGATCTAAAAGAGCTCTTTCTAAATAAAAATCACAAAACCAAAAAATCCATCCGCGAATAAGACTCTGATCTTATCTGCAGACATTTGTGAATAAGCGTAACGATTTATGATTTTGAACAAATTTTACACTTTTTTAGCATGGAGTTTTCTCGAGAAGGGAGGATTACCATATCAGGTTATCTTGAATTGAATGGTATGTATATGAACAGCGTAAGGGTTACAGACAGGTTTGGGATTGGGGTTAAGGTTAGTAATGTCTTTTTTTCAAGTTTGATCATATTTCTGACTCATGCCCTGTTAAAAGGCTTTACAGTGTTCCCTGGAGATATCCGGATACAGGCATCCTTCCCAATAATTTTATTACTAATAAGTAATATTTGGCACCACAATCATGAGAATGCTTTTGTGTCTTTTATATATGTCTAATGTCAGTGCTGTTTGCAGGCTCCTTCTTTATGTGCAACAAAACAGACAAGACTCGGCCTCAGATCTGCACTCTGTTTTGAGCTAATTTTATGCCATGAAATTAAAAAATGCCTTTCAGTGTATGTCTTGTGGGTCCTTGATAGCTTCAAGAGTATTGTGTATGACATACTTTAAAAAGGTTACAAAGGGATGAATGGAATGTCTGAATTAACATTAGAGAGGGGACAATCAGGCTGATTATGTTTAGTAAATAAATGCCATACTGCTTCAACTGTGGATGGAAGCAGGAGTTGTTATGTCCCTGACGGCTAAAGAGGAGCAGATTTTTCTGTGCAACTTAATTAAATTTTATAATTGGTATTTTTGTAACCTGATTGTATTGTTTGAATTTGCCTTTGCAAGCAGTGGCCTAGCATGTATTGCCCGGGGCAAGGCAAGTATTGCGCCCCATGGGCTATTAGTATTAGTATGTTTATTTGCTCCATCATGTTGAAAAACTGTAGAAGAACATTTGAACATGGGGAGATTTTCTGCGCGGGGGTGTCGACGCTATTTTCTATAATTTATTATTGCTAATTTAGTTTCGTTTTGTTTTGAAATATTGCACCTCTAAGAATTTTGTGTCCAGGACAGCCACTCCTGTCACACCCTCCATGCTACGCTACTGCTTGCAAGTTTATCCAGAATTTGTCTTGACAGGTCACATTTATCCATGTTGCAGATAGCTGACTGATATAGCTACCGAAAACATGGCAGCAGCAAAGAAATTTGGTAATTGTCTGCTTTCTTATTAATACCTCTATTGTTTGCGTGAGTGTGTAAGAACTCACCACTCTACACCACTGTAGGAATGTTCATAAGTGCTCTCTGCATCAAGCACTAATGATGAGATGGAATACAAAAGATACAGAGAGCGAGAAAAGGGGAAGGAGGGAAGCACATGGGGGAAAATTTGTTGGCTGTAGAAATCAAAATCCCTAGTAATACCTCTGCTGGCATATACCAAATGTATTTCACTTTTTTCAACAGCTTCCAGCTGGTGTGTTCCCCAATTTTAAGGTCACATAAGGTGTGGTTTACTGGTAGTGTTTATTGGATGTTGCGATTACTTATTTGACCCCCTAGTGCTGGACCTAACCATGTCTGAATTATTGGGCCACTTGAGCCATTTCACAGAGTATTTGTCCGTCCACGGTCTCTCTTTACCCTTAGTAAATTTGAATTGTGCCTGCGGGTTTTTGGCGCCCGGTGGCCGAATGCACGAACATGGTGTAAATCTGCCCGTCTTGCACCATGGTGCAGGCTTAGTAGTGCTTACGGCCACGTAAGTGTAAACTCAAATTTAGTCGTTATGCATAAGGTAAAGTTACATCTACCCCTCCCTACGCATTAATTGACACTTACCGCTGTAATAAAAATTGACATTGCGCATGCACAGAATTTATATCGGCTAATCAATGCCACTAGATGGATCGAAACAAAAGGAGGCTAAGAGAGCGAGGCCCGAGGATGAGTAGAGTAGAAATCCAATATTTTTCCTGGATCCTTGAAGTTGCGGATCGGAATAAAATATTAGTTACCCTCTTTCTTTCTTTCTTTCCAGCAGACACCACTTTCCCAAGCTGGTTACGCCTTGTGTAGCTGAGTTAGTCATCCTCAGAGAAAGTGTAAAGTTATGAAATCCTTTACATGTGGGTGTAGGCGTATGCAAAGTTCATGCATACGGGGTTGCGTTTTGCACCTTCGCGTAGGGCCTACACCAGTGTGTAAGCAGTCATGCACAGTTCATGCATTCGGCCATTGGTTTCCAATTTCTCAGGCAAACTGTATGTCTTGAACTTTCACCAATGGGGAGACACAGAAAGAGAGATGAAATGGCTACAGAGCGACTTGTAGATGTCTAGAATCTGTTTTAGAAATAACATTCCTATCTGAATTTCTGTAAGTTATCTTGCGCAACGTATGTCAGTCACCTGTTTACTGAATCAGGTGGCTGGTATCTGGTGGGGGACACGTTGGTCTAGAGGCAAGGTGCTTGCCTCTCATGCTGAAGGTAACGGGTTCGATCCGGGTTCGGTGCAGGCATGTTGGAGTTTTTTTTTGTGGGAATATCCCTGTCCCTGATCCTATGGTAGGTAGGAGCCTAGACTTCTCGAATAAGAGTGAAAAACTCTGAGGGCCTATGTGCACTTTGCGCACGTTAAGAGGAGCAGACCGACCAAGGCCGCTGCCTGGACAAAATTCTAGAAACCTAATCCCTACCACAACAACACACAAAAACAGGAACAAGAAAAATAAAAACAAGAAAAGTCAGTGTAAATGCCTAGGGCAGTGATCCTCATATCATAAAGACCTGAAAACAATCAGATGAAGATGAAAGGAGAGAGAACAAAAAAAGAGAATTTTATGGCAGAAAAAATATATATAAATTATATACATGTATATATAATATATAAATTATATATATATATATATAATATAAATTATATATATATATAATATATATAAATTATATATATATAATATATAGATTATATATATGTTACGATGTTGCTATCCTAAATGTTACGAATTTGGGGGGAATCCGTCTACTTAAGGTTTCGACTGCATTTAAATCGAGAGGTACTTAATATCTAATCTTTCGTACCATGCCACACACTAAGAACAATCTCAATAAGTTTCGTAAACAGACCTGCAGGGCCACAAATTTAATTACATTAATTACCCTAACAATTTTGTCTAGATCTATTATATAGTAAAGACAACATCAGCAGCATCAAATCCAAATTCAATAATACCTCACTAGAATTCTACTCTAGATTCCTATAATATTATTATACTTCTGACTCACTAACACTCTAAGTACTAATTATATATATCTCAGATCTGGTCTGCCTACTATATATCAATCAATACACTAATATGGTCTCTGGCGACAATGTCATCTCAGCCATTTGTGCCTAACGCTTATAATAATCGAGCCCGTCAATACAAACTGACGTAGTTAAGTCTAGAGGTCTACTCTAGGATGGGCTGGCAATGCCCAGCCTCATCCAGACAAATCAATCACACTTCACAGATGTGTATGCCATACATTCATACTAGTTGCAAGTCTATATATATCTTTATCTTGCATTCTTGGGTAGCACTCCTAGTATATGCGGCAATCCTGTCCTACTGGATAACTTATGTTCAGCTCCTCGTTCATGGTTGAGTCATCAATAGACAAACACTTACGATTATTCCCTGGTGTTAGAGACCAGGGAACGATGGACAATAGCGGTGGGCATATCTCATTCAGGCATATGGATTCATCTCAAATGTCTATAGTGGACTAGACATGAGCCGTACAACGCTTTTATGATTCTTCAGGCAGAATCGTGCCGACGCCTGCACAGATTGGAGTTTTCTGTATGGAGTGCAGGATATACGTCTGGGCAGACTTTTATACTGTCTAGCCACCTGCAACTACCGTCCAAATCCCTAGATTTCATTGGTGCGGTCAGCTCCGAGCTGAGCTCGCAGTATAATTTATTCTATTGTATAAGTCGGTTACGGCCTTGCACTAATACAGACAAGGTCAATTTAAAATGTCAAAACAACTACTGAAATCTTTAAACCCTCGTGCTTTCTACATTTTATGCACGAATTTCTGAACGCGACTAAGCGACTTAAACTATCTATCCTTATTCGCCCCTTCTCTTCCCTTCTAAGTGTTCATCAAAATCACGGGGTCGAGAACGGCTCTGTCACTCCTAGCTATACATTTATTCTATCTCGCCCCACTTTCTTTCCATCTCTAAAACAAAAGTGTTTCAAACAAACTGTTCACGAGAACAGCTCAAGGACAAATTACGCTGGTTAGAATTAACAAGTCGTGAAAATTTACTCACTGAACTCGTGACCTAGCCCGGCATTTATGGACTTAATCTGTTCTTGACAATATATATATAATATATAAATTATATATAATATATAAATTATTATATATATATACTAGATGAAGTTCGCGGCATTATCCGGGATAAACCTGTGAACCTACCATACCATATCTCTCTCTTTTTGGTCTAGAACGTTTCCCATAGTCTACAGTCTTACTACAGATTTCATGTGCACCAGAGCAATATGCACTCCTTTCTGGTAGGGAAATTGTGCGCACCGAACTGAACGCGTATTAATATCGTTTCCGCTGCAATTGGCTTACTACAGGGAGCCAAAACAAAGATCATTGTATTGTGCATTTTTTACAACTTTTTATTTAGGAATGCCTGAAACTTGAATCAACACAATCGGTCGATACAAAAGCGATTGGACTGGATTAAGAAAATTAATTTTTGTAATTTTTGAGACTGTCGTTTAGACTGTAACGCCGAGCAAAAAACGGGCCAAAATTGTACCACAATGAATTATTCCCGCCACTATTTTTTTAAATAATATTATATTTATTTTTCATTCATTGGTCTTAAAAGGAGCACCAAAGAAAGCTTAGTCAATGTTGATGAGAATGGTAAAAATATAATACGAGTTTATTTACAAATAGGCAACACATTAGGGTGACTTACTTACTTCAGAGTTGCTACTGGAAGGATCTGACGTGAATTCTGGCTTGTGTTTGTTTCGTTTGCAGAGGCTGACAAGGATCGTTTAATGGCCATACAACTTCTGAGGCCAGGTCATGATGAGCCAGTAGAACGTGATTTGGACACAGAAAAGACAGTGCAAGAGGTCAGTAAAATGTTCTGTCATCTCTAGTTACGCAAGTATTGGAGCTCATGAACCTTTGTATCAGCTGAGATGGGTAAAGGGAATTGTGTTGAGATCTGTGTTCCCTGAGGATTTCTACCCTTGGGATTCGCACACCTGCACTTTTCTTGTTTTTTTTAATGATTTTTTTTCTTGTTGTTGTATTTTTGTATTTTATATACTTGCTTCATATCGGCGGGGGGGGGGGGGGGGGGGGGGGGTCAATTCCTGGCTTTTGCAGGCATGTTGGAAATTTTGGGAGGATATCCTGTCCCTGGTCCTGGAGAGGTTGAGCACCTAGTCTTCTTGGATAAGGACAAAAAACTCGGATGGCTCATGTGCATGTTGTCCACATTAGAGATACCTTGGCTGTTGGAAGTCTGGAAAAGCAGTCCTATAAACAACAACTAATTCTTCCCACCACCACATGGGATGAAACAAGCATACAAAATAAATACAAATACAACAACAAAGAACAAGAAAAATAAGAAACAAAGAAAAAGAGAGCTGCAAATGCCAAAGGCAGAGATTCCCCCGCAAACAAAGATCTCAAACAAGCTTTATAGAGATTGTCTGAGAGAGAGGGATGGGTGGTAGAGGGCAGAAGCAGGTTAATCTGGGACAACATCGGGATGGGAAATGTCAGCTGTTTTTTTAAACAAATCAATAAGTTTGAATCTCTCTTTTTGGCATTCTACTAGCCACACCTGGCAACTGCCATTTCATGAGAGAGAGAGCAGTTATTGGGTAGGCTTCTGATGTAATATAAGTAGGTGATGGAGAAAGTTCTGATTACTGAGAAGATGATGAATAGTGACATCAGGACAAGTGATTTTTAACGCCCAGCAATTTTGACATGAAAGTGAGTTCTGATTTTGATCTGCATGTCTTTTGTTCCAGCAAAAGGTGGAATATGTTGGGGCCCCCCAAGCAGTAGACTTGGTGATGGTGCTGAACTTCTCTGGTGAAAGAAGAAAAGTGTTGCAAGACGGCAAAAGATTGAGCGAGTATGAGGATGACCTTTCAGAGTGTGATACGGTGCAACTGATTCTGGAAAAGTAAAAAAGAAAATACAGTAGACAACGGTTAAATTGAAATCGGCGGGACCATGGGTTTGTTTTCGGTTCAGAAAGAGTTTTGGTTTAGCGATAGGAGGCTTGCAAAATGCTAGTTTCGAGAGAGGCAGCCCAGATCACTATCAAAGAGAACAAATAGGCCTAATGTAAGTGCATAGAGGCAAAACAGACTCAACACGTACTCGCTTGCTCTGTGTTTTTAATTGAGAATGAAGATGGGCGATTGCTCAGCCCTAGCGACACACAGAGCATGGATATTCGGGCGAATGTGGACTAAGACTCAGAATAGAGACACGTATGTGGACGGACAGTACAGAACCACCGTCCTGCCGATCTCGTTACCATTACCGTATACTATGCCATGAAGTACGCTTTCCACAGTAACTAGTATTGCCTTTCTGATGTTATACATTTTACATCAAAGGTCACTTGCAATGGGTCTAACGTAATGTCTTCTGCCATCTGATTTCAGATCAGCGAGATTATAGGCCTGCCTCCCTCTCCCCCTACCCCTGTAGAATGTTGTGCTGCCACTACTTGAGGGCAGAGCAAAGCATGCTGTGCTCATTTTTTCTTTTTTTGGGGGGGTGTCACGAGCTGAGTTAAGGTCTTTGGGATATAACGTAGACTGCACAAGAGGCAGCTAACTCACACTTGGACTCAAACACACAAGAAATTATTAAATAACCAAAATATATGTTTGTTAGGCCCGCTGGGCCGTAGTATTATTACATAAAATATATTAAACAAAAGACAGTAGAGGTGTGTTCGAAGCAAAGATTCCAAACACTAACTTATTCTAATCTATCTACTGTATGTAACTATGTTCTCTATCTAATTTACTGCAATCAGTATTCAAATGGTATATTATTATAAGAAACAAGATATTAAATTATGGTAACAACTGAGTTGCCATTGGCCAGTCGCCAGGCAAACTCTCCAGAAATAATATGGGTTCCCAATGCACACTGTGAATGCCTGGATGGCCCAGTACGTTTTCAAAACCTACAGAAGCACGATTTCGGC
Organism: Onchidella celtica; assembly: GCA_963931925.1. Classification (NCBI taxonomy): domain Eukaryota; kingdom Metazoa; phylum Mollusca; class Gastropoda; order Systellommatophora; family Onchidiidae; genus Onchidella; species Onchidella celtica. The sequence goes on along the minus strand of OZ007581.1, from coordinate 26,247,633 downwards.
TTGCAGGTATTTAAGCAGCTATATATATATGCAATCACTCAATCAATATTCATCTCAATATCAACGTGTTCGTGCCGTGATCAGTCATAAGCTAGCAATAGTTCTTCAAATGTATGGAGATAATTTTACAATGATCTGATGCTCGTTCGTCGAGTCCAAGCTGTGGTTTTCTCTCTATCTCTGAATTCCTATGAGGCTGTGGGTTTTCTCTCTATCTCTGAACTTCTATGAGTGAATAAAATAAGTTACCGTTGTCACACCTACTAAATTGTAGGCGTGAAATCAGAACATCGCAGTGTGGACTCTTTAGGCCAGTCCACCCAGACCTTCTTTCTAGAGCTCCTTTCTCTATCAGCTCTCTCTAGGTCAGTCCGATGACAAAGACTGCCTGCCTTCGTGTAGCTCAGTTCAGGTACTGGCTCAAACCGGAAATGCGTCACGTGAATGATGCTTGGCTTCTCGTCTGCACTCAGTTAATTTCAATGCTAAATGAGCTTTTATACTATCTAGATTCCCAGCGGGGTTACTCCGCTGCTAAATTAGTTCGGCAATCTTATTGGCCAAACACCTCCAGCTCGGTGTATTAATCTCTGCACTATCACTAATCAGTTAACGGGCAAAACATGTCTAGTCATACCTAGCAATGTCGGCAATTACTACCTTATCTCACCCCTACTCCATTACTTCTAATCACGAACATCAAAACCCAAAGCGTGAATCTAATCTTTTAACTTTGTAATTTCCTACTCACAAACAATAATTCGCGGGGACCGTTCAAGGCCACCAGCCAGTTTCTCATGGCCCTGACAAGTAAACAACTCACGGCCTTGCGCGTGACATTTCATTACTCTCGACTCTTGACAGGGGGTTTGTTGTTGGGTGATCCAGTGACTTGACTTGGTCTGTGGCAAATCACAGTGGACTGGCCACTGAATCCAGCTATTTTCTTTTCGCTTCAACAACGGGGTTATTTCAGGTTAGCGCTAGTTTGTTAACAGAGGTAAGGAGGAAACAAATTGGGGATTCCTATTTTCCTTTGGTTTAGCGCTAGTTTCGTTTTAGCCATTTTCGGTTTAACCGTTCTTCACTGTATAATAAATACTAAAAATTATTAGTGGCTCACAAAATGGATAAAGTTCTATCAAACTTGATGCTAGTAACTAAATTCTAATTGTTGAATAAGTGTGAATAATGCATTTTTATTAACCCTTAGAAGATGATTGGCTTAGTTATTTCACAATGAAAACACAATGGGGCTGATCATCGGCCCAACTGTTATATCTGGTCTTATCTTATAATTGTGAAAAACTCAAACGGGCCGATTATCGGCCTACTGAGAAAGCATTTCTAATTAGTCATGTCATGGTCCTGTAGCCAATCAGAATGCTTGTTTCATAAAATCTATGGATCTGTACATATTATTGGCAGATCTTCCTGCTATTGTAAAAACATTATCGTTTTTTTTTTTCCTATGACAGACCTGCCAATCTTCCCGAATTTTTCGAGAAACTCCCGATTTCAAACTTCTCTCCCAAAATCTTGAAATCATGCAAATTTTCCCGAAATTGGGATCTGTAGAATGAAACTGCAAAAACAATTTGTAAACAAAAGGCAACGATGGGCAGTATAAAGAAAATAATGCGAACCTTGATTTTGACAAAGCACAAACCGGGTGTTTTTCACTAGGCTAGCGGAAGTCGACGTTAATCTCAGAAGGCCTTAGTTTGAAAATGCTTGGGCCGGGGCCGATTGCACGCGGTCTTATCTAAATTAATCGGCTGCACATGAAACTGCGATCTGAAGTACTCTTTGAAGATACATTATGTGTGTTGGCACGCTTCTGTTACGAAGATAGACATCTTTTTCTTCCGTATCCTGTCAAAATATGGTCGTTTGGTTACATTTCACGGGTATGAGCAAGCAATGTTTGGAAATCGCAGAGCATCGGCCATGAAACAAAAAAAAAAGCTTCCCCTCAACTGGGCCCATTGGGAATGAATTGACTTAGTTTATTTCAAAATCCTGAGAATAGGGATAAAGATGATGATTTTGAACATTATTTCACTTGCAGTAGTACCAGAGCTAGTAGTGGGAATGAAGATTATGTCAGAGAGATGAAACCAGGACAGTGCGTGGAATGAAGTTGCTGAACTGGGATAAAGCCATGAGAACTATCCCTCTTCTTCTCAGTTAAGAGCTTCAGATTGTAGATTAGCAGTTTTTTTGGTGATTTCTTCTTCATATTCTGCACTTTTTGTTAAATATTGTTTCAGTGTAAATTCATTATGAGTATGATAAGACAAGAGGGTAGGGGAGATGGTGGGTATTCTTAGTGTATTGCAAGCATGCATATATTGGTAGAGATTACAAAAACACTGGCTGAAATTTTTATTGCAAGCATACCTTTTTCCATTAACCATGTACAACTGTACATGATTGGTAAGGTTTTTGGGTGCAGTTTCTTGTGGCTATGTCAGTTCAGTTTTTCAACTTGATTCATTTTAGATATGATTTTGAACATGCCAACAAGTCAATTTTAAGTTAAGGTCACTTGAGGGTGCGGTGGCTGTGTAAAGGCAAAAATGAGTGCATTATTATTACATTCTTTGACCAATTACTTTTCCAAAAGTATACTTATTATAATGAATTATTCATTATAAAAACAGAAATGCAAGTTTTCTGAATGGTCATTACTATGCTCCTAAAATACCCTGTCATTCTGGCAGGTTACCATTGACAGTTGACATTGTTAAATGTGGCAGGTATAATTTAGTTCAATTGTTGTGTTTGATGCTTCGATGCCGTGCACCACGTATTTTCCCTATTCTGTTGTTCGAAAAGTGGGCTGGTCTGATCTGATGAACCCCCATCTTTCTCGATGGATAACATCCAAAAATTAATATCTCCATTTCCAAAGGGTTAATCAACAGTCCAGGGAACGCTAGTTTTTCATGGCTTAAACATCCAGAAGGCCCAGCATTGACTGACTTCAGCATGTAGTGTTATGTCTATCATTAGACAACAGATCTTTTCAGGCTGTATGTAGAACAGGAGTTTTCAGCTGGTCAAAACTCCCAGAGGAGTGCCAACAATGTATTCTTGGGTGTGTTGGTTATAATGAGAGATCATGTTCCACCCAAAATGTCTGGTTATACCCAAAGTTTCACTATTCCAGGAAAGAGTACAAAAGACCAGGCAAGGGATTAAAATACCCTGCCATATATTTATTATGCAGGACATGCTAACAAGGGAGGTAACCATGACAAATAGTGTGGTATTTTAATGGTTACCTCCTTTGTTGGCATGTCTCGTACATCAACGTAATATCAAACTAACGGCAGATCGCGGCCTAGATATCGGTAGCTATGTTGCGATCAAATTGCGAGAGAGTCAGATGCAAAAGTTAGAGGCAGACGAGTAAGTTTGTTTCCGGTGGTTTCACGTGCTTTATCATTCAAAGCATGGGAACAGACTGGCCATGTGTTTGTGACACAGGGAGTCTAGGCATGTGGTCATGAAGCCCGGTGTAGACAAAGAGCATGCGCCGCACAGTGATCAATTACAATCAAAGACAGTGCTACATGTAATAATTATCGCACATCACAGATAGTGACCAGAGAGTGCACGTGTCTGACAAAGCTACACCGTTGTAGCCTTCATTGCCTGCCCCACAGTTTGCCTCAGTAAGTGATGAGTCATCACTTTGAGCTGGCTTAGTGTAGTATGCTGTCACAGCATGTGGTCAGTATGGAGAGAAAGCATTCAAGGCCGAAGAGAGAGATGGCCAGGTGAGGCCACAACTCGCAAGGCGGGCGTATAGTAACAAACAAAGAACGATGCATGTTGTTATTGTCTGACTGGACTGACTCTCAACACACTGTTCTGCGATCGCCCCCATTTGCCGTATGCACTCAAAATTAATTCTCACACTATAGCAGGTGCTTTGATTATCAACTGGCGTTATTCGAGTATTTTATTATATAGCTCATATAGTAGGAAAAACCTGGATTTAAAATGTTTTCGCTATTGGCAAAGGTCTCGTTATTAGCAGTGTCGTTAAACATGATGGCCCACTGTGTGTGTATACACACACACACACACACATTTTGAGGCTAGCATAGTTTGTCAGTCCAGCATTTTTTTATTTTTTTTATTTCACATTAATTGAGATTTGTTTTTGTAAGTAAATCACTGAGTTACTGGTGTTGTTGTTTTTTTTCACCTTCCAGGGAGGTTGCTGCACTCGGTGGAGGTTCGGATCTAAGCAGTATTGGGTGCAATGCAAGGAACTGAGAATTGCTGATGTGTTGCAGAGATGGGCCAGCTCAGTATCTGTTGTTGATACTCAAACAGTAAAACTTCCGCTGTGAATGAAGACATTGGATGTTATACGTGGATTACATTTTGTGATGTGTCTCTGAGTGAAAATGTGGGAGGATATATATATCTGTCCTGTAATTTCATCCTTTAGACCGTGGGACAAAAATCCTATCTCATCTCTAAATGAAGTTTCGCTACATACCTTACAGAAAAATTGTAAATAAGACTTAGATGTGTTCCTTGTTACAATCTTAAACAAAAAAAAATAACACGTTGTCATTTGTAAATGTGCTTATCGCCACTGCTCTACACTAATGGCATACATCATTTTAGACACTTTTGAGATATTAAGAAAACAAACTGTTTCTTTTTCTGTCATTCGATGACTTATGCCATTACGATTCTTGTGGATGATTACATTTTCATGTATTTGCATTTTCTTTTTCTATAACATTATCTGATAGCCCTCACGCTGAAGAATGCAAGGAAATCATTGTCTTCAGATGCAAATAGCGTATCAAATCATACTACAATATGGTTAAAAAAAAATATATAAAAAATACACAACTCAAAATCATCGGCAGAACAGTGGGTGAGACTGACAGCAGTTTGTTTCCTGTGTTTCCTAATCAGTATGGACATTGCTGACAGGTCATGTGATGTTGATAGTCATGTGGCCCGATTTCAGGAGTCTCTTTCATCAGTGAATATTGTGTGAGATGCATGCTGTTTTGTCCCTGCATGTTAGTACGCGTGCACGTAGATAAGTTATAGTTTGCTAAAGGTGCATAGTAAATATGAGTGACTTGAACTGTTCTATAAAACTGATGTTATAAGATGGATTTTGAAATGTCTCAGCTGGTAAAAGGTGTGAACAGAATCGTACATGAATCTGATGGAGATGATGTATGGGATTGGTACTGATATTGACGATAGTAATGTCAGGTTTCACTTTTTTCAGTCTTTTCTTTTGCTTTTGTTTCCATACTTATATCCAATAATTTTAATGTCTGATTTTATTCTATGCATTCCCCAAACTGTTCAAGAATTTCTTGCTTTTTGTTAGAGATTTATTTCTATACAATGAAATTAAATAGTATCTTTATTTGGCATCTCTCAGCTGCAGCCAAAAACTGGTAGATTAATTATTGTATATCCGGTGATTACATCAACACTAAACCATTTTCAATTTTTTGCATGTATCGTATTATTGAATTGCTTATAAGTGGTAACTTTACTCACACCAACAATTTTTACTGTTTCGTGGAATGAAAAGACTAAGAAAGTGCTTCATGCAGTTTTGATGTGAGCTTTGAAGAATTACTGTTTTTTTCTCATGATCCTCCTCATTAGCTTCATTATGGTATACATAATGTGATAGAGCTTTCTGATCCCTCCTAATTTCATTTTCGGGAGAGTAATCTTTAGGTACCTGGACATGTAATAATTTGGCAGAAAGACAAAAAGGCATTTTTTGTGTCAATTGTCCTTTTTGGCTAGGTATCTGGCCATGGACCCGTGAAATAATGTGTGTTGGCCAGAACTACTAGACGTCTTTCAGTGCCTGTGTAAGTGTTGATTATGCATGCGGCTGATTTTAGAAGTTCATAATTAGAGGCCAGCTGCTACAAACTATGGATCTATGCAAGAGAAGGTTCATCTGTGGAACATTTGTTGCCATAACTTTTACTCATGGATGCATGTGCTTCGATCATTCATAATTCCTGCACTGAACAGTGTTGTGAATGCATCAAGGGGAGAGCAGTTTTCAAGAATTCAGTCATCATTTTTCTCCAGTTATTACAAATCTTGGTGAGAATCTCTAGCTCTCTACTGGCATAGGTTCCTTGTGGGATTTTGTTAACAAAGTGAGTTTCTCCTCCATAGTTATCACCCTTAGAATGATACGGTTCTAACTCCCGTCTAATAACTTTTGAGAAATTGAGGACTGAAGTTTCATGTGATCATAGGTTCTAGATCAAAGAATTTTTTTCTTTTAAGTAACATTTACAAATTGCACACCAAATCTGCTTGACACTTTGACACACAATGGAGAAGACCCGTAAAAGTAGTGTGTAGTGTGTGACACGGTTCAGCCAAAATCCTGTCATTCTAAGGGGAGAAATCGAAAGACTTTTCATCATCTTACTTTTCTTTGCAGTGAAAGGCCTGTTACCTTTATTGTGTCATTCTCCCTTTGCCACTTGATCACCAGATCTAGCTTTTGAGTTTTTTGGTTTAAAAGCACGACAACGACCACTGCATTTCATATGTAAATGAAGCGTCATACTCCGAGCTTCAGCAGTTGAATTTCACAAATAAAATTTTAAAGTTCAGTATAAAATAGCGGGTGGTTGGTGGATTCTTCTTAGTAGGCTCTCCTTGTGCCTTATCATTCTCTTACATCCTGTCTAATGTCTTTCTTCTACCTAACACAGTCTGGCTGTTACTGTGTCAATGTGCTTTCAGTACTTTCACCAAACTCAAACTGAAATTATGTATGAAATTGTGTTATCAGTAAAGTTGTCAAGATGTGATCTGTATAAATGTAGAAGAAATATTTATAAGTAGAAGAAATTTTGTGTGTTAAAAATCTTGCTGTATTGTCCCTCTTTTTTTCACTTTCCTAGAAGTAATTCAACTCACAATCTCTGTAGAAATCTCTTACCTCTTTCCCCTTCTGATATCGAGGTATGAAACTTAATTTTTAGTGTTGGCTTGTCCGGTTTAATAACTTGGTTATTCCCCAGCATTATGCCATGGTCAAACACAATTGCCTGGATTATTATTTATCAGATGAAATAGGATTTATACAGTTTGTTTTGTTTCCAGAAGCTCTTGAAGGTTTGTTTCGGACCTTCAAAATTCGATTTTTGAGATGAAACCACTTGTGTACAAGTCACAAGATTGTCAGAGCAAAAGCATTTTTGTTTGTGATTTCTGAAAGTGTTATAAAAATAACTGAGGTGAAGATGTTCTGAAAGTGATAATCATTGAGTTTTCCTGTGGCATTCAGCATTGATATACCCAAATCCAGATCATACAAATTGTTTTCACTTCCCTGGTTGAAAGGATGCCCCAATTCAGATGTTAGGTCAGAAATGTTTTTTCATGTTATGATCTGTGCTGAGTTTGGTCTTGCAAAATGTTGGGTTTTCTGTGAGAGCGTATTAAATGATTTCATCTGTGGTGCACACATCACATATTATGCAAAGAGGTGAGAAGGTCTTACCTCATGTGCCAAAGCAAGTTCAGCAGTAGCCAAACATGTTTGCTTTCAGTTATTTGCATAATAACACACAATCATTTTAGTCAGGTTTGTCTGATATTTCAGGTCCCCACGGTATTATTTAATGGCTCTGAAATTAATATTTCATTAAAATTTTATTTTAATAAAAATGAAATGATTTTTTTTTTAAAAAAGGTTCCAAGATATTAGTTATTTTTTATAGTGTATAAAAATTTCCATTTGGTGGTAGTTGGCATATTGCTGGTATTGTCATGACAATGGCCAAGTGTATATATGTGAGTGAGTCTCACTAACCTCAATGGAAGATGCATTTTTCAGTTTTGAGTTATGAATATCACCATCTATATAAAAAAAACAGCAAGGAAAAAAAATTCACTGCTGCGAGGAAGAAATGCCCAGACCTGAAAAAATTACATGTGAAAGATAATTCTTTTTGCTACCATGTCTATTCCTTTGACATGAAAGCGAAGTATAAATGAAAATAGGCCTAAAAATATCGAATAATGCTTTCTCTTCAACAATGATGGCCTCCCTCCTGCCTTTGTTTTGTGTCGACTTTAAACTTCCGGTTGTGTTTCAACGTTTGAAGGCATGAGTTTCTGTGCCGTCTGCCTTTTGCACGGACCATGCGGGTGTTACTGTGCCAGTTGTGAGTTGTTTTCTACCTAGATCTACATAATCTGTGTGCCGATTGTGCGTGTTGTTTTCTACCTTGATTACTCGTTCTTTGAACGGGCCCTTACAATAGTAAAGTATGAAATCTCATCTTTGATTCGGTGTAAAAATTATTGCAATGCTCCTTTTTATGGCAAAGTTATGGCTTTTTAAAGACACCTACCCCGCTGTCCAAAATGGAAGCAACTTCCAAGAAAATCGCCATTAAAGATGGAGGAGCGATTTTTGCTCTTGGCGAGATGGGTGGCCCTACTATCTCCCTAGCATCAGGTACTTGTAATTCACCTACGGGTTTGAAATTTTGCATGCCTATGCCAATATAATGGTATATACCCTGTGAAAATTTTGTGACAAGAGGTTCATTAGTTCTGAAGTTATCAGGAGTTCAATGAACCCCAATGATGCTTTGATGTTCGATGTTAGAGGCAAAATTAAATTATTTAAAGGCATTGAAAGCAATATTAATCATATTTAGAGGTTGATTTGAGACCCAATATTTTCACAGAATGAAGAAAAATGGCTGAACTTTAAGTAATGACCAAAATAAAAAAATCGTCAAAAAATCCGATATTTTTTATTGGTCATGATTTTCTCCGCTTGGTCCCCTACAACTTCCGTTGAAGTTAGTGGTGCTCACTCACATGGCACAGCCATACATGATAAATGTATTCTCTGAGCTGGAGAATTTTTGTTTCGTTCTATTATAGTGTTTCAAATTCTTAAATTACTAGTGTAAGGGCCTGTTCAAAGAACGGGTTGCAAACAACACGCACAATCAGCACACAGATTATGTAGATCTAGGAAGAAAACAACTCACGTCTGGCACAGCAATACCCGCATGGCCAGTACCGTGCATAAAGCAGACGGCACAGAAACTCATGCCTTCAAACTTTGAAACGCAACCGGAAGTTTAAAGTCGAAACAAAACAAAGGCAGGAGGGAGGCAACCATTGTTGAGGAGCAAGCATTATTCGATGACGTACTCTCTCTCTTACAATAAAAGTAGTAATATGCAGTCCTGCTTCAGAACTCATGCGCGGCAGGACACTGCGCACCAAGCTTGATATGGTTATTTTTTATGACATGCACGGTACTAAAGTCGAAACAAAACAAAGGCAGGAGGGAGGCCATCATTGTTGAGGAGAAAGCATTATTCGACGTTTTTAGGCCTATTTTCATTTATTACAAAATTACGATACTTCGCTTTCATGTCAAAGGAATAGACATAGTAGCAAAAAGAACTATTTTTCACATGTAATTTTTTCAGGTCTGGGCATTTCATCCTCGCAGCAGTGAATTTTTTTTTCTTGCTGTTTTTTTTATATAGATATAGATATTTACAGGTAATTAAAATTGTATTGAGGATAAGGGATACATTTCAAATAAAGCATTTTCCCCCCTCTTCTGTGAAGGTAGATCCTTGGCGGTTTTCTGACAGGGACAATCCTTTGTTCCTCTAATGGTCCCACCTCACATAGGTCATAGGTCTTTTCAGTTTGGCATTGGAAATTTATGATCAAGACCTTTGACAAGTTGTGTGTATAGTTTACAACAGTGTTAAACTATTCGTATGAACGGGATTAAATTGTGTCACAGAGTAAAAAGGGGGTTTGCAAATCAAATTGGCATGCAAAGATAATCATTTCACAGCCACACGACAAGATTCAGATTACACTGAGAATCTTGTTCAGTTAATGTGTTCCGTTAATAAGATGTCACCTAAATTCTCTAGGGAGGTAAGAGTTCAGTTAATTGCGCACTATCTGCTCTTAAGTCTTATATTGCCTATTTGGTCCACAACTATATTTCTCTGCCTCCGCCCAGTTTCAGAAAGATCTGATGAGTGGTTTTGGAGCCTATTGGTAAATAAAAGGTTTCTTTTATATTTTTGTACACTAGATGGACAAACAAGTTATGCACACTCTGTTTATGCCTTTTCTGTTCACCGATAGTCCACTCTAGTGTCTTGGTCTTGTTCTTTTCACTCCAAAAGGATTCAAGTATGGCATCGGGCAGTGTGTGGAAAATATGTGTCAGAGTTTGCCACTAGCCATTCTTAATAAGATTTTCCTTTGCAGATTGATGATGATTACAGAAAAAGTCGGATAGATTTATCATTTTTGGTTTGGTTAAGGAAAAGCCAATCTAAGATGCAGAAAAATACAGTGGAACATATTTAAACCAAAAAACGGCTAGACTGAGAACAGGCTGAACCAAAAGAAAAGTTAATCCCTGTTTTTTTTTTCTCTTTTACTCTTTGTTAATGGACTAGCGATAAACCAAAGACAACATTCGTGGGAACATGGCTGAACCGACAACAACCTTGATTTTAGTGGAAACCAGCTACCTATTCTTAATCAAGCACGCTTAGTACCGACACGCCGTTCTCTCATCGTCAGGCCTGAGGCTACCAGTAGGTGTCAAAGTCGGAGAGGGGTAGGGGACGGGGGAATTGCGTCAGTGAAGCAAGTGCTCATTGTCTGAGGAATCTAAATTATGCGTGTGTAGTGAGCGGCATGCTGACGAGGCGAGGTAGGCAACACGTTACTGAAGCATTGTGATGCACACTGTCAGAGGCTGCATGATGTTATGGTCTTGGGTTATGGCACCACGTAGTTTCAGATGACCCACGTGGTTAGTTACATTGCCACGCACCCGGAAGTAACTCACTATTTTATCAGTGAAATTTGACCTTACAGAGTTTGTTCTCCTCTTCTGACAACTTCCACCATACCCAGTTTGGATAAACCAAAATATGTTTAAACCAAAGTGATATGTCTGGTCCTTAAAATTTTGGTTTAAGCATATTCCACTGTATTATTCAAAGTTAGCCAGTGTTTTGTTGCTTTGTTTGGATAGGCACAACTCTGAACCATTTTAGTGGGATTTGGCTTTACTTTTTTAGTCCAGATCAGAGATTTGTAATTGAAGATACAAGTTAAGTTTACCCTTAGTGGTTGATAGATACCTACACCTAGTAACTCTGAAAATTATGAGTGTATAGAGGATTCATAAGATCAGAAATTGGTGTGATGCAAAATGTGACATCTTCATGTTAACTTAAGGTTTGTGAAACTAAATTACTTAGTAATACTAATAGTAATATCCATAGTATGATTTGTAAAATGTATTAACATTACCAATTTAATTGATATATTCCTATATCCATATTGTTGGATTTCGTTACAATTTTGTTTTTATTACCTTGCCAATACTTAAGTATGCTCATTTTTCTTCCATTTTTGAAAACATTCTCAGTTAGATACATTAATTTTGTTCAGGGTTAGAGTGAAGCTTTCATGTAGGGTTGGCCTGTGTATGATGTTGTCATCCGTCAAGGAAAATGTGTTTTTCAATGATGGAAACATTTTATTGGTTTTTATTTAACTCAGTCCCTACGATAACTTTTGCAGGTGTATACAGGAACTCTCAACACTATTTGGTTTGAAATTTAGATGTAGGTCAAAGATGTCTTTCCTTCTCACTCAGTATAAACACAAGACTTAATACGTTAGACATTAATGTAATGGAAAATCGATGAACCAGGCTGGGATTCAATACTTCAAGAAGTTGGCTTAGATATTAATGTTGGAAAATTGGTGTCTGCTGGAACCGAATATTCGGCTTTCTGTAGCGAGGTGAAAACCTACGAACTAAATATTCAGCTTACGGGAGCGAATGGGTTAATAATGTCTGAGGTATTCTGAGTACTTATAATTTGAGTGCCTGAACTTGCTCGTTCGTTTCATGGTCTGAACTTGCTCGTTCGTTTCATGGTCTGAACTTGCTCGTTCGTTTCATGGTATTTTCCCAAAATGCAAAAAAAAAAAAAAAAATATTTATTTACTGTGTACCACACAATTTTATTACTTTGCTTTTTTTTTTTTTGTATTCGGCATTTTCTTTTTTCGTTTTCTTTGAAGGAATGGAAAGTGATAAATCTTTGACAAAACCCTCCTCCTAAATAGATCACTTACATGTTTATGCAGACCAGAATTCTCTGTATGTATCAGAATTTTTTTTTTTTTTTTTTTTAAATGTTTTTTTAAAATTGGAGAACAAATTAAATACAAATTAGAACCAAGAACTTCTTACCCCATGCATCCATTCCAAATTTACAGTTTTTATATGATTTTAATTGTAACGTTTTAGGAATCTTATAGTGATTTCAATTTCATAATGGCATAACTGGATGTTTGTGGAAAATGCTTTGTTTATGCACCTTTTTCAGATGCATTTAATGTACATGTATTATCATAGGGTGGGATTGTCCTCTTCAGGATAATTTTCGTGGATTTTTTTCTTTGTTCCACAGCTTGTAATACATGATAATTATAAATAAAAGTTGTTTCGGTCCGTGTTGAGCCCTATGAAGATTTCCCAGTATTAATTTTTATAATTTGGTCAGTGTAAGGAAAAGGACGGTGTTGCAATGCGCCAAACCTGTCTCCATCACTAAAATGCCTCTGTGCTCTGTATGGGAGAATGGATACTGACCAGTACATTACATAAGTACATGTACCTATAGCATTCATGCTTTGTTGTCCATGAGTGTTACTGATATATGTATTAATTATTCTTTTCATAATAATTATTAATAAACTAGCTGGGGTCACCGGCCCTGCCCGGGATAAATCGGTTTGAATATTATTAGTTTCAGTTCTGGGTCATTATTATGGACCTGCTTCATCTTGCCTGTTCCTATTTGTTTATTTATTTTTTTTTTTTTTGGTTTTTAATTAAGTCTTACTGCTCTGCCTTTGTGAGTTGACACCCTGCGCATCCCTTACAATAGCATGGTCTGCTCACGGGTTAGTGTTTTTGATAGTGAACACATCGCAGGAAGTGATAACGAAACATTAAAATGGCGAACCATGACTCGAAATAGATCTAAAATCGGGGAAACAATACATCTCCTATAAAAAAAACTGCACCGATTTGAGACTTCTATTAAAAACTGTGCACTCTTACATCCATTGGGGTGCACCATATAAAATTTGAAGTCTGAGTGTTGAGTGGTTCAGAAGCCTTTTGCAACGAAAAATCTCAAGTCCACAAATATATATAGTATAGATAATTGGAAATTGTACCAATAAAGTATATCTTTCTTGTACAATTGAATTCATTTTTTTTAAAATGACTGTCAGTACGCAGAGAAAGATGTTGCAGGGAAGTGCATGGCTTTAGTGCGTGATTAATTAATGTCCACAAGTCTGCCTGCCTGTCTGTTTAACTGTCTGCCTGCATCTGGTGTCTGTCTTGTCTGTCTGTCTGTCTGCCCATCTGTTTGATTGCCTGTCTGTGTGTTTGCTTATGTTATCTTCCTGCCCGCCTGTCTGTCTGACCACCTGTCTGCTTGCCTACCTGTCCATCTGTCTGTGGTGAGGAGGGGGGGGGGAGGGGGCACATTTGGTAGGGTCTCCTCCTGGGTTATGAATCTGTTACATTCTGTACTTATCATCTTCCTTTTTTTTTTTATTATACGCCTTTACGGAGCCATGACGGCATGGTAGTGATCACAACTCAATCAAATTTCGACAACGAAAGTGGAAAATTATATAGGCGGAAGTGGGCTGTTATTAGAAACATACATCAATATCTTATTGATCGTAAATTTCGGATCAAACGCTCTCGTGAATTTAGTCTTTAATTATAACCGCATTTACCGATTAACTCAGAAATAACAAACGGTTTTGTTTGTGTATAGAGATGGGAACAATGTTCACTATCCCATAATTCTTTGTGCCAAATTTCAGGTCGGTGCGTTGTGTAGTTTCCGAGTCCATAGGACTATTAGGGGTTTTGTTGTAGTTTTATTATATACTAGATGACCTACCGGGCATTGCCCAGAATAAACAATCATGTGATCCCCCTCCCCTCTCTCTCTCTCATATAATAAAAGTAACAAACTACAGTCTTGCTTCAGAAATCATGCGCACCACAACACTACGCACCAAACTGAACGCTTGATACGGTTACTTTTTATGACATGCACGGTACTATATATATTACGAACAAACATGCAAAAATACAGATGTTACATAGCAATAAACATTTTTTTTTTTTTTTTTTAAATACATGCTTGAAGTAAACAACTTTTAATTATAGCCATCATCTTCCTTATCTCAATTGCCACCTTCCTGCCAAATTTAAGGCCTGAAGAGTGTATAGTTTGGTCAGTTAGTCATGCCAAAGGTTGCAAGTTACTGAAATATATAATAGATAGATATTTATAATAGATGTAGATACAGTGTATAATTATATTGTAATAGTTATTGTGTCGACGCGCTTTCTCCAAAGAGTCTGTCTGTCAGGTTAAGTTGTCCTAATCAATATGGTTTAGATAATACCATACATATTCTGACTAAGCTGGAACAGTTTCTAAATTTTCTTAATAACCAAAAAAAAAATATAATAATTATTTTTTTTTGTCATCATTAAATCAAAACAAAGCCGTGTAATGTAAGTGATTTATTAAATTCACTTCCAAATAAAAGGCATTGACTTCATTACATGATTTTTACACCGACAAGAAACTGTGCTGTTCTAGCCCTATAACGAACAAAGCAAAGCAAACCAACGAACACGCCAGCGCTCCTTAGATGTGAAAATTTCAGTAGAGTTACACCAAAACACACCATACACAAAAACACACCATACACAAAAACACACCATACACAAAAACACACCATACACAAAAACACACCATACACAAAAACCTTATCTTCCCATCTTTCCTTTGACCCACTTAAAACAAAATTAAAATGAAGTAAATAATCAAACAAACGAATCCCAAAAAAGGATGCAGACATAAATATATCGTTGGCTATTTTCAGTATTGTTGTTGTGCGTGCATTTTGGCCTTTTTGAGAAAATGAGGATTGAAAGTTTGAAGGGTTGTGTCGAATCAGGATTTTGTTCAGTACGCTTCAAAATTGAAACTTGCATAAAAATGCCCACGAAGGATACACCCTTATGGCACTTACATATAAGCACTCAATTTTGAGGTTTTGTCATGAAAGTGGTTCCCTCACTCTTAATTGTATAACATGTATGTAAGTGTCATAAGGGTGTATCCTTAATACAATTAAGAGTGAGGGAACCACTTTCATGACAACACCTCAAAATCGAGTACTTAGTCTTCTTGGATAAGGGCGAAAAAATCGGAGGGCCCGTGTGCACGTTGCGCACGTTAAAGATACCTTGGCAGTTGGAAATCGAAAAGAGCAGGCCGAACATGCCGCTGCCCGGGCAAAATCAATTAAAATTCATCCCTACCACCCCCCCCCTTCCCCCTCATCTTCCATGGCCCCCCCCCCCCCGAAAAAACAAACCGCCGACCGGCGCTGCACTGTGGCGACGACGTGCCTGCTCCAGTTGTAAATGGGTGCAATGACACAAAGGCAAATATCCCAAATGGGATTAAAGTAGTAACTAGTATACAAATACAAATACAAATATACAAAAATACAAATATTTCAGACCGATTTTTGTGCAAATGAGAACCATTGTAACTTGTAACTATTACTATAATAAAAAAACTACATGTATCATGTTTGTTTGCATTCATTTAGGCAGAAAAAGTGTGAAATTCAGACAACAGAATCATCATTAAAAAAAAAGAGAGAAAAATATGCATATATCGAAGATAAAGGATTGAAATATCATACATGTACTATAATCAAAGACACTAGAAACGATAACATGAGATACCGTTTTCTTCGCACAACTAAAAAAAACGTGCACACAATTTGTGTGCTGATCCGGGGCGGGGAGCATGTCGCATAGTATGAAAAGAATACATTGTACTTGATATAATGGTCAATTTATGGCAAAATTGTGATAGTGCTACTGCGACCCAAAAAAAAACAACAGCGATTGAGGTTATAATTCCACAATACGTGACGTCAAGTGCACAGTGAACAAAATTCTATATTTTGCCTATTATGACTTTGTAAGATACGGCACTTTTCATGTTTTTCTCTCGTTTGCTGCTAGGTGGCGGTGCGAAATCTGTTCACGCTAAAAACAGGAAACGCACAGAAACGAAGCAGCTAAGTAAACTGTTTCGCTTCGTTTCTGTGCGTTTCCTGTTGAAGTCTTTTATTGTTCGATTTTTTTCACTAGACCAAGGCGAAAGCCGAACATTTTGTGTATTTTCTGTCTTCTCTTTAGTTTGCTTTGTATTGTTTGGGTTTTATTTCTCACGCAGGGTTTTGCAACATACTGTACAACCTTTTCTTTTTGCCCAGTTTTGACTCTCCACCCCGAAACGCCAAAAGAGAATTTTTTTTTACAAATTATCATTTTAATTCTTTTGCATTATTATATTATGTAGACAATGGATTCGCTTCTCTTAAAATAACAGAATCTGCAATTCTCCCAATTTTAGGTAGTACAACATTGCATAAGGGTATTGACAGTATTGATCGCTTACATCTCAATTTTAGAGACGTCAATGGAATAAACCGCCGAAATTCGCAAGCAAAGAAAGCTAACGGACATAGTAAAATTCATGCTACAACAAAAGTGGAGTTGGGCCGGGCATGTGGGAAGGATGAATGACAATAGACGGACAAAACGCTGCACTGAATGGCACAACCATAGACAGGAAAAAGAACACGAGGACGACCAGGGAGACACGAGGACGACCACAGAGAAGATGGCAGGACGATCTTAAAAAGATTAGGGGGGGGGAGGGACAGCATGGATGAGGAAGACATCAGACATAAAGGAATGGAAGTCATTGTCGGAGTGCTACATCCTGCAGTGGATGGACAATGCCCGCTTGAAAGGTGAACTGGAACAAACCAAGAAGAAAACTTCAATAATGCAAGGAAAAGTTCATCTGATACATCCAACGTTAACAAATTGTGTCATCATGCGCAAGGTTCGGACTGGCTGGTCATGAGGTGTCTCGTGACCCGCCCCATGGACAACCACTCGACAGAACCGTCCAGTCTTGGAGTAAAATCCACATAATTTTCCATCTGACAACCATGCTGATCGTGACGTGGCGTTATATTCAGCCTGTAGTGACCAAGGGGTGGACATCACAGCCTCCTCTATCATATGAGAACTGGTAATGACGTCAAAGTCTCCATTATACAATAAAACTTTATAAATACTCATTAAATCCGCCATTTCAGATTTCAGGGTGGCAAAGAGGTCCCGAGACTCCTGAAGAGTCATGTATATTACTCTATTATAGCTGCCATATGCCACATTGCTCCCAACGTGAAGCCATCGCATAAAACTAGGTTTTGACAATATTGCGTTGATAGCACCAAAATAGCGACTCTCACTTGTATAGACGTAATTGTGACTGTCCCGCACGCCTGGTACTCTAGCAAAAGGATGTATTTCTGTTCCAAACGATGTAAACTTGCCCTGTGAAAGGCTGTCATAAAACATGTTCGACTTCTTTGAAAATGAAATCTTGTCTGCATAGCTAACTGCGCCTAAATTGTACAAGAATTCTTTGAAGGATGGACTTTCGGTACGTGGATCGAAGAAAGGGCCACCCACATAGATTCCAGTCAAAGGAATGTTAGACTTGCCCTCTCGTACTTTTGTATGGATATAATGGGCAAATGCTGGTACATACTTCCCTCCATAGGACTGGCCGCCGATGTAGAATTCTCTGCTGAAATACTCTGGAAACATTTCAAAGAATTGTTCAATAAAAGTGTACAAGTCCTTTGCGTATTCCTCGTAGTGCTTTCTCATTCCCCATCGTCCACTGTCAGAATAACTGTATCCTACACCCACGGGGTTATCAATATACAACACTGAGAAAGGTTTTGTCCATGAATATTCACGTGGTCTGAGATGTGAGGAAATGTTTGCGTCACTGAGAGCTGAATCTACGTCGATTTGCACTGGCCCGTTCTCCCAAAATAATCCAAACATAGAAGAAATGCCCGGACCTCCATTCAGCCACACCACTAGAGGTGCCGAAGAATTGGCAGTTGAAGGAAAAAACCAGAAAAACAAATGATTTCCGAGTTGCTCGTCCACGGTGATGAAACCAGAATGACTTGGCTGTAGCAACTTGGTTTCCGATTCTGGAATCTCCACGCGACTAAGTTCTCTAGCTTGTTCCACCTGGCCAGCCCGAATATACGGGCTGAGTAGAAGTGAATCTCCCTCTCTTGTTGCTGCATCTGATACACGAAGCAGCACTATCACAGTGCACAGAAGCCAGGTTACACGGACCTCAAACATTGTGTACAAATTTCAGATCATCTGACACTGTTAGCTAAACTAACAGCTCTCTTGAAATAAAATGAACTTCAGCTCGGACGCAGCGACAAAATTACACTGACTATATAAACTTATCGTGCCTACGCACTTTTCATCTGGATCAGTGGCTCTCAACCGTAGCGAAAGTTCCCCGTGCGGAAAAAAAGTTGAATTTTAGGGTATAAACACCCAAGCCGGTAGATGCACAACCACGAGTTGCTGGTCTTGTTATGAAACCCTACATGCGTATTTTACAATAATGACAGCAAATAACTCCTTACTTCAGTTTTCCTAAAGCCTGGCTGGGTATTTGAGCAGATGGCTGATCAGGCCGATCTTCGCCATGTATTGTAGGCGTTAGAAGGGGTCTATGGGCCATTGGCACTTTGATCCTTTGTAATTCTGACCCCCTCAATTGATACCTTTATAGGGTTAGAATTAGAAAGGATATTGGCGCTTAACCCTTTTTTTTTTTTTTAACTGCAATATAACACTGTCAGTTTACTACCATCACTGGAGATCTGTGCACTTTTGTAACCTTTAACCACGGTATACGCACCGAGCAGTTCGTTAAGTGACCACGCAGTTTTGAACGCCAGCCGCAGTAAAAATACGGACAGGAAAACGATAGGACTATTAGATGAAAAAGCGCTAGGTCTCAACTTTGAAAATTGTTCTCGCCGAACATTGTAGAAATATCCACATTTTGATTCGTCTATCCGGTTTGAGTTTGAGTTTGAGTTTTACGGCGCGTCGGCACAATAACGGCCACTTGGCGCCCTTCAAGGTCTATTTCGGTGTACGTACCTTATTTATGTTTCCTATTCAGAGCCTTTAGGTTTGACATAGAATTGTCAAAATTGTCAAAATATGTCCGTCATATAATTTTATCGCATTGACAACATTCTCAAATTTTTTTTTGTTGTTTGCATAGGTCTGGACAAAGTTTTGTAAATGGGTGTAAAAACAATCATCCAGGGTAAACTTTAAGAAATTCAGGTGAAAACTGCGTATTTTTGGCTATCTCAGGGTTCATCGGGTATTTTCCGTATTGTTTATACATGTGCATTATTGCGTCCTCGAGAAAATGAGGTTTGAAACTTTGAAGAGTTGTATAAAATCGGTTTTTGTTTACGCTATAAAATCGAAACGCATAATGCCCACGAGAAAATACACCCATAAGACACCTATACATAATAAAATTAGGAGTGTGAGAACCACTTTGATGACGAAACCTCAAAAATCGGCAAAATGTCACATACAACAATATGTCAAATACCCCTCGAGTTCTCAGCGTGAGTCACGCAACTCCTTTTTTTTTTTTTTTTTTAGATATGTATATTAATTTTTCGATAAACTGGCTGATTTGTTGTGGGATGGATGGAAGGAATGGGGGATGAAATCCAAGAGACATTTCATAAAGACACAGGTTTACAAAATGTTCAGAACCACTGATCTAGATTAAAATGTTTTAATGTCCAGAGCAGTCGCAGCTCAACTCTATTTAACGGGGAACGCTGGTGAAGTGTGGATTAGCGGGAACGGTTTGCAGTGTTAATGACTGCCAAACTAGCGGTTAATTGTAGTAGCCCAGGGCTGGAGTAACCACTAAGCCAAATAAGCAGGTGCCTAATGCATCAAGGGAAGGGGGGCACCACAGAAAGTTTTCATTGCCGGATTTACCATGGGCCACATGGATCAAAACTGCAAATGGTGCAGCTCAACCAGGGTCCACATAAAGAGCCTCCCATAATAGGCCTATACGAAAAAAAAAATATTCATAAAATTGTATTTTATGGTTTATTTTTATTAATACATGTATTTTGAATAACATGTACAGTATATGGGGGCAACCAAATCTTTAGTGCTTAGGGCCTCTAACAATCTTAACCCGGCCCTGTTGTAGCCAGATCAGTAGCTGTGTTGATTTTACAGACACATTGTGGTACACAAGACTGGCAGGAACCTCTGTGCCCTCGCAGTCGGTAATTAAAAGTAGACATTTTCTGTTGTTGTTGTTTTAATGAAGTTCTCTCCGTTCTTTTTTTTTACATGGGATTGTTTTGGTGTTTTTTTTCGAATTATCTTTTTTCACTGTTTTTTTTCCTAACCCCTTGCATTTTAATCTATTTTAGTTAAGTTTATATGTATATTTGTTTTTTAGTGTTTTTTTTTTTTCTATTTTTTTTTTTTCAAGATTTTGTTATACGTGTATTCATATCATGCGTACTGTTTAATGTCATGTGTTGTAGAATAGGCTTTGGAAAAATACAGTTTTTTCTTTTTTGGGCAAATTTCAATTTTATACCCAGTCCTACCACTTTTCCCCAATGAGTGTTTGTAAATTGTCTTCGTGTTGACAAATTGGTGGCTAACATCCAAGGGGGGGGGGGTGTTTGGAATGGAATTGCCACCCGAAAGACCCCAGGAGAACGCCCAATTCATGGTCTGGGTGTGGTCAGGTCCCTGTAGAGTATTAGGCAATTACGGTAAACACCACGTCGTCATGTTACCCCGCGTTCCCACGAGAGATCCGCTCACTCACGAACGGACGAGGTTAGTCCCGAGGCACAGAATACCGAAACGAACCATGCCTTCTTCCACTATGTCCACACATTGAGCGCGTATAAATAGAGCGAGTACTCTTCTTTTTCGTTCAATTATAAATGGGGTGTGGTGCAAATTGTTGCATTGTTGACATGGATCATACACGCGCAAGTCGACGGACGGAATATGACGGCTTGATTCGTCTCAGTATCTTGTGTCTGGGTTTAGTCTTTATATCTCGTCTATAATTAGTGTTCTTACCTAATTTTCGATCGGTTACGAGAATTACCCGAGAATAATAACAGGCGAGATACAAAGATTAACCGTGTCCGTTTGTGCGTGGTATGAAAGTTAACAAAAGCAGATCTCTGATCTGAACGCGGGCTTGGACAGTGGTTTTCTTCCTATGGAGAACTCTCGTCTGGCTCTCCAAAAACGTGTTCAATTTGTTTTTATTTGTCGGGAATTAGTTACTTCAACAAGGCAATCAGTGAGTATCATCTACTGGTCATTTACGTGTACTGACATTTGCAGGCACGTGTGTACACCCAGTGTCAAATGTGTCACGTAAACACGCACCGAAAGTTGACATTTTAAATCTGAGTGTAAATGCCAAGGTTAATTAAGGCACCCGCGAAGTCTTGATAATTGCAGAAGATTATTACGTCGTTAAGTTTCATCACGGGGAACAGTTGACATGGGGGGAGCGGGGGGAGTAAATTGGGGTACATATCATTTGGGGAACTGCAAAATTTCTCATTTGGGGAAACTTCCAAAAACAGTGCATTTGGGGAACCAATTTCTGTCGACACTATTTCGACAAATACTTTCTCTCCTTGTCGATATTTTAACACCAAGTTAATTGCCTCTTCCGTTTGCCAATAAATTTCTTCAGAATTTTGAAACATTTCAAAATTCATAGGTCTTTAATCTGTACATAAATCCGTTTAAAAGAACCGCAGGCTTTCATTTCCTCGTCTCTATTGTGTACAGCTCCATTATAACAGGCAAAATTACTTGCAACAGCTAAACTTGAACTTGGCCTGGCTTGCTTTATATATCCCTTCGTTTCACACACTAACAATAACATCAACAGCAAAGATAACAAAAAAAAAAACAAACCAATCCGAGGCCAACTCACTTTGTCAAATTATGCACTCAACAACTCAACAAACAAACGTGTATCTTTGAATAAAATTTTGCTTTCTGCCCAGCCACACATTCTGCCCGCTTACTATCAAAATCACTCATGCAATGAAGTGATTAGAGATGTCCTTTTTTCCCAACATTGATTCCATAATATCGAATAGGATTGTATCGAGTAGGAGTTCCCAAATAGCAGTTCCCCAAATGAGAAGTTTTAAAATTTTAGTTCCCCAAATGATATGTACCCCTAAATTGTGCTTGTTAACGCTTTTTGTCGGTTCAAAAATGTCCTGTTTTCTCCTAGATTTTTAACTCGTTGCCCACGGTAACTTTTGTGGGTGTGGGCGGGAACTCTTAACACTATCCAGTTTGAAATTTAGGAGTGGTTCAATGATGTTTTTTTTGCTTCACTCAATATGAACAAAAGACATAACAATATTATACATTAAAGCTACGGAAGATCAATGAATATGGATAGGATTCGATATTTTGAAAAGTTGGCTCAGATATATATTAGTGTTGCAAAGTCGGTGTTCATTCGAGCTGAACATTCGGCTCTCCGTAGCGAATGGAAAAGCCGTGAGCCGGCTTACCGTAGAGAATGAGTTAATATGCCACTTCGAAAGAAAATCACAAAGATTTAGAACTCAGACAGGAAACCATAATATACTGACTAGTGATTATAAAAAAAACAAACGAGGGTGCTAAGATCAAGTTTATATCCACCTTTGTATTTTTCCATCTCTAAACAAGAATAAGACAAACATCAAAGCTCCATAGTTAGTTTGAACACTAGAACAAGCCATGTCATAATAAGGGGTAGATCATTCTAAGCCGGTCAGTCAATCAGTCAGATGCTGCCAGCAAAATGTACGCCAAAGAAATAGAGGCAGAAGCTGACTGTGTCTGACTGGGCTTAGTATGACGGGGTCTTCCCGGATTTACTAAGAAAATACCAGAAATTATGGTGCGCACTTCTTGCCTGCCAGCATCTGACCGTGTCTGACCGAGCTTGGTATAATATCTTCCTGGGGGATCTCAATGAATAGGTTACAGCCGAACACTTGAAGAGATCACTCTACTAAAAAAAAAGGGGGGGGGGGATCTTAACACCTAACTCAAACTTTCAAACTCTTAACAGTTTGCAACACTTGAATAGGTCGTTCTATCAAAAGGGATCTTAGCCAACAAGTTTGAAAGACCTAAATAGGTCATTCTACCAAAATGGATCGTAACCAGTGAGTTTGAAACACCTGAATAGGTCATTCTACCAAAAAGAGATCCGAGCCAATGGGTTTGAAACACTTGAATAGATTAGTCGACCAAAAGCAGCCTAAGCGAATAGGTTAAATTTAAACACTGGGCTGGAACGTGTTATTCCACCAAAAGGGTCTCAATAATACGTTAACTTGAACACTGTCTTGAACAGGTCATTCTACCAAAAAGAGATCCCAACGAATAGATTAAATTTGAACACTTGAACAGATTTTTCTGCCACAAAAAAAAAAAAAAATGGGTTAATTTTAAACACTTGAAAAGGTTATTTATTCTAACAGAAGGGATCTAAACAAATGGATTAAATTTGTACACTTGAATAGTTCATTGCACAGAAAAGGATCTCAACAAAATGGTTATATTGGAACACCGAAAATGTCATTCTACAAAAAATGGAGCTCTCACTGAATAGGTGAAATTTGAACACGACATTTTCTGAAGAAAAAACACAATCTTATCTAATAGGTTCATTTTGTGTACTTATCACCACTTGAAAGGCAATTAAGATCACTTTCGTAATAATTATAGCCGATTTAGCCATCTCGCCAAACAGGCAGCCATTATTGCAAATGAGGGGAAAGAGTAAAGAATTCCTGAATGTAATTATTGCTCTTGACGAGTGAAACTATATATATATACACCTTTTTTTTTAAGCCTTGCCTTTTCTGTCAAACTTCTAATTATTTCGTACCCACTTACTGGCCTCACTTGTTCCTGTTCTTCAATGGACGTGAACACATAATTGACGTTAATTTCCTTAGTTTTAGCGTAGCCTGCCCGAAATTTTTGACATGGGTATGACTGTACTTGACGAGTTTTCCCAGCCATTGACTGGGGAAACTGAAAACAGTGTCGATGATAGGGGGGCCATTTAATGCCGGAGCGTTGACGTGACAACATAGTTGTTATTATTCCAACTGCTTGGCTCTGGTGAAAGGTTTGCAGGAGTTAATGCTTTTCAGTGTTCCCGTACAACCGTTGGTATTTTTTTCCAGTATGTTTGCATCTCGAATGCCATGGGTCTGCTGGACAACTTTAGTGTTGTGTGGAGTGTCCAGCGCCATGGCGGACGATTGTCCTCTCCTCCTTACCCCTTATCTTCGTGCTGGACGGGCTGATCTGGCAAGAAACAAGAGCTTCGTGCAAGACCCTGCCTTTGATGATATCTTACCTCCCAGTCATGCTGGATTCATCACTGTGGACCAACGGCTAGGCAATCACTTGTTCTTTTGGTTCTTTCAAGCTACGGAGGCCCCTCGGGCACCTTTGATGGTCTGGCTCAACGGAGGCCCGGGTTTTTCTTCCATGATGGGGGCTCTATGGGAACATGGACCAGTGGAGATCGATACGAACTGTACAGTGTGCTATGGTGTTCATTACCAACCTAAACTGAAACGGCGAGAGCATTCGTGGACGAAATCGTTCTCTATGTTGTATATCGACAGCCCAGTGGGTGTTGGATACAGTTACTCCTGGAGGGGTAGACGTGGATACAGGTACCATCAACGCGATCAGGTCAGCGATCTGTATACTTTCATAGACCAGTTCTTTCAAATATTTCCCGAGTATTTCAGCAGGGAATTGTACCTAGGTGGTGAAGGCTATGCGGCTAAGTATGTGTCTGCACTAGCGCATCATATTCATAAAAACCACCATGCAGGTGTGTCACAACTACCTTTGACAGGTATCTATCTCGGCGGACCCTTCTTTGATCCACCAACTCAAAGTCCAGCTTCCAAGTATTACCTTTACAGTTTTGGTGCCATCAGTCACGCAGATTTGGTAAATTTTACCTCAACAGCCAAAGCCCTGTTTGAGCGTATTGATAGAGGTGAAATACGCCAAGGAAATATGAACCATTACAAACTTGCTATCCCTTATGTTAAAGGGATTAGGCATTATGACAATTACGTGACAGGAGAAACAGTGGACGCTTATAGCATTTACAAACTGCTAAATTCTGAAGAAATGCGCCGTGCTCTCCATGTAGGCAATGATTTACCTTTCAGGCTTTACCAGCCAAAAATTCTCAAACATTTCGTGAAATCTCTAGAATTTTTCTCCAGCAGCAAGTCACAACTAGCCAAATTAATGAATCATTACAAAGTGCTACTGTACAATGGGGATTACGACATACTCAGCAATTCAAGAATGGTGGACGAAGCTCTGCTGTCCACCCCTTGGGCACAACAAGCAGCGTACAACGCCAGCTATCGTTCGGCGTCGATGGACAAGGAAGAAAAACTGACCTGGTTCTTCTACACTAAAACTGACCGTCTTTGTCGGGTTGTTGTCCACGGTGCTGGTCATCAAACTGCACATGACCAGCCTTTTGTCAGCCTGGGGATGATGGAACAGTTTGTTAGTGACGGCTGTGTTGGGAAAAGTCTCTACAAAGATCGTTGATGGGTGGAACGCAGGACTGCAGGAGATAATGGCCTTTACATGGGCTGGTGTGGTATTGCATTTGGACACCCCCCCCCCTCCCCAAGCCCATCATGGATCCCTGGTAAAGATATAATATCACAGAAATACCCCTGGTCCGAATACATGTATAATATTACAGCAGTATCACGTTGTCGGTCTGGTTTGGGGTTGGGGTTGGGGGTGTCCAAATATAATTGAGGGAGTACTTCTATCATATTATTATATTTGGACCGGGGGGTCAAAATTTAGTGGGGGTGTCCAAATATGATTTCACACCGGCGCCCATGGCATTAAAGGAAGTCACGGACAGAAGTACCAGTTTGAAGGAGTTCCCTCACTCTGAAGAATTCCTGCAGTTTCACTTTGTGGGGTGTTATCTGAAGAATGAATGTGAACTGAACTTGCTTCTTTAGTAAAATGTATGTAATATATCTACCATTTTATCCTATTGTATATGAAGGTCATACTGTATAAATTATTTATTTATTTATTTTTTTTTTTATAGAAAACAATGTAAAAAAGTTAAATTGTTTTATTGATTTCTATTTTTTCTACGTTTCTATGCATTTTTTTGGGTAGATAAATGGCTCTGTGTAGTAACAAGCTTTCACAAGATGAACATTACCATTATTCTGAGAGTGTGATTTTGAGTGGAGGATTTAGAGAGTCAGACAATATTTTTCAGAAACTAAGGAGTTCCTTCTGCATGTCAATCTGGTGAGTTCACATTGAGTAAGCACGGCTGGTATTCAGTTCACGTCTTTCTTATTCTCTTTTAATTTCAGAAAATTAACAAACTGTTGCTATGCATGTAAGTACGTAGGCACCCAAACGTTATGCGCTAAGAGTGAATACCTATGCGTACCTATGCCTGACCCCCGTTCTTATCTTCAACGCTAAATTTGATCGAATCCCTAACCCTGCCACCTACCCTTTCAACATAAAAAACCACAGAAGGAAACCGAAAAGAAAATCTGAAAGAATAATTAAGGCACTTGTCAGGAGAATTTCGGGAGCTCTCTAGCTCTGGACTCACAAAAGACTTTAAAATACGTATATCCCTGGTGCAAAAACTTGGTGACCGTCCATACTTGTAACGAAATCCAAATTAATATGGAGACCCATGAAGAGGGAATACTGTGAACAAAATAACTCTACCTCGTTTTTGAAGACATTTCTGGATCTTGCAATTCAGTTTTAGTGGAGACAATGAAGTTCAGCAAGAAACAAACCTCTATATTTGTGTAATCTTGGGAACTTTCAGAGGGTATGTAAATCGAAGATGACATTATATTCCTTGAAATAGTTTTGATGAGACTGAAATTCATCAAATTCTCACGGTAAAGATAGAGTCTAAAAGTGGACAGCAAATGCTTGGAATGAGAAAACAGTGTATTATAATATTGTTCAGCTTCAGAATTCTGTAGTAAGACTGTAAATTTAGTGGGAAACTTCCGAGAGAGAGAGAGAGAGAGAGAGAGAGAGAGAGAAAGAAAGAGAGAGAGAGAGAGAGAAAGAGAGAGAGAAAGAGGGAGAAAAAGAGAGAGAGTCAGAGAGAGAGAGAGAGAAAGAGAGGGAGAGAAAGAGAGAGAAAGAGACAGATAGAAGAGGGAGGAAGGACATATATTCGTCCCTTGTCATGCCGTATACAGCATCTAGCTTAAAAACAAGATTCAGGAGTATTTCATTGTGGTGCAATTTTAATCCCCCCCCCCACCCCCCTCCCTAAAAAGTGGGCAATTCTGGCCCAACCTGTAGGATTGATAAAATTCCAGTTCTTAGTTCATAATTCGCTTCTTAAATGCTTACAATGAATGTAATCATTGCTATTTGATTTTTAGACTTATTTTTCTGGCTTGAATTTTATCATTTTCATTATTATTATGCGTTGTCAGTCAGATCAACTCAACTAGTATGTCTGTAAAGAAAGTACACATGTACACATTTACCTGTAATTTAATCCGATGATAAATAAAAGCATGTCAGATAATAACAGTTGCCACAATCCATAAACCAAGTCTTTTCACTTGTTCTGTGTGTATTTCACTTGTTCTGGGTATATTTCAGTTGTTCTGGGTATATTTCAGTCTATATTTGTATTCGTATATTTTGTATAATATCTGCCCCTATGTGGTTGACGGATGGATGTGTTCCTGTGTCTATCTTTCTATCTATCTGTCTGTCTGTCTATGTACCTGTCTGTCTGCCTGTGTGTCTGTCTATCAATCTACATGTATCTATCTATCTATCTGCCTGTCTGTCTGTCTGTCTTTCTGTTTGTCTGTCTGTCTGTCTGTCTGTCTGTCTATCTATCTATCTATCTATCTGTCTATCTATCTATCTACCTATCTATCTATCTGCCTGTCTGAGTGTCTGTCTGTGTCTATCTATCCATCCATCCGTCCGTCCTTCTGTCTGTCTGTCCGTCCGTCCGCCTGTCAGACTGTCCCTCTCTTCGTCTCTCTCTTTCTTTAGCTATTTACCGCTCTATCTGTCTGTCTCTCAGTGCCTGTCCATCTCTGTGTTTCTCTAGCTTGTCTGTCTGAATGTCTCACTGCAATCAGCTTCTATAGAACGCAAAAATTACGTAAGGTAAGTATCAAGATCATATTATACCGGCAATGAAAGAAAGACAGATTGAGAGAAAAAAGTAAACACATTATTTTAATAAATTATTGGGGTGTCACGGACTATCACTTATTATATTTTCACTCACATATATGAAAAAAAAACAAAAAAACAATAAAAATAATTCAGTTTGCGAAGGTAGTTTATGTCTATTTACAGAACAAAAGAATGCAGAGAAGAAATATCACAGTGTATAATCCTAATAATAATAAATTGTTTGTTTTTCATAAAATGCATCAAACACAACTTGTCCATTTGAACTAACAACTGGCCGGAAATAGCAGGGAAATAGAACACAATTATAAAATAACGTAATTCACTGGAAGATTAGGCAGAAATGATAAAGACAGATAAAAAAAATAACAATAGTTCTCTTAAGAATGAACAGAAAACCGGAAGAAAAGGGTATAGATTTAAATCTTGCGAGTATGCATGTATATGTTTCAAACAGAACACTTTAATCATGCATAGTTCATTTTGCATATCACGACAGCATTGTAACATTTCTTATTGCGAACATGCATATCCTTAATCATAATTCCACAGTGAATATAGTTTTAAAGTATAGAATATAGTAATAATCGAGGTGTATCTTAAAACACAAAACGTACTGCCATGTGTTAAAGATCGTACATAGATACATTGCCTTAACCCTCTAATGCCCGGATACAGGCAGCCAACATAACAATTCTGAATCTTGCAAAATTAATTATGGTCAAGTGAAAGCAGAAATTTTATATAAATATTAATCTCGGAGAAATCATTTATTTTGTTGATAAATTATGAAATGTTCCAACTGCAGAATGTTGGGTTGTGTTTAGGTCTTTATTTAAGGAGGTTCGCTTCTCTTGACATTTACACGTCACTTTTCTGGTTTTAATTTTTCTTGTTGTGGTAGGGATTCGTTTTTTTTTTTATAGAATTTTGCAAGAACAGCAGCCTTGTACGGCCTGCTCTTCACGATTTCCAACTGCCAAGGTATTTTTAACGTGCACAACGTGAATTCGGGCCCTCCAAATTTCTCGTCCTTATCTGATAAGACTAAGTGCTCGATCCTACCTACCATAGGATCAGGGACAGGAAAATATGAGAAAAATCCCAAAGTTCCAAAATGCGCGCCTGCACCGATCGGAATTTGACCCCGGCACCTTCGGCATGAGAGGC
This sequence comes from Onchidella celtica, assembly GCA_963931925.1. Lineage (NCBI taxonomy): Eukaryota > Metazoa > Mollusca > Gastropoda > Systellommatophora > Onchidiidae > Onchidella > Onchidella celtica. The sequence goes on along the minus strand of OZ007581.1, from coordinate 26,217,956 downwards.
GAGCAGATTGCCTCTAGACCACCGTGTCCGATCACCGAACGTTGGACTCTGCCGACGTGTTTCAGATATGGGGTGCTGGGCACTAGAGGCTTAATCATTATTGCCGATTAATACACAACAACAGTATGAGGTCAACAGTGGCGTAGCCAGCAAACCCTATTTATGGGCAAGGCGATTTAGACTTGATGAGGCCCTAAGCTATATACATTTTTGAGGCGTCTGGTTGAATACGTAACGCTAGAAGGTCTAACAAACGTGCATACCAAAACAGGACGCTGGGTCGCCAGAAAAAAAAAGAAGAAAATATATAATATATATGATAATGCCTTTGAGTTATTAATTTAATCAACAACGTTCTAAAGTGAAAAATACAAACTATTTTCAGATTATTTTCAGATATTGCAATTTGCTGATTACACAAGTCATTTTTTATTTGGCTAAGTCAAAGCTTTAATATACCCCGGAAACACGTAAATCTTGCTTAAGTAATTAAACATTGCCTATATTACTTACATAAGAGAATTACCAAAAATTAGAAAATCCCAAAGAAATTTTCTGAAATGTTTTGAGATCCCTGTGGAAAGTGGGGATCTACGTTAGCCTGTTTAGTTACCTCAAAGATACTCAAATAAAGTAAAATGAGGCACTCCCTCTTTGCGCCTCTGAAAAATCCGTTTCGTTACGTCAAAAATACTCAAATAAAATAAGAAGAGACGCACTCTTTGTGGTGCCTTTAAAAAAAACGTGCACACAATTTGTGAGTTGATCGGGCGCACTGCATGAAAAGAATGCTTGATATAATGATAAATTAATGATGCTCATATGTTACAGCGCTACTACGAAAGGAAAGCCAGTTTCCCTACAGCGATTGAAGTTATGATTACAAAGTAAATGTCTTCAATCGAAGGCCTACAGCAACACCTGAACAGTGAACAAAATTCAGTATTTTCCCTATTTGGCTTTGTAAAATTCGGCATTGTTCATGACTTTCAGCGCATTCGCCGCTAGATGGCGGTGCGAAATCGGTGCACGCTAAACGCACTAGCTGTCTTGTCTTATAGTATCTGGTCACTATCGTTACACCTAAATCCGCAAGGTAACTTTTGGCTACCACAGCAGTAATAAAATTGCCACCCCACCCTTGAGACTGGTGGCCTCCAGGTGAATGTTCACTGTGCGACAAAGCTTTGAAATCTAACTACATGTACAACTGTTTTCCATGATCATAAGCCAAGCCTACACAATATCATCTTTGTTCGTTATAAATATAATAGTGTATTGTACACTCTTGAGATTCGACACTGAGCATTAATTATTACACTAATTTATATATGATGCATAAATTCCAATCAGAAGTGAGCACCGACAGGTCTCTTTTTTTTTTTTTTTTTTTTACAATGACACGAGGCTCTATGATTCTTATGTATCAATTATTTTCAAGTATTTCGATAGGAACACCCAACAGTAAGTTGCCCCTATAATTTGGGGTTAGGGTTAGGGCTAAGACATGGGACAGGGCTAGGATCTCTGTAGCATTGTCTAGGTTGACGCCTGGAAAAGGCCAAAACAGTGATGCTTATGCTTCGGTAGAGACAACTCCAAAAACAAAAACAAAAATATTTCTCGGCATCGGCTTAACCCTAGTCTTTAACCTAACCCTAAATTCAGAGCTAACACTCAGGGAGAACGGCGCTAACCGAAGCACTTCCTACCAATTGTTCAATTCTTACATCTCAATAACAATCTCCTGCCCCCCCCCCCCCCCCGCTCCTCGGGGCTGCCATAAAAACATGAGACCTTCTCTTTCTCGACTACATTTTTCCGCTGTCACATTCGGACATCAGACATTCTGCTGTACAACTTTCTACAGCTCCCTGAATTCAAGAATGCTGACTTTGAGGACCATTTTCCTGCCGTGACTAGCGAATGTTTATCCAGCACCGGAACGATTTCCATGTAGTACTAAATTTGAGTGAATTTTGCCTATGCAAAAAAGGTGATTTTTTTTTTTTCATTTTATCAAGAAAGTTTTCTCTGCAAAGAGACGATTTTTCTGAAACAGGGAAGAAAATCCCTATTGCTCTGGCCAGGGGTCCACAATGATGATCAGATGGCCTTGCGGAAAACCGATGAAAAACGACCAACTTACATCTCTGAAAGTTGCCATCGTAATCATGGCTTGTCACCAACTATGGAACCAAGGAACACTAAGGAATGTTACTTCTGCCAAAGATGTTTCCAAATCATATCTGCTGAATGTTGCTCTTTAACAAAAAAAAAGAGTATAAGTTTTAAGTGTATTTCTTAATGAATGTTGCCTCTGAAAGAGAGATAGTTTCATAACTACTCTAGTGAATAATTGATTCTGCGAATAGGTGATTTTCATAATATCTGGTTAATATTGCTTGCACGTAGAGATATTTATATAATCTGATTTAGTGAATACTGATCTTGCAGACATAATTTTCAAGTGACGTATTTAAAAATTACATATGCACATATGCATAATAATAAACACATAAAGATTTCATATTCACATTTTAGTTACAATACAGTATAGATCACAGTCACAGACAATTAACAACAATAAAATCGAGGGGTATTTTCCATATTGTTGTATGTGACATTTTGCCGATTTTGAGGTTTTATCGTGGACGCCGTATCTCTCACTTCTAATTTCATCATGTGTGAGTGTTATATGAATGTATTATTCGAGGGCATTTTTTTGTTGTTGCAAGTTTGGATTTTGAAGTATTGAACAAAACCTTGATTTTACACAACTCTTCAGTCCTCATTTTCTCGAAAGGGCAAAGAATGCACAGCTTATGCTCTGTACAAGTTGCATAAGTTTAAGGCGGAAAAGAAATTATTCAAAACTGGAATTCCCAAAATGGCATTGTTATTAGCTGCAGAGATTCGCATAGGTATCTAGTGTTGTCCCCTGAAATCCAAATGAACATGTATCATTCACATGTAACAACAGAAAGAGTGTCCGGTAGCTGCTGTCTCGTATTGGAAAACATATAATGATGCCGACTTTCCGCTGCGTTATGTCTACGCTAAACTAATCAAAACAAAAGATAATTTATAATAATAATGTATAATTTTCAAATAACAACATAAAGAGTTTCCGGCAGTTTCTATCTCGTGTTGGAAAACACTGTATTGCCGACTGTCCTTTGCATTACATCTACGCTAAACTAGTTAGAAAAAAAAAAAGAGATAGTTAATGGTAAATACAGGGTTAAATATCACCGTTCTCAATTTCACAACCAGTGTCAGACAGAGATCGTAGGTGCCAACAAAGGAACGCACAGTCATGTTCAACACTAAGGGTACAAACATAGAGGCCACCGAATTCAGTCACCGAGCCACTAGGCGCTTTAGGTGAGAAGAATTGCACTATATAAACGGACCGAATCTAGGTGGGCTCAATGTGCAGTTGTTGAAATTATATAGTGCAATTCTTCTCACCTAAAGCGCCTAGTGGCTCGGTGGCAGAATTCGGTGGCCTTTCTGTGGCTACCCTTAGTGTTGTTCTCTCCTGGCCTGTCCAGTTTGATTTAACAATCACCGTGCAGATCAGCAGTGTCGGATCTACTATGAAACTACTGAAGCTTACCAGCTCCAGGGCCCATAATCCCGGGGGCTGGGGCTCTAAAGAAATTTTGTTTTAATGAGTGAATGCTGAATGTTGCCCCACTATTGCTGGTTGCGAAGGGGGCCCATAACAGTTCAAGCTTCAGGGTCCCAATAATGTAAGTCCGCCACTGTAGATCAGATCATTATGACACATATAAGCATTTCTACAACAAATAATTACAGAGATCTACGCACATCTGATCCATCTCACATCAACAGGTAAAGTTCAGGGAGATACATGGTCTTTCAGCAAAAAAAATATGAAAGTCCCGAATGGAGACCAACCACACGCCCAATTCTTGCTGTAACACGGCTGCAGAAAGCCAGATCAACATACACTGGAAGAAAACTTTATAATTCTAAAGGCAAAAAAAAACCCAAAAAACTAAAGGCTGTTATGGGCACACTGGGCATTTTTCCAGGGGCCTTAAGGGTTGAGGGGGGCCCATGCATGCAAATTTACATTGGTTTTCTGAAACAGGGAAGAAAATCCCTATTGCTCTGGCCAGGGGTCCACAATGATGATCAGATGGCCTTGCGGAAAACCGATGAAAAACGACCAACTTACATCTCTGAAAGTTGCCATCGTAATCATGGCTTGTCACCAACTATGGAACCAAGTTGGACGGGAAAACGCCACGATTAGCCTTAGGCTTTTTTTTTGTTGCTGTAACTCCCATGTATCTCAAGGTTTGATATCCTATGTGAAACACTACGAAGATGATCATGATGGAACATATTTATTTATATAGCTCCTGTCTCCACACAGTGGACGCAAGGTGTTTTTTTTACAAAGAATTGGTAACAACTCTGTTTCTCTCTTTCTCTCTCTCTCTCTCTCTCTCTCTCTCTCTCTCTCTCTTTCTCTCTCTCTCTCTCTCTCTCTCTCTCTCTCTCTCTCTCTCTCTCTCTCCCCCTCCCTCCCTCCCTCTCTCTCTCTCTCTCTCTCTTTCTCTATATTTATTCTTACAATTTACATGTAGTTTCATTATTTTCCCTCTCTGATCCCCCCCCCCCTCTCTCTCTCTCTCTCTCTTTCTCTCTCTCTCTCCCTCCTATACATACAATATAGTTTCATTCAGTACCAAACATACAAAAGCTCACGAACTTCATAAAAAGCCCCACCCCTGGGCCCTTACTCAAATAACCCCTCACCTCCTCAATGACAACATTTTAGCAATGTCATTCGTTATTTCGCTTCAGGCCTCGACGTAAGGATCATCCCTTACTGACTTATCACGCCCGCACATCTATAACATCGAATTACTTCGTACTCTATGGCCAAGTATTCCACATTAACCATATCATTTGTCCTTCAACACCCTTAAATTTTATCAGAAAATTGAGATCTCGGAGGAGTTAAAAATAAAAACAAATTACAGTGTCAGGTTCCAGCTAACCCATATCCCCATATTATGAAGAAGGCAAGGGGAAAAATCCATCACAGACATATCGGAAGTTTTAGTTGTTGAGTCGTGTCCCTTGCAACATGCCTGTGTCCCTTGCACCTTACCACTACCAGATCAAAATCCCGACAGCGTCGGTTATTCTGTCTTCTTTCTTAGCTAGCTAGCTTTTCAGTCCTCGCTGGAAAAAAAATAGCCGTCTCTGATACCATTCAAAATTGCAATTCGTGCACATTCATGTGTTCAGCTCACATCTAAAGCTGGGATCCCATGTGTACGGGAACGGAAACGGCAAAAAAAAAAAAAAGCACCCTCATATGATAAAAAGAAAGAGTGTTTCCATGTGTACGGAAACGGCTCGCGGAAACATTCTTTCTATTTCACAACTTGAAGGGTTTTTGACGTTTCCGTTTCCGTATACATGAGAACCCAGCTTAACAGTTCTGAGCTCTCCTTCTGACGATTTCGAAACAGGCCAATGCATATAATTAATCAATAATTATTATAACAACGAAACATTTAAAAATCACTTAAAACTTCTCAACAGACAGCAAACAACGTCTAATGATAAACAAATGTGACTTTCGTATTTAAACTTTAGTTAAAACAGTAGAGATCACAGTTACAGACAATTTGCATCAATAAACTATACAGACTGACAAGCTCAATCATGGCTCTGGACACACTGTACAAGTTTAAGGCAGAAAAGACATTATTCAAAACTTAAATATACACATGATAATATAGTTATTAGCTGCAGAGATTCGCATAAATATTTAATGTCATCCATTGAAACCCTGGTGGAGATGTATAATTCACAAGTAACGATATAAAAGTATTTTCCAGTAGTTTCAATCTGGTGTTGGAAAACATCGTGATAAACTGCACCGTGAAGTGAGGTGGCATGGGAAAAACAAACAATCTCTCAGACAGAAGATCACAGCAGAATATGACTGAATAATTTCAAAACAGCAACAGATATAATTCACTTTTGCTATGACAAATGCATGACTTCAGAAACTGATCTTTACAATTGAGGGGTTTAGTTCTATGAATTGTGTCTTGCGTGTCAGGTCAATGTGTTTTAGTAAGGCCCGGCGCGCACTATCCTGTTTCGCATGCTGCACGGCGTGCAAACGGAGATTTTTGCTTGCTTGGCAAAGAGTTTACAGTGCTGCACACCACGCCAAAGATTGCTTGCATTGAACGGGAGGTTAATTTTAACATAGTGCGCGCCGGGCCTTAAGGAAACATAATTATTGTGTGCACTCTTAATTATGTTTATTTATTAGTGTGGTGTATATATATATATGTGTGTATGTGAGTGTGTGTGTGCATGTGTGTGTGTGTGTGTGTGTGTGCGCGTGCGCGCTATATATCATAATTTCTGTAACTGTATTGTTATGTATTCAATGATCAAAACACATTTCTTTGTACAAGGACGAATAAAATTTATCTTATCTTATCTTATATGCTGCCTAAGTCCGCTCGAACTCCAAGATAACTGTGTAACTGTACATGACATAACGTTCCGCGAGTATACTCAGTTCTGGGCCGCGGTATATTAATCCAGCACGGTTTTCATCACTGAGAGACATTTTGAAAGTACTGAAGTTTACAGTGTCAAAGCAGGCGCGATGAAAACTTTTTGTTCAGTATCTCAGTTTTAGCTTTTGTCTGATTTACAAAGTATACAAGCCCAGTGATTCTCCATTCTTGGTTGGTGTTTATAATATATTGGATCAAAAGTGGTGAAGATAATTTTCAGGTACACCATAATTATGTTTGTAGATGATGGCTCATATCCCCGTACATACAGGCACGGGGTATCAGTTCAAAATAATATTAGTTTGTCTTGTAGTAAAATACTTAACCCTCTGAGGCTTTACCCAAAACATCCGGAACTGCTATACTGAAGTTGGATAAATAAATAAATAAATAAATAAATATCTTTTACTGATAAATATAATGTGCTCTATACGTAGAACACTGGGCACTAGGTGACTTGTTATAAATGTGGATTATAGGGCACTAGACGGTTGAGTAAAAATGTGGGACAGTGAAATCTGAGCTGTTAATTGGACCAACAGTCACTCGTGAAACAAAGATCTCTTGGCATCTGAGACTTGTCAGCACGGAACTAATGTACTAGTGGGTGATTATATGACATTAACAGATCGTTGAGCGGAGCAACACGTCCTCTTGGCCACAGGCCATATCAGTTAGGTTTTAGTAAGGGCTATTTGGACCATGTTGCTAAAATATTCACAGTAAAACTTTCGTTACTAAGTCTAACCAGTTCCCGAATGGATATGCTTCGGTATGGACAGTTAGAATCCGGTTTTGTCTGTCGTTGTTGTTGGTTTTGATCAATATAGCTTTTTTTATTTTCTTGTTGCACTGAAACGTTTCCCAGACGCTCATTTTTTAATAACTTGGAAACTGTCCCTACCGAAGCAATTTCTTTCCAAATAAAGGTGATTGTGGCAATGTTGCCCATGCCAGCGAGAACACCAATCCAAACCCCTGATCTTAAGATTTTCCATAGAATTCACTTTACCAACAAAGCCCAATAAAGGTTGTTATGGCAAATGCTAAACCTAATCCTAAACCCTGAATCTGAAATGCAGTGTGCAAACAAGGCCATTTAAAGAAGAGTATGCCATTTTACTGAACCTAAGCCTAACCCTGACCTTTACACTTTCCATAAAATTCACTTTGCCAGCAAAGCCCAATAAAATTTGTTGTGGCAATTTGCTAGACCTAAGTCTAAATCCTGACTCTGAAACCTTCCAAAGAATCGTCTGTGCAAACAAAACCTAATTTCATATAATTATATGGCATGAAAAGTCACTCTATTCTATTAATCCTATGTTATTGTCGTTGTAGATCTGATGTTCAGGGGCATTGTATCTTTCTCGTTATCAGACACACTCTCCGCTGGAACCACAGCTATTTCTACAGTTTGCGGGTCACGCATGCGCTGGGCATTGGATCTGTTCAGACAGGCGACCAGGAGCGCAGACACGGCGGACAGGCCGTACATGAAGCAGGTCATCATGAATGGTGGTTGGAAAGAATGGAATTCATCGATCAGTTTACCTGGTGATGGTGAAGGGAAATAAACAGGTAAGAAATGAGTTAGAATTGAGGGTTTACCATGAGAAGTGGTCTAGGTGCCAATGGAACTTAAATGCTTTATAATTCTAACACACTTAAATTAATGGATCAAAGTGCATATGGCCAAAGGATCTAAGTGCCAATAGCCAAGGGATCTAAGTGCCAATGGCACTTGGACCCTCTCAATTCTTAACTCCCTCAGTTGATATGGCAATGGGCAGTTTGGATCTCTCTCTCTCCCTCTTTCTCGTTCGACCCCCGTCCCCTCTCTCTCCTTTTGCCACCCTCATTCCCTCTTTGTCCGTATCCTACTGGACCTGCGTTAAATAACAAAACTCCATATTTTAGCATCCATGCTGCCGTTTGAATCTAAAACCTAGTATATGCATACTTGGGCCAAAATGAGTTCTTCGCCTATTCATACCCAGCAAAAGAAGGCTCATCTTTCTACAGTAGTTTGGTATCAATAATTCAATATTTGACCGCCCTACGATACCAAACTACTCTAGAAAGATGAGCCTTCTTTCGCTGAGTATGAATATGCGAAGAACTCATTTTGGCCCCAGTATGCATCACTAGGTTTTAGATTCAAACGGCAGCTTGTGTGTGGCCCACTAAATTTTAGCAACCACCAATATTCAGTTATACTTAATGCACCCAAGTAAATACGTTTGAGATCTGTTGACTAAGACTTAGGTCCTTACACTCTGAAGACCCTGACAGTTCTTTTCTATCCTCGAGACTGTTTTAGAATTTAAGATATAGATAAATATTCCTGATATGTGCTTACAACAAAATTACACGACGAATGTTTAAATATGTATAAAGTTTAAACCATGAACACTGTATGGGTATTTTTCTCCTTTGTTCATTTTTTTTTTTTTTTCTTTTTAGTAAATTTTTCCTTAATTATTTTGTAACAATTAACAAATAAGATTTTGAAAGCATTATTTCTTTCCCCAGAACATCCCATATCTTCACATTAACACTGGCTGCCGTTGCCTCTCAAACTTTCACTGTGTCAGACTGTGGCCAGTATAATAAATGTGAACAGCTGCCCAAGTTATGGATCAATTAACAACCAGTCGGGCACAGTAAATACTTCGGCGCCAGGTGATCTATAATTACATGTATTTGACACCTGTGACCTGATGGACAGAGTCCAGTTATTAAAACACATTGGTATCAACAAATAATTTTCAGGGTTAATATTTGAAGAGTGCAAAATCAAAAGCTGTCTGTTAGGGGAACGTGGTATTTAACACAGTAAACTACAGCTGAGCCGTGAATACAATTCAGTATTTTCTCTATATGTCTTTGTAATTAGGCTGCGGTCCCCTAGGAACAGTCAAATCAAAACGTAGGAAAGGAAAAGTTCATTTTAAGGAGAAAACTGCTTTTGTTTCCCTCTTCAATTGTGGTTACTTGATGTACGTCAGGCCAATGTGATTTATATCTGAATTTTTTTTTTAAAACACCCTGTCCAAGGCGACTTTGATTAACTTTTAGGTCACCTGTCACCTGTCGGCTTCATCGTCATCGATGTTAGCTGCTACAGTGGATGTCACGACAAAATCTCCTCCACCCAATCCTGTCCTTAGCTTTCCTAGTTAGTTCACTTATTTCCAGCTGGCTGACTTTTAGGTAGCGTCAATTAACATCGCATTTTGCGGTACGTCGATCGCCAATGGCTACCCCAGCCCCTTTTCGCCTGATTAGTCAATCTGGCTACCGCCCATTGATACAAACTGACTAGGCTCTCACACCCCCAGGTCCATCTGACCATTCCAGTGCACACTTGAATCGACAATGGACACCGTAGTCCGCGGTGGCAATTGACACTCCCTAATTTTTAATAATCTGAAGTAAAAAGAAACATTCGGTATCGACAATCTGAAGGGCCACATATCCCCAATAGGCCAGTTTACTCTTTATGCCTTTTGCTCTTTTGAAGTTCTAATTTCTTATTGTGCATTTTTAAAACTCTTTTAAATAAAGTTTGCACATTTCAGAAATGTTCGATAAATACTTAGTCTATGTCAAGGAAATAGAGGGTTAACAGCCACCCAGGCCAAAACAGGGGTCGGGAGGGGAGGACCGGGGGTAGGTCCGTTGACATGGGCCTACGATTTTGAGAGGGCCCATGCAAAAGGGGCAGAGGGTGGTAAAAAAATATATATATTGCTGTTTGTAAAGTGCGTCAAGGGCCCTTCAGCACAAAATATATACCTATGTTAAGGAAGAATTAATAAGCAAAAAATGAATACAGATAAAATATATCATTAAGTACTTAGCATTAATTACAAAAAACAACAACAACAAATACTTATAGTGAGCAGTTTAAAGCGAGGGCCTAGACATTTCGCAACATTAGTTATCTTTTGTTCCAGCCCCACTTTTTTCCACAACTGAGAAATTCGACGTTCAACGTTGGCTGCTTAAGTGCTATGATAAGTAGTTAAATCGGAACTGTGAAACAGCTTGATAAGTGCCACAATGCATTTTAAACAATGTCAAAGTGTGCACTTGTTATACGTCTTCTTCATACTAAAAGATCTCCATTAAAAAAATGTCTTTCAGAAAAAGGAGATAGAACAAACAAGAATTAAGGTCGTGATTTCCCAGTTGGCCTGAGCCTATTGCCAGCTTTGCATGGACCTGGTCAAACCTACCTGCTATGGGCGGATTCACAACAAAGGCAATACCCTGGAACCAAGCTACCAAGCCAAAGGACTCCGTCAGTACCGAAATGCCCAACTGTTCAGCTAAGACAATGGTTCTCATGGAAACCGCCACAGCTGAAAGTTAATCAATAAGTAAACCCGGATTTATCATGAACTGACTACTTGATCAATTGAATTAACATAGTTGTATGCATCACACACCCTTTTCCCAATTCACGTGCATCAGTTGAATATGAAGAGTGGAGGGAAAAGAAAACAAAAAAACAACAACAACAACAACAACAAAAAAATATTCTTGAAAATGACTTTTTTTGTTTGTTTGGAGAAAGCGGGTCGATACGATAACTGCCATGTTGTGCTAGGAAAAGCAAGATGACGAACAGAAAATGACAGGACAGAAGGCGACCCAACCAGATGTGCCCAGCAACCATATGTATAAAAAATGAGAAAACTGATCATTTAAATTTGAACATCGACACAACTTTCCTTTGCAACTGAAAGGATGATTTTTTAAATACTCTGTGACTACAGCTTTTTTTTTTCCTTCAGCTTTTGGTTTGGCAGAAACAAGGCTAATGAAGAAGTACAGTCATGTAGATAGTAAGATACAGCACACTGACATATCATTCTATAAAATAATGCCAAAAAGTGAATTTGGCCTGCAATTACTTATGTCGTACTATTGGTTAAAAATCAGACTTTCATTATTGTTTCCTTTCACATTACTGTAAGCGTAACTTTTCTTTACTTGAATAATATTTTATTACCTAAAGAAGATTTCTAACAGTTACTGTGCCACTATTATTGGTTAACAAAAAAATAAATTAAAAACAACAAAAAAAAAGCCTTAACGTCTTTGACAAAATAAAAGTACATGCGAAATTCCATAGAACTCTAACAGCCCGATTTCGTGAAAATTGTTGCCCACAGAAAGTTTTATGGACTAAAGACTAAAGTTTAATACGGTTGTTTACCTAAGCCGGCGGCATTTTGACCGCTAGTAACAGAAATTAGGGGCCATCAAGAAAGCGCGCACGCCTGGGGAGAGAGAGGGATTTGACCCCGGAGTATGAAAAGCGAACGAGGAGAGGGTGGGTGAGTGGGTGGAGGGGGGGGGGTGGGAAGGGAGCGTACATAGGCTTTCCAGATACGGTAATGAATTACCAAGTTCTCTTCAACATCGGCATTCTATCATACTAACGGTCGTATAATCATACTTGGGAAGTGCTGAATTTGAGTTTGGGTTATACGGTGCGTCGGCACGATAACGACCACTTTGCACCTTTGACGGACTTTTTTGGTACTTTGGGGGGGGGGGGGGTCAAACGTGACCAAAAGCGATCTTACATACTTTATGAATGGGCCCTTAAGCTGGGTTATCATGTGTACGGAAACGGAAACAGCAAAAAAGCCATCATATATAGTAATAAGAAACAGTGTCTCCATTTGTACGGAACCGGCGTGCGGAAACATTCTTTCTGTTTCACTACTTGAAGGGTTTTTGACGTTTCCGTTGCCATTTCCGTTTCGGTATACATGAGAACCCAGCTTTATACATCATCTGTGAAAACATGGTCCACTTACCCATACATAAGCCAAAAACAGCACTGCAGACCTGCAGTAGCACATACCCCTCACAGAAGGGCAGGACCAGGTTGACTATGGAGGCCACGGTCAAGGCCACAAAATACAGCCAGATGCTGGGCACGTGGAAACAGTCAGTGATGAAACCTGGGGTTTCATGATGACATGATGATGACAATATAGATAATATTGACACGGTTGTCGTGGTCAATAAACTGATATTGATCTAAAACTAGTGCAATGTCTGTGCAAGTTGTTGAATCAGCCTTGCTCTCTCTTTCATTTTTTTCTTTCTCTCTCTCTTTCTCTGTGTGTCTTTGTCTCTCTCGCTTTCTCTGTCTGTGTGTCTGTTTTACTATCGGCCTCTCATTTTCTCTCTCTCTGCCTCTCACTGTCACATACTCTCTCTCTGCTCCCCTCTTTCTCTCTCTTTCACTCTCACTCACTCACTCACCCTCTTTCTCTCTCTCTCTCTCTCTCTCTCTAGGTGTGCCTCTCTCTGTCACACACACACTCTCTCTCTGCTCCCCTCTCTCTCTCACTCTCACTCACTCACTCACTTTCTCCCTCTCTCTCACTCACTCACTCACTCATTCAATCTCTCCCTCTCTCTCTCTCTCTCTCTCTCTCTCTGGGTGTGTAGGTGTAGGTTTATAGGTGTATGTGTGAGTGTCTTTTCAAACCCTTACCCATCTAGTTACCTGTCTGTAATATCAATCCCCTGTGCCATCTACTCACCTAGCCATCTCTCTGTCAATACATCCATCCATCCATCCATCCATCCATCCATCCATCCATCCATCCATCCATCATTCCATCCATCCATCCATCAATCCATCCATCCATCCATCTACCCATCCATCCAGTCACCCATCCATTTATCTATCCATCCACCCATCCATCCATCCATCCATCCAGTCATCCATCCATCTATCCATACATTATATATTTCGATACTCACCTGCTACGAGTCTGCCCATGACATTAGCAATGCCAACTATAGAAATAAGAAATGCTGCATCTGACCTACTTATGCCTGAAGACACTGCCAGGTCGGGGATATAGGTCAAAGGCACTGATTGCACTGCAAAATACAATTAAGTTGAGCCATCAGATCATTGAAAAAAAAAGTATGTTTAGATAAACAAATAAACAAAATAAATAAATAAATAAGAAACAAACAATAAAAACAAATAAACCTTTTCAGAATTAGAAATTCCCCCCCCCCCTCACTCTCTCTCTCTGTCTCTGTCTGTCTCTCTCTCTCTCTCTCTCTCTCTCTCTCTCTCTCTCTCTCTCTCTCTCTCTCTCTCTCTCTCTCTCTGTCTCCCTCTCTCTCTCTCTTTTGTCTCTGAAACTTCAAACCCTGTTCTTTTTTCTCCAATGCTGCTACTATCAACCAAATCATTTCGCTTAGATATGGTAGAGCGGGGGAAATTCTCTCGTGAAATTTGGAGAGTGTCAGAGAAACAGCGAGTGAGAGAGAGAAAGAGAGAGAGAGAGAGGGGGGGGCAGAGCCAGAGAGAGATAGAGGACAGAGAAAGTGGGAGAAAAAAGAGAGAGAAAACGAAAGAGAAAGAGAAACGAAAGAGAGAGAGAGAGAGAAAACGAAACAGAGAGAGAAAGAGAAAGAAAAGAAGGAGACAGAGAGAAACACACACACACACACACACAATAGGGGGAAGAAAGAGTGAAAGAAAGACGGAGGAGAGAGAGAAAACGAAAGAGAGAGAGATAGGGAAGGAAAAGGAGGAGACAGAGAGAGACACACACACACGCACACAAATGGGGAGAGAGACAGAGAAAACTTGCCCCCCCCCCCCAAGTTTTCTCTGTCTCCCTCCCGGGGGGGGGGGGGGGGAGGGGGAGAGGCACGTACTTGTAACATGAACAACATTTTTTCTCTAGTTGGAGTTGCAATTAGACTTGGCACTTCGCATACCTAACTACATCCTTGGTTCTCGGTTTACACAGGCCAGTCGTCACAATAAGGAGACTGTTGACTGGGAAGCCTGGTATATCCATAGTATTAGTAAGCTACAGCTGCACGGTGACCACCGCTCTGTATTTTCTCTATTCGCTCTGTAATTAACAGTCTAATCCGAGACATTGGGTACCGAGACGGTTCAATTTGCCAAATTCCGTTTCGTCGACTTGGGCGCGTATCATCCATGTCAACTATGCAACAATTCGCACCATACATGCTCCTTCATAATTGAACAAAAAAAGACGAGTACTACAGAGCTCTGAGTAGTACGCACCGTGTTTATACGCGCGCAAGTTGTGGACATATAGTGAAAGAAGGAATGATCCGTCTCGGCATTCTGTCTCGGGTTTAACAAAGGGCTTCATGTTTAGGCTCAAAACTCACTACAGCCACCACCATTCAATACTGAATAATTCGTCATCAATTGAAGAGGTTAGTTCAAGACCAGGATTAAGTCACACTTTGAGACATTTCGAGGAAAAGCCAAAGGACTTTGGACTTAATCTTGTTCTTGCATTTGTGTGACCCACTTTCAGATCAAACTTTCTCAGCGCTAGTTGACGGCAGCAGGATGATGTTACTATAAACAGATAGCCCTTTTTGATCTGGTTTCTTCTGATTTGATAACCGGCCAAGTGTACGTCATACGCGAAATTAGGTTCCAGCTTAATGTTTGAATCATGATCTAGTTTTAGGTGCCATCTTATAAAGTAGGTAACCTTAATTTTGGCGATTTTTACCTCCGTCCCCCTCACAATAATCCGAGACACAGAATAGCGAGACGAAACATTCCTTCTTTCACTATAATTATTATATCCACAATTTGTGCGCGTATAGACACGGAGAGTACTACTAACAGAGCTCTATGGTACCACTCTTCTTCGTTCAGTTATGAAAGGGTGTGGTGCGAATTGTTGCACTGTTGGCACGGATAATACGCGCGCAAGTCGACGGACAGAAAATGACGAATTGAGCCGTCTTGGTATCCTGTGCCCCGGCTATAATTACGTATTTGCCTAAGATCTTCCCAATCCTGAACGTTTTAGTGGGAGGACATTGGTATTTTTAAAACTGAAATGAAGCACTTTTACATTTTACTCCCATCATGGGAGTCTGTGCACTACTATAACTCTCTGAGGCAATGTGCGCACTGAGCAGTTTGTTTAGTGACCACGCAATTTTGAACCCCAAACGCAGCCAATACGAAGACAGGAAAATCTAGAAATATCTGTTACGCTATGAAACACTGCACGCAAAAAAAAAGCAGGGCTGAAGTTTGAAAACATCATCGCTTAGTGGTAAGCCCGACCAAAGGCTGGCGTAGGCTCCAGATTGGTGACTCACCCCTAATTACTATACATCACACTAAAACACTACTAACTGCCCACATCACGGTGGTATGGGCAGTCAGTAGAGTTTTACTGTGATACATAATAATTGAGCGGCGAGTCACTAGTTTGGCGCTTACGCCAGCCTTAGACTGGCTTACCCTTCAGCATTGTACGAATCCATTATTCCCCTGAGTTTGTTCGTATATCACAAATTACAATAAGTTTAAAGAATTGAGGTCAAAACTTCATGTTTTTAGGTCGACTCTTGCTAGGGGACCGTAGACTAATTACAAAGCCGAAGACAGAAAATACCGAGTTATGTTCACTGTTCAGATGTAGCTTCCTTTGTAAAATACCTACAGATTCCGTCCGTCGACATGCGCGCGTATCACCCATGTCAACAATGCAACAATTCGCACCACACCTTTTCATAATGGAACGAAAAAGACTAGTACCACAGAGCTCTGAGAGTAATACGCACCGTGTTTATACGCGCGCAAGTTGTGGACATATAGTGAAAGAAGGAATGGTCCATCTTGGTATTATGTGTCTCGGTTATCACACACATACCGAGTTTTTAACAGTTGCTAGAGAAATGACATTAAAGCACTCACTAATTAGCACTCTCAAGCAATCACTGAAGGCCTTTGCCATTGATGTGAGTGAGTGGGAAAAGCTCTCGCTTGATCGAGCAAATTGGAGGGCGGCCCTTACCAGAGGCAGCAAAGCATGGGAAGCTGACAGAGTCCAGCAGGCTATTAAAAAAAGAGAACGGCGCAAGAAAAGGCCCAGCGGTACTGAACCAACGGAGCACTCTTGTCACTTATGCGGAAGGGTCTTCAGGGCAAAAATAGGACTTATCAGTCACATGAGAAGCCATAAGTCATGAAAGAACAGTCTTTCCATTCTGTCCTCTGTGTCCTTTAGTTCTCTTTATTGTCCATGTGTTGAAATTCTCAACAATTTCTGTTCTTTATTCCTCTGGTGTTGTTAAGGTCATCATCATACCTGATGGACGAACTATTATTAATTAGTGATAATCCAGTACAGCTGTTGTTATTTGAACGGACTTCTCGCAAGCGTTTTGCGCTAGGGGCACATACGTATAAGTACATATCCCTAATGCCGTCCTTATCCTCAGCCCTAAATCTTGCCGAACCCCCCAATCTGCCCCCTACTCTTTCAACCAAAAAAAAAAGGAGTACAACAAAAAGAAAATCTGAAAGAATAATTAATTAAGGCCTTTGTTAGGAGTATTTTGGGAGGAGCTCGCTAGCTCTGGAGTCACTGCAGGCTTTAAAATACGTACCCCCAGGGCAAAATACTTGGGGGAGCGTACGTATTTGTAACAACATTCATCCAATAGACGCAGTTTCAGCCGACCTAATTTTCAGCCTCAGTGCGTCAGCCTGCCAAGGTTGTGACCCAATTTCAGACTCCACTTTGCCAAAGAGGACACGGTGACATAATAATCTTGCTCAGTGCAGAAAATAATGAATGTAGCTTTGCATGGCTGACTGACCATGATAATTACATTGTATTTATTACTTTCATGGCACCTTTATGGAATTATACACGTGTATATTGGCCCCTTAATGTGGAACAAGTTACCTATGGAACTGAGACAAACAAAATCATTAGTAAGTTTCAAAAGGCAGCTAAAGCATTTTTTGTTCCAGCAGGCTTCCACACACCTGAGGGGAGAGAGCATGTGATAGAAGGAGTGAGAATGTGATGGGAAGAGAGAGAGAGGGGGGTGGGGAGAGGGAGTGTGGGAGAGAGAGGAATGAGTTTTTATTACTTGTAAAGCGCATTGAGCATTTATTGGAAATGCGCTATATAAATGTAATTTATTATTATTATTATTATTATTTGCACAGCTGAAGATGACAGGTCTTTTTAGCTAAATATTCTATAAGCTCCCCGAAGGGAATGTTTCATTTGTTAGGGGACCGTTGTATAATTACAAGTTGAATAGAGAAAATACTGAGTTGGGTTCACTGTTCTTCTATAGCTTACTATGTAAACGTCTACGGTCCCTTAACAACAGCCACTTCTAATTTTACAATGTATCATTTTTTACTTCTATTTGTTAAGGAGACGTACAACAGACCGATTTCAAATGTACATACCTATATTTAAAAAAGTATATTAAGACTAGCTGAGCCCTCCGGTGTTGCCCGGGATAGGCTTATCCCATCCCCCGCCCAACCCACACCTTTCAGTATACTCCAATCTTTTTCTCCCTAGCCTTCCTTCTCTCTCTCTCTCTCTCTGTCTCTCTCTCTCTCTCTCTCTCTCTCTCTCTCTCTCTCTCTCTCGATCTCTCTCTCTCTCTCTCTCTCTCTCTCGATCTCTCTCTCTCTCTCTCTCTCTCTCTCTCGAATAAAGTCTCCACTGCACATTAGTGCGTTCCTTTGACGGAACAACTCCTGAAAGACAGTCACATAAAAACCATTAAAGCCGAAAGTGGGCAACAAACCATGACGAAATGAATCAAAAAAATACATTTTATTGGGAAAATGGCGCATTGGTCTCGGTAATTATGATTGGTCGCATAAGTATAATTTAAGTATCAATTTATTGCAGGAACGTCTGCCATATGTGAGTGCAGCCGGTCTCCTCAAAACACGGAGCAAAAAATATTGCAGAACTGCACACTCTTCTCAGCACTGCGAGAAACGTATTGGCCCCACAACCCACCGACCTGAATATCAAACTCTATGGTGCTCTGCCAGAACTGCAGAAAACAGTAGCTTTTCTTAAAGGAACAAATCTGCAGATTTAGATTGGTGAACGCCAGAAGAAGAAGAAGAAGAATTGTAACCCTGTATAACATTTTTGAAGCTTATACTTTGGGCGGTGGTATAATCAGTAACTGGTTCCATGCATCGGCAAGTCCTGAAAGATTACTGGTAAGAAATACATTTCCAGTACAGAAAAAAGAAAGAAAAGACGGATTGTTGATGGGCATTTTGAGTAGTGGTTTCCTTCCTTCCTTCCTTCCTCCCTACCGCTCTGTTCTATTCTGTCTATCGAATCGCTTCTTCCTAGCACAATTATGGCCGTTATGGTGTCGACGTGCTCTCTCCAAACTCAAACTCAAACTGAAAACTCAAAAAAAAAAAAAAAACTATTAAAAAAAATAAATCTCTCGGCTGTAAATTTGCCTTCTTCCGATGTGATAATAATGTCATGTTGTTCGCCCCATATCAGAATGACCGGGGGGTAGGGCACTCTGGCATAACAACTACCCCCCCCCCTTTCCTCCACTTTATGACGACCCCTTTACTAACTATAGACAACAAAGAACAAAGCAGAAGCAAAATGAGACTTCGACCGCCGTTTCTTTACATAGCCACTACTCTCTGATCTTCACTCTTGAATCTTTATTACAAAAAAAAATAATGACGGGAATATATCATTGTGGTGCAATTTTGACCTTTTTTTTGCTCGACGCTATAGCCTAAATGATAGTTTCAAAAATTATAAAGTTAATTTTCCTAAGTGACAACTAATCCAGCCCAATCGCTTTTGTATCGAGCCATTGTGTTGATTCAGGTTTCAGGTGTGTTTAAATAAAAAGTTGCAAAAATGTAAAATACAATGATGTTTGTTTTGGCTCCCTGTAATAAGCCCGCCGCACCGGAACCGATGTATTAATAGGCGTTCAATTCGGTGGGCGCAATTTCCGTACCAGAAATGAGTGCGCAGTGCTCTGGTGCGCATGAAATCTGTAGTAAGACTGTAGATCTATTAAATTATGGGAAGCTATCTAGACCAAAAAGAGAGAGATAGAACGATGGATTCACAGGTTTACCCCGGAAAATGCCGGGAACTTCATCTAGTAATAATAAAAAATATATTGTTCACTCACACCATCCTCAGGGGTGAAACAGACAAGGCTGGTGCATGCCCCACACCTGTGGCTCGCCTCTCATAAATTTTGCTTCACACTAACACAATAGTCACTGCCCACACTGCCACCTACCGCGATGCGGCGGGCAGTGCCTGTTGGGCTAGTGTGAAGCAAAATTTATGGGCGTGCGAGCCATCAGTCTGACACATACACCACCAGCTTTAGTCTGTTTCACCCCTTGTACTCCAATACACAAAAATACAACTCGCGAAGATAAATGAACGGTAGGCAGTAATGGTGATACAAGTCCGTGAAGATAATTATGATGATGATGATTATGATGAAAGCCCTTGGAGATATTGCACATCGGGGTTAGCTATGCGTGTATCATAATTAAGTTGGGATAACTTGTATCGATTTTTAACATTTTTTTGAGAGGTGGGGGTGGGTTGGGGGGGGGGGGAGGGAGAGAAGCAAATCTCTCGCAAATCTTTAATCATCATTTATTCATACCAGCTAAAGCGCTGTTCATAGAAATATCGATCACGTAGACACAACGAAACTTCCCGTCATACTTTTCCATTCTACTCGATGAAAATACATTTTTTGTTTCTTTTTGCGGCTAAAAAAAAAGAATGCAAATAAATAATTTCAAAGACTGAATTTTGTTCAAAATGGATGTGTTCACGTAATTCATCGCCAAAGTTTGACCCTGTTACTGCCTCTAGTGGATTCTATCAGCCAATTTCCCACAGCTGCGGTGCCAGGGACAACGGAGTCAGCTTCCCATAATTTAATATATCTGAACACTTTGTTGGTTTACCAACTGAATCTAAGTATCAAAGTATCAAATTTTATAAAATTACCACTTGCAGTTCAAAACTTCCTGGCGGAGTAACAGTAATTCCACCCTGTCAGTTATAGAGTTAAGATAATATACAAAGTTTCATCATTTTTGGTCTCGTGGGCACGAACTTTCAGGTGCTTGCGTGTTCTCCCCCTGGCTCCTTTATTTGTTAATACTAGCCGACCCGCGCAAGATAAATCTTGCAAATTTTCCATATACCAAACCCAACAGTATTTTTTTTTTATCTAGATGTAGGCTACATTAAAACGGCATTTGGATTCGATGCAATGACGAATAGAACTCTCTGTTACACCACAATTTCACGTAGAAATACCCAAATGTGATATCGTTGATTATTGATCACCAATGTAAAAAGAGATACGTAATTTTCAGTCGCACTTTTCGGTTCTACCCGATGAAAATGCGTCTCTGTTTTTAGGGCTCAAAAATTTTAAATAATAGTAAAGACTGATTTTTGTTCAAAATGGATGTGTCCACGTAACTCTTCGTCAAAAATTGATGCAGCACATCAAGTTTCATCATTTTTGATACCGTAGTCGCGAAGTTTTAGCTGCTTACAGGTTCACCCTCTAGCTCCATTATAGCAAGATTACTGAAACTCATGGTAACTTCATCCCCATTTTGAAAGGCTTGTTTCTCATTTCATAAAATTGTCCGGTGGTCATGCCAGCACACAGAACAGATATGGGAGGGGAGGGGGGGGGGCATATCAGCATAAAGGCCTGTTTACACTGGTAGGTTTTAGGAATAGAAAAAAGGAATGGGGGACTGTGTGGGAAGAACTCTCCTGGCTTTCCAGCTTTTGTTTTCCGATTTCCCCCTTCGAAACATGAGCAAAACAAACGATGCACATCGATAATCATTCAGAAAACGGACCAGTGCAAACAAACGGCGTTTCGAAGGGGGAAGTCTGAAAACAAAAGACGGAAAGCCAGGAGAGTTCTTCCCACACAGTCCCCCATTCCTTTTTTCTATTCCTAAAACCTGCCAGTGTAAACAGGCCTTAACACATCAGCGACATCCGTGTTCTACGCATACCCGCTCATCTGTCTTATCTTATTGAAATAAAATAAAAAATTAATGTCAAGCGTGACTTCGTTACGCTGGAGTCATAAACCATGACATTTTTAGGAGCATGGGCCTGCCAGGCCGTTATCGAGCGACATTTTACTGTTTTGTACGTTAAATGTGCATGTAAAAAAGACACGGCCTTTTTAAAATATAAAAATTAATATAACATTCTGAATTATGCATGCTTGGGTGTGGTTATTTTGGTAGCAAATACTGTGGGGTTTTGTGGTGTGTTTTTTTTTGTTGTTGTTGTTGTTATTTTTACAGCTAGGTCCCGCATGTTACATGACGCTATATTTCATGTTCGCCATTTTCCTACCAAACATAGCCATACAACAATTGGCTTCTCTATTACCTTTTAATCCATTAGTGCATGGCTATTTCACGCTATTTACATAATTTGCCAAGTATTTTCGGCGTCAGTGAATTCCATCATAGAAACTAAAATGCTAGTGGATGTGGCGAAATGGGGCTTTAGGTGAAGTTTTTATAGCTTTTAAAAAAAGGGAGGAATCCCACTAAGCCCGGACGTCACAGCCAGTCGCGGCCAGTAAAATGTACACCCAAGAAGAAACGGCAGAAGCTGACTGTGTCTGACCGGTATGACAG
Source organism: Onchidella celtica (assembly GCA_963931925.1). Taxonomy (NCBI): domain Eukaryota; kingdom Metazoa; phylum Mollusca; class Gastropoda; order Systellommatophora; family Onchidiidae; genus Onchidella; species Onchidella celtica. The sequence continues at coordinate 26,195,795 of OZ007581.1, read as the reverse complement.
GGCCTTCACGGATTAACTAAGAAAATATGTAGAAAATGGCATTGATGTGCACATTTCTTGTCTGGCAGCTGACTGTGCCGTTCCGGGCTTAGTATGATACCCCCCTAAGTACACACCTAAGTGATTTCGTTCAGGGTCAACACACAGTTCAGTGTTTCACGCAGTAGAGCACTGTAGAAGTACGCTTTCTACTAATTCGGTCCTCTTGTGAATTTTTTTTACAAAGCAAAAAAATCTCAAAATCGGGCTATCGTCTAACAAATAACAAGTCAATTCCATATGATTTAGTGTGAAAAATGACCTCATGCCAAATGTCAAGAGAACCCAACAGACGGTTTTCGAGGAAATCAATGTTGATCCCGCTCATGCTAGAAATAGAAACAAGAGACACCCCCGTCCCCGAGTAGTTAAAGATCAGGTGATACGTTGGCCTAAAGTCAAGTTGCCAGCTTCTCGTGCAGAAGGTACCGGGTTCGATCCCCGGTCGCTGCAGGCATGCTGGAATTTTGTAAAAATTTTTTTGGAGAAAAATTCTTGTCCCTGATCCTACGGTAGGTAGGACCGAGCACCTAGTCTCCTCGGTTAAGGAGGAAAAACTCGGAGGGCCCGTGTGCACGTTAAAGATAGCTTGGCAGTTGGAAGTCGAGAAGAGCAGGCCGACCAAGGCCGCTGCCCCGGGGCAAAGTTCTAAAAAACTCATCCCTGCCGCAAAAATACACAGAAACAAGAACAATACAAAATAAAAATGAAGAAAAGTGCGGTGTAAATGGCAAGAGTAGCGAAGGAAATTGCTCAAGCCAAAGACCTGGACACAGTGGTTAACCTGGCTGTAGTGGACTAGGTGACTCTCTCTCTCTCTCTCTCTCTCTCTCTCTCTCCCGTAGTCCTGTGGACCGTTTGGGACGCCACAGGTGATCTGGCAACCAGCATTCTCCAATCCTCTCGGTTTTCTGACCTCCTGATTGTATCGCTCAACCTCAAGCTCGTCCATTCTGGGATATTGTCCTCCCATCTCTTCCTCTGTCTGCCTCTCCTTCTCCCTCCTTGCACTGTGCCTTGCAGGAATGTCTTGGCAAGCCCTGGTGATCTCCTAACATGGCTGTACCATTTGAGCTGGCGTCTCTTGACCAAGTTCAACACGTCTTCGTAGGGCCCAATGGCTTCCCTGGTTCTGTTCCGAACTTTTTCGTTCGTGATAAATGATCTTTGTAGGCGATGCCCAGGAGTCTTCGGAAGCATCTCATCTCAGTGGACTGTATTGTCTTTTCTGTCTCAGCTGTTAAAGTCCACGATTCACATGCATACAAGAGTATTGAGGTGACTAATGGCCGTAAAACACAAGCTGTTGTCTGGGAAAAACCAAGATTCTACTCAACTTGACATGAAAGAAGGTATTGAAACATGACGTACCTGATGCCATAGTAAGAAAAAACAAAACAAAAGAACTTGCTTCTCAACATTTTTCAGGCAATCGCCCCCTCAGACTCCAAATCGCCGGTATAGAGCAAAATTGTTGTATCTCCAGTGATATGAATTGGGGTTCATAATGGCAATACTGTGATAATGACAAACTGCTTCTTGCAATTTTTTTCGTTATTTCATTATATTTAACCAGTTCCAAGTTACAGAGAAGCAGTATTGTTGTATCTCCCTTAAAAATGAGATCATTGAGACCAATATTATGGTATTTCCGAGTAAGCTCCCATTATTCATATCAGTGGAGATACAACAATTTTGAGCTATACCCGCGAAATACTCTTTCATCGACCCTCTTCAAACATCCACCCCCCCCACCCCCCCCCTCACCCCCACACACACACACATACTCCCCGGATCCTTACTCAGACCCAACAGATACATTTCACAAGCAGACAGACTGCACAGAAACTATGATGTTAAGTTTTTCAAAGCCTTATTCAAGACAGTAGGATTGTTGATTATTCATTTTAACACAGCATTTCTAATCAAATGCACCAAAAAATATAGGCCTTTTCTATTCAGAAAACGTATTTTTATGCGTGCTGCTGAACACGTGAGAGACTGCCCCGTATTTGGCCCCAAATCGCCCCCTCTCCCTCTTCCTTTTAGCCAGTTTGTCGCCCTTTTCCTTGTTTCTGCCCTCCTAGACATCAGAATCGCCCCCCCCCCCACACACACACTTCCAGGGCATGGGGGCCAATAATATCGTCCATGTTGAGAACCACTGCTGTAGACAGTCAACTGTAAAAGATCCATTAAAACCTTATCTCTTTTCCCCACCTCTGTGCTTACGAGCATCCCCCCCCCTCCTCCCCCCCCCCGCCCCATCCCCGCCAATCTCCATCAACAGTCCTAAGCATTTCAAGCACTTCACGGCGCGAGATGCACGCCAGATACGGCCCACTGCAAAGGCGATGCCCCATGAATGCATATTATCATGCACCCGCCCTGCATGCGGAACGTTCCAAATACTTATCGATCTTTTTTTTTTGCCAAGTAGGTTAGGGGTCATCCATAAAGTACGTCAGCTCGATTTTTTGGTTGTTGTTTAAGTGGGGGGGGGGGGGAGGATTTGCCTCCAGCGTTTGAGTTTGAGTTTGGAGAGAGCATATTGATACGGCAGCGTTCACATTGTGCTACAAGGAAGCGTATATATTGCTAAAATGGAGCATACCGGCTTTGTGGATGGCCCCTTGAGGAAAAGAATCCATTCTTTTAATGGCGGGGAAACGGATAGCGAAGTTACCACAACAAACAGAGCTAAATAATGGATGAACCCCCCCCCCCCCCCGCCATAGAGAGAATGGAGAAAAAAATAATAACTTTATGCCCGGTGGGTAGTCTAGCGTGCTGTATCTGCATCGAGGGGCATTATAAAGGAAGTAAGACCTCCAATGTAATCATGAAAGGCTTTTAAACTGCTGAGCCGCAAATTCTACAAAAAATATCATTATTACGCTTAGAAGAACGTAAAGCTATACGTGGGCATATTTTAAAAGGTGTTGGAGTTCGCTGTATTTTAACACTTTCGTTGATTTTGAGCCGCAACTGAGTTGTATAGAGAAAAGTGTTCCGACATTTTGAGGCGGTTCAACGAAAGACACATATTCTTCGAGTAGAATCAAAAAGTACGGCAAGAAATTCCGTTCTGCGCCTCAATTTACGCATTCGCGATCGAAAATCAACTTGAAAAATCACAGCTGTGTATTCACCGACTTTGCAGGCCTACTAGTATATGATATTATTTAATATACCGTCGGGTATTTGCCATATTGTCGTATGTGCATTTTTTGCCTTTTCAGGGTTAAAGTTTGGTCGCCAAAAGGGGTTAAAACGCATGAAACATGACGTCACAAACGCATATCTCGAAAAGCTTTTAATCGATTGGAATGATACTGATACGTAATGAAATTAGGAGTGACGGAACCACTTTCATGACAAAACCTCAAAATCGGCAAAATGCCACATACAACAATATGGCAAATACCCCTCGATATAGACATCTTGAGGAAGGTGCACGTCAAATGACGTAAATCAAGCATGATCTTGAGATTTGGGAATCAATTTTTACCCCACACAGCTGTGAGAGCTATATCACAGCGGTCGTTCAACCGCAGGACTTGATAATGCTCCAATGAAGTCGATTAGTGAAGTCACTGGAGTGAGTGCACTAGATCAGAATGCCAAGCTTAATTGGTTCACTAGTCAGATTCATTTGTGGGTTTTACAATGCTTGTATTGCAAAGCTCTGATTCTTTCTATGCCACTATTTAATCATCCTCACTATTTCTATTTTTATCGCACCAATTTACATCAAAAGAAGTGGGGGAAGGGAAAGAGAGATTGAGAGAAAAGTAAGAGAGTGAGAGAAAGAGGGTGGGTGAGATCAGAGAGAGAGAGAGAGAGTGAGAAGAAGATGAAGGAGAAAGAGAGAGAGAGAAAGAGGGAGAGAGAAAGAGAGAGAGAGTGAGAGAGACAGGAAGAGGAAATACGAGAGACAGAACAAACGAAAGAGAGAGAGAGAAAGAGAGAGGGAACATAAGAGAGAGTGAGTGAGCGAGAAGGGGAGAGAGAGCGAGAAAAAGAGAGAGAGACAGGAGAAGGATGAGGAGGAGATTAGTAATATGCCCAGCGGACAGAGTGCCCTCAAACCTCTCGCAATGGGTGACCCCGACCTGTCAACAAAACATGAGACACAGTGAATTTGGCAAACTTAACTACGGTATTTCAAGTGCACTCATCTGCCATCCAAATTGCATGGTAATAAAACTCGAGTGAGCACTTCACAATTGATGGTACTTGAATAGACAAAACAACAACAAGTTACGGAAGGGCGTTCTGAAGCGATCATCAGTTAGAGGAATGTGAAAACTGATAGTTATAACGTGGGGTTATTTGCCACTTTGTTGTATGCGATACCTAGTGCCATATGTATGCAGATACCCAGAGCTATGTATATGCAGATACCTAGTGCCATGTGTATGCAGATACCCAGTGCCATGTGTACTCGCGGGACTCTGCAGGTCTGAGCTCGCACTTGGGAGCCATCTCTGCACGCACGCATGACTATGCAATATACGTCCTCCTCCAATACAGAATACGAGGGACCACCATGAGGATGGTTAAGGTGTATGCGACATTTTGCAGATTTTGAGATTTTGTCATGAAAATGGTTTTCTCACTCCTGATTTCATTATGTATAAGTGTCATTCCCATTGGTTAAAAACTTTTCGAGATACACTGTAGGCCTATATGTTTGTGATGTAATTTTGTCCTCTCATTTTACACAACTCTTCAAAGTTTCGATCCTCATTTTCTTGAAAAAACAAAAAAATGCAGATACAACAATGTTTAAACGACCCCACTACACGTATGTTATAACAGGAGTAGAATAAGCAAGGCATTAAAACCTTTTCCTTCAGTAACGTAGATTTAATTTTTATTTATTATTTTAATTTTAACATTTGATTTATTAATCACAGACTACGACCTTCCAAACTACAACAGGGGTGAATGGACGCCCGACCGACTGTTTACCCCAGATTGGGCAAACGCCTTTCAATGTTACCAAGGAAAACAAAAGACGTACCCGCCACAGTCTAGTTTAAAATGACACAGGGCAGGCTGAATCATGCACGTAAAAAAAATGAAAGTCTTGGAAAGCGAGATGAGACAACAGGAGATCTTGACAGAAAGAAAACGTACGTCAAATCAAGCCGCTGGCCCTTTCACTTACTGCACAAGTTTGAAGGGCATATTTCATAGGAAACGAAAGTATTAATGTTTTTACTGAAATGAATTCTTGTATTTATTTTGTATTTATTCATTTGTATGAAAGATTATAGATCTGGATCTAGTTGAGTGATAGTAAAGCGCCTAGAGAAAACCGTAAAGTGATTGTGATATGCGCTATGTAAAAGCTATCTATTATTATTATTATTATTATTATTATGTGTGTATCAATGTGGGTTGTGTGAGCTTTTATAAGGGTGTTCCTGTATGCCCCTTCTATTCTAATTAAGAGTACCATGTTTGATTGTTTGTAAATGTTTACCCATGTATTTTGACATGTTGCTTCTGTAAAGGGCATAGAGCTTTTTTTAATATGCGCTACATAAATGCCATCCATTATTATTATTGTTGTCATTATTATTATTAATACATTAATTAGTTTAATGAACATTTGAAAAAATTAAAAAATAAGACTCCTTCACAGAGTTTACATAATATTTGGCACAAGAAGAATTGTCATATGCAGACTGGAAAATAATACACCTGTGCGATTTCATGGCAGAGCCAGCAAGATGTTTCGCAGCAAACTATTTTAGGACTGAGACGTGCAATTTGTTTACACGATTACAACGTGACCTTAGTTCTTGTTTGTACCAACTCCAGTTGTTGTTTTTTTTTTGTGCACAACTAAGGAATGCGTCGCTAAACATTAGCGGCTTTGGTATTGTGATAAGGACAAGCCGGAACTGAGAAACAGCTTGATAATTGTCACAATGCATTTGTTTTACCTCTTCTACGTACTAAAAGATCGCCGGTTGTTGTTGTTTTCAGAAAACAGAGATAAAACAAACAAGATCTGAGGTCGCCGTATCCTCATCAATTCATTCAAACACCCACTGCTTACCTGTCCACATAGTGAATGTAACCAACAACAGCACGAAGATTTTGTTGGTGAAAAGTGCTGAAGGGAACCATTTGTTGCATTTCCTGCAACATTCACTAGAACCCGCCTGATCTCCAGAGGATAGGACGTCATCACTTTCTGAGCTGCTGGCGCGTGTCATGGCGGCCATGAATGACGTCATACTGCCTAAGTGTTGGTAGGCGGGCAAGTGACTGACACTTCCGCTGTAGTAGATGTCACGTCTTAACACCGGCTTCATCAGACCGCGGGAGATCTGAGCCTGTATTTCGTGTTTCAAATTAGCGTGATCGCCAGCATCTCTTGCTCCAAACAGCTGCCTGTCACCATCTCTCAATCCGTATTCGCTGTTCATTTTCCGCAATTCGTACACCCCGGATATAGGTCGGCGGTTGACGTTATGTAAATGTTCCACGCTCTTGCACATGCGGCCTGGATTCTGACGTAATCTCTGCCCGCCATCTTTGAGAAACCAATGTGGCGTCCTAGCAACGCCATCCTCTGTGAGCGCCCTGTATTTGGAGTGATCTTTAATATCATTAGTGTCACCGACTGGTCCATTTCCAGTTTCCCGGGAAAGATCTGAATGATGATGTTCTGGATGATTGTGATTTGGATCAAGGCATTCATGGCAACTGTAACTAGAAGGTGGAGGAACACGCTCGCCATCTGAAACAAAAGGATTGATAGAAGATACATCACTTTCATCATCCTGAGTGAAGTTTGGCTGAGTATTTGCACTGTGTGAATTGCATTCGTCGTGAGGATTTTCAGGTTGAGGTTCAAGTTGATGCGGCTTGTGCTGGACGTAATCTCCTTGAGCAGAGCTGATGGCAGTGGCGATTTCTGACGGATCTATGGAGTTATCAGTTTGCTTCCCTAATGCTGGACGGATCTGATAACTGCTGTCGTTATCAACAGGTAGGACGGCGATCTCCTCTACACTGACCATTTCTAGGTCCGTTCCCTTGGGTAACACACTAGCCAGTGCACTAAACTGACTTTCGTCAAATGAACTGACCACAATGTCAGGTTTATAATTATATAGCCCAGGGAGGCTGCCGTTTTCTACACGTCTTGCACTCGCTATCTTGTATTTATCAGCCGTTGCTTTATGAGTAGGGCTGCTGGCAGGGCCGAAACTGGCAGCCCTTGTGCGAACATCATGATTTAGATCACCGTTCGCCACGTGAGGTATAAAGGTATCTGTATCCTGACTTTCAGTCTTTTTCAGTTTCTGGAGAAGAAAAGTTTCGCCGGAGTGACCATTGGCCACGTGATGACCACCAGCTATCAGTGGTTGTTTGACAACTTCTCCATCCATCTCCATAGTCAATACCTGAAAGTATTGGAAAATCTGGTTATTAAACGTACCGAAACTGATAAAATGTCTAGTGACTGTCATCAGTTTTTATTGTAAAGTAGCTCTGAATTCTTCTGAAAGTTCTGAATTTCGTTTAAAGTTGAGGTTAATGAATGAGATTGATAAATTAGAAGAATACCCCTTCTGTGTTCTTTTAACTTTGCATTGCGACCTTTTGCTATCTTTCACAGTTCACCAGCCCTCTCACCTCAGTAATCTTATGCAAAATGTTAAGGAATGGCCAGGCGCTGCCAGCTGAAGTAAACATTGACACCCAGATGAGTATAATGGGCACTGTGGTGTACTGTAATACTTAACTTGTTCAGCGCTCAAATCTACAAAAATGATCTGCTCTGAGATGCTGAACTAAAATTAGAAACAGGATTTATGGAAGGACAATTCATCATGCTCCCTCTCATAGACATTAATAAAACTTAATCTACACTCATCTTTAAACCTCTGAGACCGAAACGGACACCATTCAAAGAAAACAGCCCTCTAACAATTCAGTTTTGAGTCTATTTTTAAATGTCATGATGTTTTCACTTTGATAATAATTTTGTCATTTTGCTCTTGGTCTAGTTTGCTATCCATTAAAGCATGTGAAAGGCACGGATCAATACACATGGTGAAAATGAATGTTAAAAACAATATGTATTGAGAACAATCATCTCCACTGACAACCACAGCAAGAACACTGGTACACCTACCACGACAACGGCAACAACAACAACCAACAACTACCTTTTTGCGCTTTCTTGGCTTGGGTACCAGTGGCCTGAACAACAGGCCACACACGGCACAGTTCAACAAGATCCCGGCAAGAATCAGAATTGTACCGCGCCAGTTGTAGTTCTCCAGCAGGATGTCGGTGAGATAGGCGAAAGCAAATGTACCCAAACCTGAAATGCATTATGACCACTTTATTAATCCTCAAAATTGTAAAAGAAGTTTCGTTAAACAGATGCTGGTTCACCATCCACATTCCAAAAAGAAAGTTCTAAATATCAGCCAACACCCTCAAGAGTATTTCATATTATCTTACTATAATTGAGCTAGAGGGTGAACCTGTAAGCAACTAAAACTTCCCGACTACGCCATCAAGAATTATGAAACTTGGTATACGGCATCTACATTAGACGAAGAGTTACGTGGACACATTCATTTTGAAAAAAAATCAGCCTTTACTATTATTTGTATTAAAAAATTTTGAGCCGCAAAAACAGAGACGGAAAGAACCAAAAAATGTGACCGGAAATGACGTCCTTGACCTCTCTTTTAACATTGATGGTCGAAAATCACATGTGTGTATTTCTACGTGAAATTGTGGTGCAACAGTAAGTTTTATTAATCATTGCATTGAATCCAAATGCCGTTTTAATGTAGCCCAGATCTAGATATGCGGTTTGGGCTTGGTACATGGGAATTTGCAAGATTTAACTTGCCCGGGTCGGCTAGTTATACAAACCACAGAAACGCTGTGGGGTCGCAAGGATATCTCTCGCAGTCTTTGCGCCAAATATCCGGTCAGCGTAACAACCTCTCGCTGTTCCTTATCGCAGCTGCTCCAGCCCAGCTCATCTCTATTACGTTAACTGTGCCAAAAATTGGTGAGCAGAGGGTGCCAATGCAACCGTTTGCACAAGGAATTTGTTGAATGGCCGCATACTATGAGACCCCAGTGAACGGTGAATATCAGCCGGTTGCTGTCATAAACGGAGGACAATCGTCAACATTAAAAGGAAACGTTCATAATGTCAAATATTTGGGTGAATTTTATTGGGCGGCGACCTGAAGACGATCTTTAGGACGAAATTAAGAAAATTTGCGGGTCATCAATTTTTCTTTTTATTTTGCATTAACTGAGAAATTGCGAAAGGCGTGTAGCCAAAACATTGGCAAAAATAACAAGTTGTACGTAATCACATCTGTATACTCCAGTTTTCGAAGATGAAATTTGCAAAGCAAAATCAGCTGTAGGCAGTATCCGTGATACAGTTCTATAGAGATAATTACGAGGATGATCATAAATATGATGATAACCCTGGCAAATTGTTCATCTACGTGTAGTTTAGCTGTGCATGTATCTTCACTGGGTTGAACAGCTTGTATCGATTTTTAAAAATTCTATGTGTATGTGTGGCGGGGGGGGGGGGGTGACCTTGCGCAACATTTACTAGGAATAGGAACAAATTGCAAGTGCTCCGTTCTGCAAATAGTTTGCTTTAAGTGTGGATGGAAGTGGAGGACAATTTTGTTGTTCAGGACAATTGAATTAAGGGAGAAAATTAATAACAACGACATTCATAGAAAGTGTCTAATTATTTAAGAAGAATCAAAATGATCATTATGCAGTTTTGCCCATCAAGAAGATTCACGATACGAGAGACAGTGAAGATATAGACCTGAAAAGAATTATGACATTCAAATGCCATTTTATGTAATATTAACTCATTCGCTACGGTATGCCGAATATTCGGCTGGCGGGTTTTTCCTTCGCTACAAGTGGGCACCAATTATCCAACACCAATAGCTAAGCCAACTCTTTGAAATATCGAATCCTATCCTGGTTCACTGATTTTCCTTTACTTTGATGTATAACATGTTATGCCTTGTGTTCCTACTGAGTGAGAGAAAACACATCTTGGAACCACCCCTAAATTTCAAATTCGATATAATGGATGGATGGCATTTATATAGCGCATATCCATTTGAAATGCTCTATGCCTTTTCAGAAGCAACATGTCAACCACAGAGCAGAATGGAGCGCCTGCGAAGCGTTCAACACACTACACTGCTTCTTTCTCTCTCTCCCTGTCTCTCTCCCCCTGCCTCTCTCTATCTCAGAGCAAATTGTAACGCAGCTTGTTAGGCGCAGTTCACAATCACAACAGTTCACAATTCACATCACATATATCACAACTCATATCAAAACTCAAATAATATTTGAATATTTATTAATAATAATATATATTTAATAATGAATAATAAATTTTGTTGTTGCTGGTGGGGGGATGATATGGATAAATTTTCAATCTATTAATTTCAATTTTACAGAGTTCAGAGTTTCTGTCGACAAAAGTTAACGTATGGAATGGGTTAATAACGACAGACATCCGGTTCAGAAAGTTCAGACCACCCAGGTCAATGTGAATTATTGCTATAATGTTGTTCTCGTTATTGGTAAGCCCGTACTGTAGCCCTCCGCCAATCATCATTCTTCTCCGTAGTTCGTCCGTGGCGTACAAGCCTATCTATCCACCTGCCTACACAATATCATCCCTCCAGTGTCTCTCGGGCCGTCCTTTTGTTCTCTCTCCTTTTCTATGATGTTGAATGGAAATAACATTCTCTACATTTTTTTTCAGATCTAGGAACAAAGAAGTAATCCAGTTCTCCTAGCGCTTCTTTAAAAAATTTTTATTTACGACTTCAATAAAATGAAGCAATTAGTTTTGCGCCACCTTTCGCACGTGATTTTAAACATTCCGTTCAGACAGTTCTGATCATCTTATTCGAAGGGAGTAAAATGCAAAATGTCAGGTGCAGCAACGTACACTTTACATAATAAAAATGATGACACGCTTAGATCTCTTATGTTTTATTCTAGGTCAATGAGCTCCATTCTGCTTTGCAGTTCGTCCGTGGCGTACATGTCTGCCCACCTGTCGGCATAATATCATCCCCTCATCGTCTCTCTGGCCGTCCTTTTGTTCTCTCTCCATTTCTATGATGTTGAATGGAAATAATATTCTCTCCATTTTTCAAAGTCATCCAGTCCTGCTTTGCGCTTCTTGAATTTTTATTTACTACTTCAATAAAAAAAGAAGCAATTAGTTTTGGACGTAATTTTAAACATTCCGTTCAGACAGTTCTGTTCATCTTGATCCAAGTAAAATGCAAAATGTCAAGTGCAGCAACGTACACTTTACATAATAAAAATGATGACACGCTTAGATCTCTTTGTTTTGTTCTAGGTCAAGGGGAACGCATTTATATACACATTTATGTTAAGCACATCCTTCACATGCCGTAGTACGTAAGAAGGACAAATATAAACGGGCGCAGAAATTATTGGTAGATGGAATAGCCTGGCATGGAGGGCATTTCAGCACGTGTCTCAGGTATGCTAGTTTGTCTCCCCATGTCAGGTTGTCCCGGGGGGGGGGGGGGAGAGGGGGGTGGGGGGGGAGGGGGGTGGGGGGGGGGGTTAGCATATCGAGGGTTACCAACCAGAATAATAATCGTCGCTATGCTGCAAGACTCCCGTAAGTAACATTTCGAAAAATTTTACAAGAGAGCCAAAAAACTGAGTTTCTTTGACTTGTTGCCGCCAGCAAATTTTAAAGACAATGGACTTGATTATTGCAATATCGTTATTTATAGGAATTGAGCCACGAGCTTTTGATACAAGGTGAGCCATTGCTTTTCAGACCCAAAGAACGAAAAAAGCGATTTTGGCCAAAAATGTTAGTTACAGGTGTCTTGCAGTATAGCATCATGTCTTACACTGGTCTTGCCCACAGCACCAGCTCCGCTGTTTTCACGGAAAAACGACTAAGAAAAAGTAAAAAACTCTTTGCCTCTGTTTTCTTGTCAACAGCGTCCGTTCCACTCCGCTCCTCACAGCTTTAGAGGCAAAGAGTGTTTTATTTTTTTTTAAAGCAGAGAGGAGCGGGTGCTATAGACAAGACCAGTTAATCACTGCTTATAAAATTTTAATGCCTGCAGATATCTAAGACACAAGGTGCGTGTCTGTATTTCATAACCTAATAAAACTATTCTTGTGGCCGTGTTGAAGTTATTGCAAATTATTTGAACTAGCTAAATTACCCGGCCCTGCCCGGAAGAAATATCTTTATTACTTATAATGATCCAGATCAAAGCCTAGTTTACACAAAGTAAAATTTCTTCCACAGACAAAGAAATACAATGGCAGAATCAGTATCGATTCGGATTCCGCGTCAACTCTGGAGTTTGTTTACTCTTTTTCACTAAAGTTTACAGGCGATCCATGTTTTCGTTAATCCACAATTTGCTTCCTTCGACGAATGAACGATGAGGGAAATGCGTCACGGTACTAAAAATAGATCATAATAGCGTGTACCCTGTTCTAAAAGCATGGAGTCGAAAATGTTTGTTGCGAATTTTACGTGTGAATTATGAAAAATGAACAAATTACCCAGAGTTTGCAGCATTTTTATATTATCCCCTTACATCACAATAAGTCGAGTTATAGGCGATGAGAATGCTTCCAGACTTTTGGAGCCCTCTCAAGAACGGCTATTGAAGGCAGAACTTTCACCCTTAGCTCCATTATAGTGAGATTTTTATTAAAATTATAATTTCAAACTCTTCCTTCTCAATTTGACTGGATTAGACATAAAATACTCTGGTTTGCCAACTCTCAATATTATGGTAAGCCGTCCCGGGGGTCAGGCCAACATGTCTACCCGGACACAGATATGGGGGTGACAATTCAGCACGGGACACCGATATAGCAGGAACCAGAGAGTATAGATAGAGAGGGTTCACTTCCGCCAAATCGCGAAACTAGGTCGCTGCGGTAAACAAAAAATTGAAGAATTGAAAGAGACCTTCTTCACCAAAGATAGTGTGCATATCAGCATTCTGTTTACTGTGGTTTGTTCCTATTTCTGGGCTGACTGAAACTATTTACAACCGTTTGTAAGCTCTTACGCCCCGTGGAAATGCGCAAACGGGTATTGTTTAACCGCAGCGACCCACTTTCCGCTCTATGCTAACCCGTGGTTTCGCAGAGCCTCGCGTGTCTCGCAGTGCAAATTGACCAATAGTGAACCCTCTCTCTATGTAACATACTCTCTGCAGGAACCCAGTGGTTACAGAGCTTGACTCGGTACCATTGATCCCAAGTTCGTATCCCCTTGATATGGAGGCGGGCCAAAAACGTGAGAATGTTTCACTTCTTGTGAAGAACTTCTACTAAAATCGAATTCCGCCCATAGGCATTTCGCGAAATGAGCATTCGATACAATAGGTTCCTCTTCGTGTCTCCTCAAACCAGTAGGAAAATCGATTCTACCCACACTTCCAACCTAGGTTACGACCACCATTTCAAAGGCTAGATAATGACAAGGCACGACCTCTCACTACCTTTTCAATAATACAATTATCTAGGGGTTATGACCTCTCTTTTACACTCTTTGTCGGCTGTGTTCAAACAAAACAAAAAAACTGCAATTTTTTTCTTTGCACTGTAATAACAGAATAGTTATTCTTGATGGGAAGTATTATAATGACAGAGAGAGAGAGAGGGCGGGGGGGGGGGGGAGAGAGAGAACGAGAGAGGGAGAGAGCGAGAAAGAGAGGGAGAGAGAGACTGATGGAGGGAGAGGGGGGAGAGAGAGAAGGAGGGAAAGAGAGGGAGGGGAAGAGTGAGATAGCGAGAATGAGAGAGAGAGAGAGATTTCTTTTTTTTTTTAAAGCAGTCTATCTTATCAAAGCCGGATACTCAATGTAATTAAGGAACAAACGAGCTGTTGTCCCAACCTACGTCTTTAGAGGTGTCTTCAGCGACTTGCCCTGTAACCAGTGTGCCACTGCGCCGATCTAGAATCTATTAATCTTTTCCCATTCCTTAAGCCTATAGTACACCGAACCAAGTCTGTTTCGTGTCTGTTTTGACTCAGGGCGCCATGTCTCTCTCTCTCTCTCTCTCTCTCTGGCTGCAGACACAAGACAGTTTTGTTGCCTCAGAACTAACGAGATATAGAGCTACAGATTTCAAATTGACCAAATACTATAAAAACCACAGAAAAACTGTGGGGTCGCACCTGCCAAGGCTTAAAGCAAAGTCAAAACTTGGCAAAAAGAAAAAGTGTGTATGTAGCAAAGCCTAGCGTAAGAACCCGCAGCTAGACACATTCTATTTAGATAGTATAAGTATATTGCGTTTCTTTGTTGTTGTTTTTTTGCTTGGGGTTTTTTTTTTGTGTGTGAGTGTTTTATCCGTTCAATGTTCCGCTTTTGTGGGTTTTTTTTCCTTGCCGAAGACTGCTGCTGACATATCGGCCATATTCTATCCTCCCTTTGAGTTTGCATTTCATGGCATCGTTTGGGTATTATTTCTTACGCCAGGCTTCGCTACATAGGCCTACAACTTTTTCTTTTCACAAGTTTTGACGATACTGGTTTGATTCTCACTAGTACGCAAAGGTCTCTTTTCGTTCCATAGTCTACACCTTAACTCTACTACTGTCGTAAGACAACTGCATTGCCATTTTTGTTCATCCCCTAATTGTCAGTGCCAATTAAATAATCTTTTAGAAGTGTATCCTTTCTTGAGGTTTCCAAATCAAAGACAGCCTCAGATGTTAATTTTGTATTGTAGGACAAAGACTTGCAGTTAGAACACTTTTGGTGGGACATTGTATCTCTTTCCTGGCAGTAATAGGGTCTACGTTCAAACCACCACACAAACAAGACTTTTATTAAGCTATTAAACTACAGCCTTTAGTGCATGAGGATTCAAGAACGAAACTGATATCGCGGTGTTGTAATCTAACAACGTACGTGCAATCGGCCTTGGCCCGGTTGTTTTTGTTATTTTTGTAGATGTTTATGTCTTTTCACGGCCGACGCAAAAAATTGCTCATGGTTTCGTTCACAAAACAGTCCAGCCATAACAGCGCAACACACTATAATGTATGGAAGCCCGTCTGGGCCATTGTTCTTTATGGCTGACTGAACAGAACAATGGAGGCTTTGAAAAACATTGCACGACAATAATAAATAGAGAAAGAAAATCAATGGGGCCCCGTGTAGATGAAGTATGCTACGCCATTCAGCTTAATCACAGCCACTCTATACCGCCAGTGATGTTAGCGCGGGCGGTCCTGTCGATAACCTAACCTTGACCTGTCAGATACCGGCTGTTTTTGGGGGCTGAATTATCACGCGCTGGTTTTCATCTATGCTTGTTTGTTTGCCCACAGGTTCAAAACAGTGATAATTGCCTCTGCGTTATACAATAGGGCTGGACATATTGTTTTTCATCTGAAGAGTAGCACAGTTTATGCATTATACATGACGCAGTGAGCGCAAGTTGAAACAGTTCGTAATGTCGGTGCATAACTCTGCCTGAGCATGGCTTATCAGGATGTAATTATTTTCCTGTAGAAAACGGGACAGCTGGTTTCGATAGTCAGTGCGTAACTAAGTCTAATTCAGCTTTGATACCATCTGATGCCAGTAGTTAAAGCTGCTTTCACTTCATCAGAACCGGACCACTTTGGTTATTTATTTGTTCATTTATTTATCTGCGTGAAGCTGGGTTCTCATGTATGCGGAAACGGACACGGAAACGTCAAAAACCCTTCAAGTGGTAAAATAGAAAGAATGGTTTCCGCACGCCGTTTCCGTACACGTGGAAACACTCTTTCTTTTTATTGTATGATGGATTTTTTTTTGCTTGGACAGCACGAGAATCTGAATGTTATAATACCCGAGACACTGGATACCGAGACGGTTCAATTCGCTAAATTCCGTCCGTCGACTTGCGCTCGTACCATCCATGTCAACAATGCAACGCAACACTTCGCGCCACACTCCTTTATAACTGTACGAATAAGACTAGTACCACAGAGCTCTGTGAGTAGTACTCGCCGTGTTTATACGCGCGCAAGTTGTGGACGTATAGTGAAAGAAGGAATGGTCCGTCTGGGTATTCTGTGTCTCAGATAAGATGAAGACCATGCCAAATTTGGAAAGAACTCCTCATGATTCAGTTCGAGTACTTGGAGAAGTTTGAGTTTGGAGAGAGCAGGTCGAGACGATAACGGTCACGCTGTGCTGGGGAAAAGCAAGATGATAGACAGAATGTATCAGAACCACAGGACAGGAGGCACCAGAAGCACCCACACACCACCTCTCTCTCTCTCTTTCTCTTTCTCTCTCTCTCTTTCCTTCTCTCTTTTTCTCTTTCTCTTTCTCTCTCTCTCTCTCTCTTTCTTTCTCTCTCTCTCTCTTTTCTTTCTCTTTCTCTCTCTCTTTCTCTCTCTCTCTTTCTCTCTATTTCTCTCTCTTTCTCTCTTCCTCTTTCTCTCTCTCTCTTTCTTTCTCTTTCTCTTTCTCTTTCTCGCTCTCTATTTCTCTTTCTCTCTCTCTCTTTCTCTCTCTCTCTTTCTCTTTCTCTCTCTCTTTCCTTCTCTCTTTTTCTCTTTCTCTCTCTTTCTCTTTCTCTCTCTCTCTTTCTTTCTCTTTCTCTCTCTCTTTTCTTTCTCTTTCTCTCTCTCTTTCTCTCTCTCTCTTTCTCTTTCTCTCTATTTCTCTCCCTTTCTCTCTTCCTCTTTCTCTCTCTTTCTCTCTCTCTTTCTTTCTCTTTCTCTCTCTTTTTTTTTCTTTTTCTCTCTCTCTCTTTCTCTTTCTCGCTCTCTCTTTCTCTTTCTCTCTCTCTCTTTCTCTCTCTCTTTCTCTTTCTCTCTCTCTCTCTCTCACTTGCACTGCAAGGCAAAACGCCCGACAGTAACCACTTAACGCTCATAGTAAACAACACACACAAAAAACACCCACGTAACATGCAGATGCAGCCAAGTGGTGAATAAAAATTCCACGAGTTACAACAACGAAACACGAAGAGGAGGAGCAGAAAGCAAACGTGCGAGGCCGACAACTTCCCTGCACCACAAAACTTATTTTCGTGTCGTAACATCAAATGTGTTATCGCAGTTTCAAATAACCAAACTCTTGAAACAGAAAAAAATCTGTCTGGCTTTGGGAAAAACTCCCGTGCCGACAAACCCCTCTTGCCTCTGGCGTGTTGTGCACTTGATGACAGGAGCACGCGAGTTTTTTTTTTGGGGGGGGGGGGGGTAAATTTAATTTGACGTAGCGATTCAAATGTACACACAGACATTGCATAAAAATATGCATACATTGACTCAATTATGAGGCAAGAAATGGGCAGACAAAAATGCTGAATGTGTTTCACCATAATAATGAAGGGCAATGCCCTGACTAATTTCATACTAATTAGTTTGGTGTTTGTTTGTTGTTGTTTTTTTTAAGGGGGGGGGAGGGAGGGGGGAAGAAAAATAAATAGACTTGCTATGTCAACACCCAGTCATTTCAGAGCTTTTCATTCATGTAACCATTCCGACTTTGGAGCTTCTGTACAATGTCAGTGTATTCTAAATCCCATACAACCATGCAGACAAGGCTGACATGAAAGAAAAAAAGTGGGGATAGAAAAGACTGTTCGAGTGTTGGTGAAAGGAACTGTTCACTCAGCAGATTACTGCCTCAAAACGGTTTGTGTTTGATCAAGAAATTCACTGCACTGTGCAACACTCCATGCCCAGCCTTGCACAGACGTAGACGGGAGCAGTGGTTCTCAACTTTTTTCAGACAATCACCCCCCTCAGGCTCCAAATGAGGAGGCAACTGGCAAAACCTGCTAAGTCACATTTTTTATTTTAAAAAAAATAAGCTGCGGTCCTTAAATTAACTCTTTGTGTGCCAATCACCGATAAATCGGTTCTTCCGCTGGTTACGTTTGTGCCAATCGTCAAGGTATCGGTGCACAAGAATGCTAGGCTATTTTGTTTCGGGATGAAAGAAAGTCGACTTTCTATTAATGTTCTTGTAGTTAGACTTCATTCATCTCCCCCACTATTTTCTTCCTGTATCGGCAAACGTGGAAAGATTCATGGCACACAAAGAGTTAACACCAAATCAGCCATAAAACCTGTCTGCAGCTAAAACATTCTGCAAATCCAAAACGTGCAAAGTCAATGTGTTTTTCGTTTAAAATGTAAGTACCCTCTCAGATTCATTATTATGTTGTGTCAAAAGTAGCGCGTTTTCTCTAAATCAATATAAAATCACTTGTCAGGTTTTGAAACTGACCTCCTCAAATATTCTTTTATCGCCACCTCTCGCCGCCCCCAACTCCAAATTCAGAGTCATTTCACAAGAAGACAGACTACTACACACAGTGTATAGGTTATGGTGTTATGTTTTTCAAAGCTTTATTCATAACAATAGGTGTGTTGATTATTCATTGTAAAACTGAAAGTATTCTTTATCAAATGCACCAAAATAAAATAGAGCTTTTCTGTTCATAATACCAATCTAAGCGTGCTGTTGAACGAGTCAGTGGCTGCCCTGTATTTGTCCCCGAACATCCTCCATTCATATTTTCGCCCCCCCCCCCCTTAGTCATTGTCGCCTCTAGTGCCCCCCCCCCTCCTCCCACAGAAAACAAAATTTTGTATTTGTATTTTTGTATAACTCTTAATCCAATTTGGGAAATTTGCCTTTGTGTCATTGCAGCCCAGTTATGACTGGAGCAGGCACGTCGACGCTACAGTGCAGCGCCGGTCGGCGGGTTTTTTTGATTGTTTGTGGGGGGGGGGGGGGGTTTTGGGGGGGGGGGGGGTAGGGATGAATTTTTATTTAATTTTGCCCGGGCAGCGGTCTGTTCGGCCTGCTCTTTTCGATTTCCAACTGCCAAGGTATCTTTAACGTGCACACGGGCCCTCCGAATTTTTTCGTCCTTATCCGAGAAGTCTAGGTACTCGATCCTACCATCGCCCCTCGGGGAGTGATATAGCTCACGTTTAAGAACAACTGGACTAAAGGGTTAGTTCTACACCCTGCCTCAGTCCGCCTAAACTTCAAACCGAACAGTAGAGCACTGCTTACAAATCAGTGGGTCTACCATCTTCCGCGTAAACCATAATTAAGTCAGGACTGGTATGAACAGACAGAGGCACCTTGGAAGAGCTGAAGAATTTTAAGGTAGGCTACCCCATGCACGAGAAAAACATCGTATTCAATAAAGTTTTGTAACTCAGTTTTACTTTAGGCAGCATGAGCACGATATAGAACTACACTCTTCAATTAGAATAGGGAAAAACTGATGAACTGACAACTACAGGTGTGCCAGTTGGCACTGAAGTTTCAAGTGCTGAATTAGAACATTATATTGTTTTGGTATCTTTTTTTGGCTGGGAAACTGGTCAGTACAAAATGCGCTCTAGATTACCGTCACAATAGGCTGATCTCACAGGTGGCAGATAAACTGGGTTTGAGTCTTTGAGTTTGAGTTTAAGTTCAACAACACGACGGCAGGATAAAGGCCACTTTGCGCCCTTCACATTGAGCTTGATTCTCGGAGTTTAATCGACTAACATTTCACAAATAAAAATCTGGTTGGAAAAGGCCCGTATAAAATAGTTTTATCTGCACAGCTTCAAAAGAGCTGTTTTTGTATAGAATGTATTTTGTAAATAATGCTACATCTCCTTTTTTTAAATCAACCTGTAAATTTCGACCTTCTCTTATCTCAAACTGAGTTTTCAGTTTGAGATAAGAGAAAGCACGTGGATTTCTATAAGGGTCATGGTCGGCTAAGAAAAAAAACAAGTCGATGGACAGAATATAACTGACTGATAAGACAGGAAGAGATCCTACTAGAAGCAGCCATCAACTGCTCGCCCTTAAGGACAGACAAAATGCTCTGCCGGCCCACTTCAGAAAACAATACTTTTATGGACCCCCTAAGCCTAGTATGGTATGGTATGGCCATGTCCTGAGATCGTCAGGGCTTGCCAAGACATTCTTGCAGGGCACAGTGCAAGGAGGGAGAAGGAGAGGCAGACAGAGGAAGAGATAATGGGAGGACAATATCCCAGAATGGACGGGCTTGAATCCTGAATCAGGAGGGCAGAAAACCGAGAGGATTGGAAGATGCTGGTTGCCAGATCACCCATGGCGCAACAAACGGTCCACATGACTACGGGATAGAGAGAGAGAGAGAGAGAGAGAGAGAGAGAGAGAGATAGAGATAGAGAGAGAGAGAGAGAGAGAGAGAAACCTAGTACCTTTTTAGGATATTGTGCTAAACACATACATTCGGTTAAGACATGAGTCACTCATAGTTGGCGATTACATGCTAAACATTGGTGGAAATCTTCCTCACTTGAGTAGAAAACAAGTGTGTGAGCACGAGGTTGGTCGAGAAGACGTATTTTATGAATGGTGGTATATTATAATTTTCCAAAACCCAGACTTGGGATGCCCTTAGCTGTCTGTGTCTAACAGAAAAACACCAAAAAAAACAACAACAAAGCACACACTCTGCCCCCCCCCCTCTCTCTCTCTTTCTTTCTCTCTTTCGCTCTCCCTCTCTCCCTCTTTAGAAAAAAAGGCACACACTCTGCCTCCCTTCTCTCTTTCTCACTTTCACTCCATTTCTCTCTCTCTCTCTCTCTATCTCTCTATCTCCATCTCTGTGTGTTTCTCTGTCTCTGTCTCTTCCTTTGTGTTTCTATGTCTCTGACTCTCTCCCTCTCTCTTTCTCTCTCCCCCTCTCTGTATTTCTCTGTCACTATCTGTCTTTCTGACTCTCTGTCTCTCTCTGTGTGTCTGTCTGTCCGTCTCTCTCTCTCTCTTTGTGTCACTCTCACTACTGCAGCACCATACTCTCAGCCTTACCTGACCCACTGGTAGCGATGCCCGTGGCTATAGCACGTTTCTTGTTAAAGTACAGTCCTACCACAATGATGGCCGGCAGAAACACCAGTCCAAAGCCAACACCTGCATTGGGGAGTAAATGGCGTGAGTAGGAAAATCATGAATATATTTATTGTAACATGTGACATACATGGTGGGATAGCCAGAGGAGAGAAGGAGGAGAGAGAGAGAACATGAACCGTAACCAGGGACGAATAGATAGATAGACAGATAGATAGATAGATAGATAGACAGATAAATAGATAGATAGATAGATAGATAGATAGATAGATAGATAGATAGATAGATAGATAGATAGATAGATAGATAGATAGATAGATAGATAGATAGATAGATAGATAGATAGATAGATAGATAGATAGACAGTGTGACAACTAGACAAACAGGAGAGTAGATCCAGCTGTCTCTGGCCATGTAGGCTAGCAGTTGGACAGAGGAGTGGAAGAAAGAATGGTAAAAGGTATAGATGGATGGATGGATGGGTGGATAGGTCTATAGACGGGCGGACAAGCGGATGGATCAACAGATGGATGGATGAATTAACGGATGGGTGAAAGCGGGGGGGGGGGGG
Source organism: Onchidella celtica (assembly GCA_963931925.1). Lineage (NCBI taxonomy): Eukaryota > Metazoa > Mollusca > Gastropoda > Systellommatophora > Onchidiidae > Onchidella > Onchidella celtica. The sequence goes on along the minus strand of OZ007581.1, from coordinate 26,174,210 downwards.
GGGAGAGAGAAGAAATGCATGAAAGAATGGAGGGATGCATGGATAGATGGAGGGATGTATGAATGGATATATGGAGGGAGGAAGGAAGGGATGGATGGATAGGTGGATGGAGGGAGATGTGGATGGATGGATGGACATATAGGTAGATTAATGGATGGACGAGCTGAATTCAGATATATTATCAGGATCGACGGATGAATGGGCCTATATGTAGAAGGACAGTGTGACGAATCCTCTGAAAGTGCTGTTCTATAATTTCCCCACGACCGGAAAACAGAATACTGTAATGTGAAGTATGTTTTGGACAGGACGGCTATTCATTACTAGTTCTGTGCTTTGAAGTGACGACTCCCAGTACAAGTGCTATCGTCACAGATCATTAATTTTGTCATTCTAGGAGCTTTTAAGGCCCGGGGCACTCGGGCCGCTCATCGTTCATCCTCCACAGATCATCGTTCAACTATGAAAAAGTACTGTCACAGGACTCAATGTTCAGCGTTCAACTATGAAAAAGTACTCTTTCAAGCAAAAGGACAGGTCACAATACTGGTTAATCTTTCATCCTTCAAATTCAGGGTTCAGCATTCATCGTTCATGCACTGGGAAAGCCCTATGCTTCGTTGTTCAGAGTGGAAAAATACGCATTTAAGGCTAGCTTTTGGCCTCTTAAGTTCTTGTTTGTTCCAACCCCACATTTTGTACAACTGAGAAATCGGTCGTTAAGAACAGTAAAACGTTTGCGGCTTTCGAAATTATGAAATTGTTAGGGGACCGTAATATTTTACACAGTAAGCCATGGATGAGCCGACAGCACAACTCAGTATTTTAGTATTTTCTCTGTTCGGCTTTGTAATTATACTACGGTTCCCCCTAGCAACAACCATTATGATAAGGAGTTAGAATAAATCGGAAATGTGAAATAGCTTGATAAGTGCCACAACGCATTTTGAACAAGTGTCAAAGGGTGCGTTTGTTATACTTGTTCCACATACTAAGAGAATGGAGATAGAACAAACAGGAACTGGGTTTGCGTTTTGTGAAATCTGCTCACACTGGAATTAGACGATTTAGTGATGCAGTTTTGAACGATATGAACGATCAATGAAAGACGAAGAATGCTAAAGTGTGTGAACGATGACACGGATCGTGTGTCAGTTTTTGGTCGCAGAGAAAAAAAAAGAAAAAAAAAAGAAAACCATTAGCACCGTGAAGTGTTAATGAATTGATGTATTTTAGTGACAAAGATGACCATTTGTTATGCAAAAATTATGTGGCGTATTTGGATACATCAAACGAATTTTATGGAGATGGGATCAAAATACCCATAATGTTATCTTCAACAGGTTCATTTATATTCCTATTGACATGACTGTGTCTCTATGGGGAGATATTTGCTACAGGACATGCAAGCAATAGGCATGACCATTATATCGTGTGCAGCCAATGTGACTCTGTGCACACATACAAACATCCTCCAGGTGATAGAGCAAGACTTGCAGCTTGTCATTTCTAATTTCGTTCCCCCCCATGTCAATTTTTTTTTTTTTAATTACTTTTTGACATGCAAGTTCTTTCTGCCACATTGCACAGGGCCGATCTTTCGGCCCATCATATGTTGTAGAAGACTGCCGCACGGCCGATATATCGGTCCTGCCATTTCGTGCTAAAACTGCCGCGAGGCCGATATATCAGCCCACATTGTTCCGATAATGATCTCATGTTTCGCGCACTTAATTTTACTTCCTCCCGCTGTCTTTCTACCCGATAATCCATTTTTCTGGTAGCCTCAAGGAAGTAAGGACATGTATTTCCCAATAAGAAGAATTTAATCGGTCCGGGCGACAAGTGGAAGGTCGTGCCATGGGGACCAGAAGTTGAGGAGTTCTGATGATAGGATGGGAACCCATCAGAAGCTCGTGATTTGCGATGGCGGGTGTGAACCGTCGATGTGCTGTGTGTGTTTGCAGAAGAAGAGTCTTTGAGGACGGGCTGATAACCCCTCAAGGAGCTAGTAATCTACGATGGCGGGTGTGAACTGTGTGTTCTTATTTGTGTGAAGCCAGGGACGTCTGTTTCCCCTTTTATCGTCGAAGTTAGAGATCTAGAAAGGATCGTGTGAACTCTGGAGACGTGAAACTGCATCAACGAGGAGGGCAGCTGTTGACAGAGACTATTAAGTATACGTAGTTAAGTTTATAGACAGAGGGATTAGATCTAGATGTGAAACGGGGAATAGAGAATAGCCATGATCCCCAAGAGTAAATTTGAAGTATCTCTGTTTTTGTGATTATGTATGTGATTATCATGAGTTGAATGTTTTGACATAAGTTTTGTCATGCATTTATAATTAAATATCGTTTAATTTAAATTTCACTCCATGTGTCCGTTGATCGCTGGTCTGCTTGCTTGGCTTGTTAGCTGGGTTTGAAAGGTAAATAAGTTAGGTACTCATCACACACGTGGTCGTGACCATCTTCACCCACCTGATCGTGACAATTGGGGGCTCGTCCGGGATCTGAAATTTGAATTGATAGGATATAGCTCGTCCGGGATATGAAATTGATTTGAATTGATTTGATCTTTTATAAACTGTTAGGACATATATAACTCGTCCGGGATCTGATCTTTGAATTGATAGGATATAGCTCGTCCGGGATTTAAACTCATTGTGACATACGAGTAATTGATGTAAATAAATAGGACGCATATAATTCGTCCGGGATCTGGATTTGATCGTAAATTGATAGGACGTGAATCGTCCGGGATTTGAAAGTTTAGGACACAAACGAGTGTTTTTCCAAGTTGTAGAAATATTTTTATAAGTCAGACCGGCGGCCATGGAGATAAATACCTTTCTAACGTCACCGAGACCGGAGGATTTGTTAACCTTCAGGAAACCGGAGTTATTGACGATTAGTAAGAGATTAGGACTCGATTATGTGAAAGCTAGCTTAAGAAAAGCAGAAATATCGAGATATATTGCTGAGTATTATGTGGATGATGATGTGTTCGAAGAAAACGACCTAGCTCAGTTTGAAACTATGGCATCAGTAACTGAAGTTAATATTGAGTTACAGAAAGAGAAGATGCGGATCGAGCTAGAGCAGAAAAAGCTAGAACACGAGGCACGGGAGAAAGATAAAGAAAGACAAGAGAAAGATAAAGAAAGACAAGAGAAAGATAAAGAAAGACAAGAGAAAGAAAAAGATAGACAGGCGCAAGAAAAAGAAAAAGAAAGAGATAGACAGGCGCAAGAAAAAGAAAAAGAACGGGAAAGACAGCATGAGCTAGAAAAAGCCAGATTGGGTATTACTAGTAGATCACATGAACCTAGTTTTCTAGCGAGTAGAGAAGTAAGATTGGTTCCCCCCTTTAATGAGAGGGAAGTGGATAAATACTTCCAACATTTTGAGAAGGTGGCCCTTGGTCTGAACTGGCCCAAACAACATTGGCCATTAATGTTACAGAGTGTAATAAGGGGTAAAGCACAACAGACCTTTTCGGCCCTTTCCATGGAAGACGCGGGGGATTATGACCGTGTGAAGGACGCAATATTAAAAGCGTATGAATTAGTGCCTGAAGCATATCGGCAAAAGTTCCGATATTATAAAAAAATTAACAGTCAAACCTATATTGAGTTTGCTCATGAAAAAGAGGTATTTTTTGAGAGATGGTGTTCCCCGATGGAGGTATGTAAAGATTATGAAAAGCTTAAACAGCTCATATTACTAGAGGACTTCAAAACGGGAATCCGTGATGAAATAAAGACGTACCTCAATGAGAAAGAGACAAAGACGTTGCAAGATGCCGCAAAACTGGCTGACGAGTTTACATTAACTCATAGAAGTAGATTTGGGCTCAGTAGACCGGGTAGAGTTCAGGATAGGAGGTCCGTAAATGATATTGCTGGCGATCCGAGGGGAGTCAAGATTGAATTCCCGCGGAGATCCAGTAGTTTCGATGGGAGAAGACCTGGTCCTAGTGGGAAAGATTATCATTTCCAGAGAAGAGATTGGAGGAACGAGGGATCAAGATGTAATAACTGCGGGAGATTGGGCCATAGAAGCTGGGATTGTCGTGCTCTTGGAAAAAAGAAGACTGGCCCTATAGCTTTTGTGGGAGGACCGAAAGTTAGAAAGGCTCCACAGCCTCGTAACCCAGTGAAGTTAGAGACCATACGGGAAGAGTTTCTGCCATTTGTGTCAGAGGGTCTAGTGTCCCTTGGGGAAAATTCCACCCCCATACCATTAAAAATATTGCGGGATACTGGATGTTCCCAGTCCCTCCTGTTAGATAATGTTCTAGATTTTAATGATGATTCAAATACTGGAGAAGTTAGTCTTATACAGGGTATAGAGGGAGTCTTTAGCTCTGTACCTTTGCATAAAATTTATTTGAAGTCAGACTTTATAACAGGTCGAGTGGTAGTTGGACTTAAGTCTGGTGTGCCAATAGAGGGAGTATCTCTGTTGTTGGGAAATGATCTTGCCGGTGCTAGGAAGATACCTACTGTGCAGTTGACTTCAAAACCTAGTACTGATGACGAAAGTGAAGATACAAATATATATCCTTCATGTGCGGTGACTCGAGCTATGGCTAAAAAGAAAGAGCAGTCAGATGACAGTGAAGAGATTTGTAAAGAAGATAGGTCGACGGAATCCAATGTAGATCATTCTTATGATCTTTCTAATACTTTTCTAGGATCCATATTACATGAAGATGTCAGTCATTCCGATGTTATGCGGGAAGATAAGAATTTATCATATGATAGAGACCAGTTAATTAAAGAACAAGGCTTAGATCCTAGCTTACAGCTATTGCAGGATCAAGTTCTGAGCGACGAAGAACTTAATAAAGTACCAAAAGGGTACTTCATAAAAGATGGAGTACTTATGAGAAAATGGAGACCCATTGATGTCCGCGCAACGGAAGAGTGGGCGGTTGTCTATCAAGTTGTGGTTCCAAAACCATATAGGCACGAGATACTTGCCATGGCCCATAGTTTACCTCTGGGTGGCCATTTGGGTATAAGGAAGACCAATGACAGGATAACGAGACATTTTTTTTGGCCAGGAATTAACAAGGATGTGGCTTATTTTTGTAATACATGTCACACATGTCAGATAGTGGGAAAACCAAATGCTGGAAAAAGAATGGCCCCTTTACAGCCAATTCCAATTTGTGGGGAGCCCTTTTCTAAGGTTATCGTTGATTGCGTTGGTCCTTTGCCAAAGACCAGCTCAGGAAATCAATATTTATTAACCATAATGTGTACATCCACTAGATTTCCTGAGGCGATTCCTCTTAGGAATATTAAGACACAGAGTATTGTGAAAGCTCTGGTAAAGTTTTTTACTTTATTTGGATTGCCCAAAGAAAAACAGTCTGATCAGGGCAGTAACTTTATGTCGAGACTGTTTAAACAAGTTATTGGTGAACTGGGGACAAGACAAATTAAGTCGTCTGCGTACCACCCAGAATCTCAGGGAGCTTTAGAGAGATTCCACGCTACTTTAAAGAATATGATGAGAACATATTGCTATGATAGCGAGAAAAATTGGGACGAAGGAATACATTTGCTGTTGTTTGCAGCTAGAGAGTCAGTTCAAGAATCACTAGGATTTAGTCCTTTTGAGTTAGTGTTTGGACATAATGTTCGTGGGCCGTTGGCTCTGTTAAAAGAAAAATGGATCGGTGATGATCCTCAAATGAATGTATAAGATTATGTGCAGAAGTTTAGAGACAGACTGCATAAGGCTTGTGAATTAGCAAAAGAGAATTTGGGATGTGCCCAAGAGAAAATGAAATTTTGGTATGACAGGAAGGCCAGGACAAGAAGTTTTAAACCTGGAGATAAGGTCCTTGTTTTGTTTCCCCTGGAGTCAAATCCTCTCCAGGCTAGATTTTATGGACCCTGTGAAATTGAGACAAAAATTAATGATCTCAATTATATTATAAAAACTCCAGATAGGAGAAAGAGTACACAGTTGTGTCATATTAATATGTTGAAAATGTATCATGAAAAGCCAGTTGAGATTGTTGCTGTAGTGAATGAAGTAGATAATGATATGGAGTCACAAGAAGAGACTCAAGATGTACATCTCAGACATGATGTGATATCCCCTAACTTGTCAAATTCTGAGATTTTACAGAATATGGATGGGAAATTACATTATGTGAAATTGCGTCCAAGAGAGCGCTTGAAAGATTTGGTGTGAGGTATCCAGATTTATTTTCTGATGTTGCAGAAACATGATGTACATATATTATACATGTGAAAGGGAGAGAGAAAGTGATGGCTGATTGCCTTTCCAGATGTCATTGATGTTATGTATTTGGATTTTGTTTACCCTCATTTGAATGAAATTTTGTTGAAATGAATTTCTTGTAAAAATTTTGCTCTAGGGATCAAAATTTTGTTTTGTGGGAAGGAGGTGTCACGATTGAGGTTGATGACCTTGTACGCCACGAGAATAGAGGGGGTAAACTTAGTAGGGGAGAAGGGGAGTTTAAAGTTGTTGTCGAGCATGAAAGATTAAATATCACGAGGAAGGTCGGTGGCCTTGTGCGCCACGAGTCTAGGGGGGTGAGCTTAGCAGGGGAAAACACGGTTTTTAACATTGTTGACGAGCGTGGATAGATACACACGACTCGCTTTAAACTAGTCGCGTGTGCAAAAACCTCGGGAGTATAAATAGAGGAGAAGCTCGACACACGAGGTTCCCAAGTTATTCGTTCCTAAAGGAAGACGCAGCGAGAAGTGGTCCGGGCGACAGGTGGAAGGTCGTGCCATGGGGACCAGGGGTGTTAAGTATGTGAGGGATCTATGAGGTTCCCAAGTTATTCATTCCTAAAAGGAAGACGCAGAATTTATCGGTCCGGGGGACAAGTGGAAGGTCGTGCCAGTGGGGACCAGAAGTGTTAGGTGTGTGAGGGATCCATGATGTTCACATGTATTTCCCAATAAGAAGAATTTAATCGGTCCGGGCGACAAGTGGAAGGTCGTGCCATGGGGACCAGAAGTTGAGGAGTTCTGATGATAGGATGGGAACCCATCAGAAGCTCGTGATTTGCGATGGCGGGTGTGAACCGTCGATGTGCTGTGTGTGTTTGCAGAAGAAGAGTCTTTGAGGACGGGCTGATAACCCCTCAAGGAGCTAGTAATCTACGATGGCGGGTGTGAACTGTGTGTTCTTATTTGTGTGAAGCCAGGGACGTCTGTTTCCCCTTTTATCGTCGAAGTTAGAGATCTAGAAAGGATCGTGTGAACTCTGGAGACGTGAAACTGCATCAACGAGGAGGGCAGCTGTTGACAGAGACTATTAAGTATACGTAGTTAAGTTTATAGACAGAGGGATTAGATCTAGATGTGAAACGGGGAATAGAGAATAGCCATGATCCCCAAGAGTAAATTTGAAGTATCTCTGTTTTTGTGATTATGTATGTGATTATCATGAGTTGAATGTTTTGACATAAGTTTTGTCATGCATTTATAATTAAATATCGTTTAATTTAAATTTCACTCCATGTGTCCGTTGATCGCTGGTCTGCTTGCTTGGCTTGTTAGCTGGGTTTGAAAGGTAAATAAGTTAGGTACTCATCACACACGTGGTCGTGACCATCTTCACCCACCTGATCGTGACAGTATTGACACTACTGCTTCTAGCATAATCATTTGTCACAAAGCGAGCAGCTCTCCTCTGGACCCTTTCCAGTTGTTCTATGTTTATTCGACAGTGGGGGTCCCAGACACTGCAGCCATACTCTAGGGAGGGCCTCACGAAGGTGTTATAGCATTTTTCTTTTACTTTCCTATCACAGTTAGATATGTTCCTTTTCAGAAATGCTAGTATACTGTTTGCTTTGTTACATGTGCTATTAATATGTTGGTTCCATGTAAGTTTTCTGTCCAATGTAATTCCTAAATATTTAGCCTCATCTGTTTCACTCAATTTCTCGCCATGTATAAAGTAGTCCGAGGTGATGTTGCGATGTTTATTTGAAATTCTCAGGACTTGGCATTTATTGGGGTGGAATTCCATACGCCAGTCCCTCTCCCATTCTTGTAGACTGTCCAAATCTTTCTGTAAAATTTCCGTATCTTCTTTTGAATTTATTGATCTATAGAGGAGGCTATCATCGGCGAACAGTCGTAATTTAGTGCCTGGAGAGATCTTACTCGGCATATCGTTAATGTAAACTAAAAATAGCAAGGGGCCCATTACAGTACCCTGAGGTACTCCCGAGAGAACAGGTGCAGGATTGGATGACTTTCCGTCAACGTCTACTATTTGTGTTCTGTTTTCTAAAAAAGACATCTGTTGGGGGTAATTAGTTTTTAATGCTATGCCAGTGTACACCTGACAGCAAAAACCAACAATACAGCTGTGCATTGGGGCCTAAATAGAGAAAGATACAGAAGATTGCTTTCGCTCGCCACAATTCGCCTCAGGAAGACATTATAGATAGATATTATGTGCCATATTTCACAAAGGTTCCATGCTATAATTATTACTTCATGCGATAAGCCTGCCACTGGGTTATGTATATATGTGATTATGTGTTAGATACGTGTACCATGTTTGTGCTCTTAACCGCTGTCTGAAAGTGAATGTCCCACTTGGTATAATGAAGTGGGTCTTATATTTATCTATAATTATCATACTGTCGATTGTTCAAGGTACATTAACCCGAGACTGTTGGTATCAGAGTCAGGCACGTTGAAAGCACTGAAGTTCCCCGAGTCACACTATGAACGAAAAGCTCTTTCTATCTCACTCTTAGCTTTTTTTTGTGTGTGTGGTTTATACACGACATACAGCTAAACCTTTCAATTTCATTTCGATCTCAGCTTTAGACCATCTCTGATGCTTCCACTTATACGGGCCTCTTCCCCGTTAGATCTTTAACTTTTTTATAATCTAACAACATAATTCGATTTAAACAGTTTATGCACAAAAAAAAAAACTTTTTAAGTTTTCACCATTATTGACGGGTGTATAAACGCTCCCCAGAACCCATCTCATCCTATGTGCGTATTTCGACAATTCCCCTCCCCGCTCGGCTTGGAGCCTACGTACTTTCTGGGTGGCCACTAACTGAATTTGGGAGATCCAGACTTCTGACTTCGCTGATGTGTAATCAGGTTAATAGTGGCAGACTCCTTGTGCAGACTAGCCTACGTATCTTACAACTTCGGTACTTCTGTTGACTCCCGCTGCTCTACTCACTTGCTTAATGTGTGGCTGCAATGTGGTTGATACAGTACGTGATTGGGGCGTAGTTTCCCTCTACGCTCTCTCAAAAGAAATCGAGTAATAGTGAGTTATTTAAAGTTAGCAGCGACAACGATCTCAAAACGGACACCTAGTCCCACTTCAAAGTCCGATTATGCTTTGAAGTCCAGTTCTCGAAAGTGTGAAATACAGTAAGAGGTGGGACTTAAGAGGAATCTCTTTCATACATCAGTCTGACGTCAAATAGCGAAGTTAAATAGGGACTGTTCAGTAGACAGGCTGGGGTTAGCGAGTGCTTTGACTTGATACTTGCTTTGTTACCCATAGTTGTGGAGGTAGAGATAGAAGTAGTTACCTGAGGCAAATGGGTTACCTATCTATCTATCTATCTATCTATCTATCTATCTATCTGTCTATCTATCTATCTATCTATTTATCTATCTATCTATCTGTCTGTCTACCCACCATCTATCTATCTATACATCTATCTATCTATCTATCTATCTATCTATCTATCTATCTATCTATCTATCTATCTGTCTACCCACCATCTATCTATCTATCCATCTATCTATCTGTCTGTCTACCCACCATCTATCTATCTATCTATCTATCTATCTATCTATCTATCTATCTATCTATCTATCTATCTATCTATCTATCTATCTATCTATCTGTCTGTCTACCCACAAACTATCTATCTATCTATCTATCTACCTACCTACCTACCTACCTACCTACCTACCTACCTACCTACCTAGCTATCTATCTACCTACCTACCTACCTACCTACCTACCTAGCTATCTGTCTATCTGTCTGTTTGTCTGTCTGTCTGTCTGTCAACAGAGGGAGAGAAGGAGCACAACTTACCACCCAGAACGCCAAAAGTGAAGATAAGAACGTAGACGTTAGGAGAGAAGACACTGGCGATGAAAGCAGCGGTGGCCAACAGGGAACCGGAGACAGCTACCTGTCTGATGCTGAAACGTTTCAGGAGAATGTTGATGACGGGACCTGAGGAGAGGATGGGAGATGTTCAGTCAAATATTGGGGGATGCGGTTGTTGGGCAGACATACAGAAAGGAAACGGGCCGGAATTAGGGGGGGGGGGGGGAGAGAGAATGAGGAAATGATATTTGGTGTTTGTGGACCTATGGGTGAATGGGGTGTTTATGTGAGACACACACACACACACAGAAAGAGAGAGAGAGGGACGAAGAGAAAGAGAGAAATGGAGAGAGCCGATATAGAGAGAAAGAGAGGCAAAGAGCGAGGGAGGGTGGTGGGGGTGGGGGGGGGGGAGAAGGGGAAAGACCCGATGTAAAGAGCGGGAGAGAGAGAGAGCCTAGAGAGACATATAGACAGACAGATAGACAGACAGACAGATAGACAGATAGACAGATAGATAGATAGATAGATAGACAGACAGACAGACAGACAGACAGACAGACAGACAGACAGACAGACAGACAGATAGATAGATAGATAGATAGATAGATAGATAGATAGATAGATAGATAGATAGATAGATAGATAGATAGATAGATAGATAGATAGATAGACAGATAGATAGATAGACAGATAGATAGATAGATAGATAGATAGATAGATAGTACCAGCGAGTGAGGAGAAATTACACAGAGAGGTCATCACTGAGAACTGTATTTGAATCACTCAAAAACATGACATCAATAGATCAAACATATCATTTAAACGACTGAATCTCATTTTCCAGCTCTCTTTGAACCAGAGTGTGCTTGCAGGCTTCCTGTGTGTCGTTGTATATGTATATGTTGTTTTGTTTTGACAGCCAGGAATGCCTCTGGATACCTCTACGTTCTCACGTTACATTGCGCAGTTGGAGTCTGACTCGCCAGTACTTGGTAAACATCTATAATTCACAAATTCTCCACTTTTGAGGGCCAAAGGCTTTTCTTATTAGGCCACCTACAGTGACCTAATTTTGCATGAACGTTTCAAATACCGTGGAGGGTGCATCGAAGTTTGGGGTTTTTAAGGCTTTTGTTTTTGAATTTATAGAAAATGCATTGTTTCATCATGCTGTCAACAGTTCTAATTTTCATTCACCATCTTGGGGACATTCTGTAACAGTATCGTGCATGTCATAAAACGTAACTATATCAAGTCAATTTGGTGCGTAGTGTTTTGGCGCGCATGTTTTGGGAAGCAAGACTGTAGATTGTAAGAGAGAGAGAGAGAGAGAGAGAGCACAGGTTTACCCCGGGCAATGCGTCATTTGGTTTCAATATAATTTCCTCGCATTGCAATAGCCGTGTTATGGGGTATTCATTTATTTAAAAAGTGTTTTGACTGTTGATGGAGTTTATGAGCCGTGTGTCTGTGCGTGAGTGAATCGGATCGTGCGAGTGTGTAGTTATGTTCGTGTGGATGTATGCACATGAGAGTGGATTATTATTGTTTTTCTCACTGTAAAACACCTTGATACTCCGGGAAAAGCGCGCTGTGTATATGATATACTTTATTATTATTATTATTTATTTAAATCCACAAAATCCCCGATTTTGGCTATTTCTGATACATACATCCCCATCCCCTTGTAGGAGCGTATGGCCATTAGAATATTGACTGTTGACGACAGGCCTTTCGAGGGTCTCATGGTAAACGATCGTAACTCGATTTGTTTTTCATTTTTTCAAAACTTCAGATATTTGATATGTTTATAGCCCTCACAGACCGCAGGCTGTGTTACAGGTGGGTGTTAAATTCTGAAAACTAAGGGTTAAATAACCTTTTTTTTTTTTTAAACAATTATCGTAACTGTTGCTGCATCAGTTCTTTGCGTGTCCTGAAAAATCTGCAAAAACCGATTTACGACAGTTTACCGCGCGGCCCAGATCTTGTACTCTGAAAGCTTTACCTGCCACAATACATGAACTATTTTTGGTGCGATTCTTATAAGCTTATAATGTATCGGCTTAATACGATGAAAAAAAAGTTAATAAGATTAACTTATTAATTTAATATCATCCTTATACAATCACACGCTCCATAGAAACTCACAACTTCCCAACATATGCCTTTCGCCCCCCCCCCCCCCCACAATTGGAACGTAGGTACTTTGTGTATGGCCTCCATTGTAATTTGTTTTGAAAATTAGTCCTGGCCGGGCGAAAGTTCAAATTTTATTCAGATTCGGCTATCCAGTTACACAGTTACAAGAGGGTGACCCGTTTGTGATTTGCTTTTAGATATGTAGATCAAAAGTTCGTTCTGTAATGAAAACAGCTTGCCTCTCCGCCTTGTCTCCGCCCTATTTGAGTGTGGACGCCTGCAAAGCTGAGTGTGCAAAAGAAACTCCCGAAAAAATAAGAAAGATCAAAGAGAGTGGAATTAACCTGCCGACCCCTCTTTGAAGTCACTGTGCGCATACACTACAATCCTCTTCTCTCCTCGAATCGGACCGCGGGTCGAGACCTGATTTTGTTTAAACTATCTAAAATTTGGACCATTATGTGAATATTCATTTTTGAAGTGGATGATCCAAAAAATCTCGATACCTCAAAAGCAAATAATTAATCTGCTGCGCGACAAATGTCCTGTGGTCCCACCTTTCTCTCTCCCTCTTTCTGATCTCGGCAGCTCCCCATAATAATCTACAGTTCTGCTTCAGAACTTAATGTGCGGCAGGACACTACGCAGCAACTAACGCTTGTCGCGTATTCGCGTGCGGTGGGCATGGGCTTATTATAAGAAGCACAAAATGAGATAATAATAATTATTCTTGTCTTTACATTTTGACAGAGGTTTAAAAAAAATTGCCTGAAATTTGAATACAACACAAAAGATCGATATAAACGCCGTTAAGTAAGATTAATTGACGCCTGAAAACGTTGATTTTATAATTTTGAAACTGTCATTAAGGCTGTAAAGTTGAGCAAAAAAAAAATTTTTTTAATGGGGGCACAATTGAAGCACAATGAATTACTCCCACCACTCCTTTTTTTTTATAAAGACTAGCTGAGGTCCCCGGCCCTGCCCGGGATACATCGGTTAATTAGTTTCAGTTCTGGGTGATTATTATGGATCTGCTTCATTTTGCTTCATATAGATTTGTCTTATTTTTGTTTGTTGGTTTTTAGATAAGTCTTACTGCTCTCCCTTTGCGCGTTGACACCTTGCGCATCCCGCCAGCACCCGTAAAATGGCTATGGCTTGCACAAGGGTTAATGTGTTCGATCGTGAACACATCACAAGAAGTGATAACGTCATGTGTTAATGGAAAAATGTGTTAATGGGGAAAGTAGCGATAAATGTAACTGAAAAATAAAATACTTCTTGTCAAAAAAGAAAAAGGAAACGTATTTTTATACGGCAAAAGCGATTAGTCCAAATTATTATTTAATTTTTTTTGTGCAAAAATTCAGCAACGTACGTTGTCAAATAATGTCTGCAGACTGGACTAAAGTTTGTATAGGCTGGCGCGAGTTTTTTCTTATTATAGACAGCAGGGTATCATGGTACCCCTGGATCTCACTGTGTGCTGCAACGAGGTATGCAGAGAAATGAAGCGGCCAAAAACAACAACGACAATATCAAAAATCAAGCATGTGAAACATGAGTCAAAACTTACTGACCCATGGTCATATGTATACCCATCTGGGCACTGCCTATCCAGGAGGTTGTAGACTTGTCCTCCCCAAGATCATCCAGCAGGGCCAACATCAGCACACCGAAGGAAAACATTGTCCCGTCTAGGATAAAGTTGACGGCAAATGAGCCTATGGAGAGTGGAAGTGGTCATGTTCACAATGAATCAGCCTGAAAGTTGAAGGTGCTAATGTTCACAATGTACAAACCTGCGGGGGAAAACGGTCACTTTCATAAATGAACCTGAAGGAATAGAGTGGTCAAGTTCACAATAAATGGACGTAAAGGATGAAAATGAATTACTTCATAAAAAAATGATTTTCACGGATAAAAGTGATCAAGATGCTCTCCTCTCTTTCTCTCTTTCTCTGTGTGTGTATGTGACTCTCTCTCTCTCTCTCTCTATGTCTGTCTGCCTGTCTGTCTGTCTCTTTCTTTCTCAGCGCGAGGATATACCTCAAGACCACCATATGTCAGGTTATTAGAACAGCCCGAGGGGAAAATAGTGATGCTGTGAGACAAAAGCTGATCTGTGATATCTGTAGCTGGGATAACAGCCGTGGTTAATGTCGATGACGGCTCCGGTTCGTCAGTAATAATAAAAAGACGTAGCCGATTACCTACATGAAAGATTATTGATGACGACCAGTATGATGACAATATAAATGATGACCAGTGACTAGGGCTCTCAGGCTTGTGGCGCACTAGGACAAGACCTTTTTGTCTCGGTTTCGTTGTGAGATCTGGACTATACGGAACGGAATTGAATGACACAGTTACTATATTTAGATTTACGTCATGGGATATTCGAACTGTTCAACGTGGCGGTTAAGTACAGTTAAGGACTTTGTACACACTTTTCATGTGCAGTTGGTCTTTATGCCTCGAATCGCCCTTACAACGTCCGTAACAACTACAGAGTTAAATGGGGCCTTGTGTGCTGGTGATAATGAAACGACGACTCGTTCTCACTGTTAGGCTCGTCAAAACTGTCTTGAGTCATCCATCACGGGGAGAGAGAGGCATCGCCCACTGAGACAAAAAAGACTTCACTCGGTGAGCCACCAGCTGTGAGTTAAATAACCCCACGAAAAAGCCAAAGAGGATTGGAAATTTAATATTTTTCCTGTCCTCTCAAATGTCACTGATGATCCGGTGCCATTAAATATTTCCAATTCCAGGTATATTTTTGGGTCTGAGCTCCTTAGCTCCAGCTATTTATCTATCTTTATTTAATGATTTGTAAACAGTTTGATGTTTATCGAAAATTACATGATGATTACTTACACTCTGTCTGTCTGCGTGTCTGTCTGTCTGTCTGTCTCTCTCTATCTATCTCTATGTCTCTCTTTTTCTTTCTTTCTTTCTCTTCTATGTGTGTGTGTGTGTGCGCGCGGAGATCTGAAAGTTCAAGCAGTTCTACTTTAGTCAAAATCTGGTGTCCTTCCAATGTCCCGAATCAGTTTACAGTTACGTTTTTTAAACTTTCACTTTTTTGACAAGTTTCGACTGTCAAGTTAACGTATATCTCACACAGTGAATGAATTAGTGAATGAATGAATGAATGAGTGAATGAACGTATGGATGAAAGCGGAACGAATTAGTGAGGAAAGCAGAATGAAAACAAAACGAATGAATAAGTAGTTAAATGACACTAGGATGAATGAATAAATGAATGAATGAATGAATGAATGAATGAATGACTGTCTCACCAAAACAGACAACCCACCCCCAGCCTCCGTCGGGTACCAGCAATTCCTCATCTTCCACATCCTCTTCCTCTTCTTCCTCCTTCGGAGGAGTCAGATTGTTTGAGCATTCACTCTTTCTACTCCTGTCGGGGGTGTATATTGGCTCTTCCCACGGATTCTTTAATAAGGCGGTCTCTTCTGCATCTTCACCGCCAATGGCCGATTGTCTGCTGGCCGCCATGTTGGGATTCTCGTACAAGAACCTCAAGACTTTTGATACGTTGATCACATCATCAGCTTTGCAACTTCAGTATCTCCCTCGCATGCTGAAAGATAGAAATAAAGGTAGAAGCTATTTAGACCATTAGTCAAAATGTGGCAGAAAGAAAAAGTTGTACGTTGCAAAGCCTCGCATACATCGTGAAAAGTACTCAAACGAAATGAAACGAACTGAAAAGTACTGAAAAGAACTGAAAAGTACTGAAATATGGCAGACTTGCCCACCATACAAACTTTCCAGTTTAGGACCTTCTCTCTTCTCTATTCCCTCTCCCCGCCAAACGGCCAACTCTTTTAAAAGGGTTAAATAAAAAGGAAGAAGTAAAGAAATTAATAAAATCAAGAGAAAAATACAATTCCTTCAAGGAATTCATAGGATATTTGGCAAAAATAGTGGTCATTCGTAAATGTGCGAATACGCTTCTGCAGTTTCATGGTAGAGATGGGGATGTCTGTATCAGATACACATGAAACATTGTAAATCTAGATTAGATCTAATTCTACTCATTACTTTTGATCAGACAACGCCCACTTCTTCTTCTTCTTCTTCTTATGAAGTTGATTCGTCTATGTAAAAGACGATCCCTCAACTGCACCATATGCGACTCGACGTTACTCTTCTGAGGCTAAAACAGGGTAAAAGCCTTGCATATGTTAGGATCATTTAAAATATATTCATTGTGTAAATTCTTTTATATATTATATATCTCTGGTATAAATATCTCTTGGTGTCCAGATTGGCAATTAATTTAATATAAAACATTATCAAAAAATAGAATTGAATGATAACCTGTTCGTGTCAGGTCTGAAGATAGTACTCTCTTGACAAAATTTTTTTTTTCTAAAACACAAGAAATCTTTCTGATCGCAACAGGGCTTGGCTGGCACATTGTAGCTTCCTCCCTAGTCTGCCATTTTCAAACCGGAAGACAGTCTAATGTGACGTCAAAACAAGAAAACAAAATGAGAAACACCAGAGAATAATTATGATGTATTTTACTATTTATAGAGAGAGATCTCACTTCCTCCAAATCGCGAACTAGGTCGCTGCTGTAAACAAGAAATTGAAGAAATGAAAGAGACCGTCTTCACCAAAGATAGTGTGCATATCTATTTACTGTGGTTTGTTCCTATTTTGTGGGCTGATGGAAACTAATTTCGGCCGTTTGTAAGTTCTTAGGCCCCATGGAAATGCACGAACGAGTATTGTTTATCGCAGCGACCTTCTAGTCTACTTTCCGCTCCGTGCTAATAGTGGTTTCGCAGAGCCTTCCGTGTCTCGCAGTGCAAATCAACCAATAGTGAAAACTCTCTATGCATACATACTCTCTGGAAAAATACCTACAAAATATCACGTTTTTTAAAACTTTGTTTCGTAAATTTGATTTGATTTTTTTTTTTTATGAATTGCTTGTCAGTTTTGGTTGTGGCTATAACTTATAAGTATAAATATAGGAAGACCATGTAACTCCAGTCAAATTGAGAAATTAGATCTGCTCGGTAAATGAGAATTTGACAAAAACTGTCTGCACCATAATGAGTGTGCGGATCTATTCACTGTGGTTTCTCCATGTTGGGGTTGACTGAAACTGAAAAGTAGAGTCGGTATTCTTTGTGTCCTAATAAAAACGCAAACATAGTCATTATTTACAGAGCTGACCTACTTTTAGTTCTCTGCTAATTCTTGGTCGATGAGCCCCTATTGTCTACCAGTGGAAGTCGATTAATATTTATCCATCTCTGCTCTACCACTATCATTAAGTATATGAATCGTAAGTAATTTGTATTCAAATTACATTACATTATTTAAATAAATAAACAAGCAAATTAATCATACAAAACAAAGCAAGAAATTAAAACAAAAACTAAAACAAGGATCAAACCTACGGCAGTACCAAAGAAAAGGAAGATTCAACGTCAGATGTAGGTAACTGTTTGTAACAAAAGGACCATGCTTTCCCCGCTTGAAAAAACAAAAATCAAAAACTGCAAATAGTGCAGAATAATGCAGCACGATTAGTCCTTAAGAAAATGAAAGGCTCTCATACACTACCTCTACTGCAGAGCTTGCACTGGCTACCGGTAGAAAAAAATGAATAATGTATAAGCTGAATACCCTGTGTCACAAATGCGTGTTCCAACTTATTTGACTAATCGTTTGACTTCCTATGTACCATCACAACATATTGGATCATGCTGACACTTAAAAGTTTAAATTCCTATGATGTCCCTTAAAACTATGGTTGAAAAAAAAAAAAAACATTTTCTTTTCAAGGGCCTCGGATTTGGATTTAAAAATGCAGGAAAGTGGGATGAGCTCATCTTCTAGGTTGAAATCAAAATTAGGAAAACGAAAAATCGTATTGTGTACTTGCATTTCTGTTTTGTATACTTCCTTAATCCCATTTGGGAAATTTGCCTTAGTAAGTGTCATTGCAGCCCAGTTACAATTGGAGTACACACGTCGTCGCCACAGTGCAGCGTAGGTCGGCGGTCTTGTTTGTTTTGGGTTTTTTTTTCGGGGCGGGGGCGGGGGGGGGGGGCGAGGAGGGATGATAGGGATTATATGTTGTAGCAAAGTCTTAGGTCATGTTGGGTTTTCATGTGTACGGAAACGGAAAGCCCAACGGAAACGTGAAAAAATATATCAGGCAGTAAAAAAGAAAGAGTGTTTTCAGGTGCATGGGAATGGCCTTTCCGTACACATGAAAGAATACTTTCTATTTCAGTTCTTGAAGGGTTTTTAATGTTTCCGTACACATGAAAACATATTTTCTATTTCACTACTTGAAGGGTTAAAAATGTTTCCGTACACATGAAAACATACTTTCTATTTCACTACTTGAAGGGTTAATAATGTTTCCGTACACATGAAAACATACTTTCTATTTCACTACTTGAAGGGTTAATAATGTTTCCGTACACATGAAAACATACTTTCTATTTCACTACTTGAAGGGTTAATAATGTTTCCGTACACATGAAAACATATTTTCTATTTCACTACTTGAAGTGTTGTTAAACATGAAAATATAGTTTCTATTTCACGATTTGAAGGGTTTATAACGTCTCCGCACACTTGAAAATCAAGCTTAACGCCCCCCATTTTTGGGACCACGGCTGAATTAAAATGAAATATCCGAAAAAGAAAAAAAAAGCATTTTACAAGGAATTTCCACTTTCATGAATGACAACAGCTTAATTTTTGTTCAAGGAACACAGTCATGTAGATCACAGATGTTTCCTCCGGTATGCATAATGAAACTTCCCTTAGAGACGAGCTAACGGCCACGCTTAAAAAACTCACATCTCATCCTAAAGAAAATACACAGGATGTATATAAAATTCAAGGTCTCACCAACACATCAAGTTAAGACAACAGTAAGTCGTTGTTCTACCAGCTTGGGTTCAGCTGAGAACCTGTACATACACACTCGCAAAGCTGTCACCCAAATGACTGGTCTTATAGTACTTTACAGAGGTCGTGAACGAAAATGTCGACTCGGATACAAACCTCCATTGAAATTTACAGCTGTTTCAGCCAACACATGCCGCGCGTGTGAAGCACTGTAAATTTTAAACTATAAACATCTGCAAGGCTAGGGTAGGGCTACAAGTGACAAATGCAACTGCGTTTTAAGTAATGACAGACCTTCGGCCTCTTCTCTATTCGTCTTGCTGACAGCTCCAATGCAGTGTATCGCTGCTATAGTTTGCTTCATGAAAATAGGTGTTGTTTTTTTTTGTAAATAATGTTTCTGCCAGTGTACCGATTTTTCGAAACTTTGCATGTGACATTGAAACATTTTCTCTTACATAATTTTTTTTTTCAGTGTGATCCTTTGAGACTTTGACCTACTTTTCTTTTCTTTACTAGTCTATAATGTACATAAAAGTCTCTGCATCATATACATAAATATATTTGAAAGTTTACAGTAACGTATTTTCACGAAGATCGTTGCTGAATTCGGCACTTGAGGTGTCAATAAAGAAATTCCTCAATTGCATACCACTTTAAAAAGGAAAGGTATCCCAATCAAAATATGATGAACACTTCTGCGCACTCAAAATAAACACAAGAAATGTACACTGTACTGAAATCTCCTGGACTTTCGAACAGACAGACTGGGCGTTAGAAACCTAATCTGTAGCGAGTAAATGACCAATTTGGACGTATTGAAAAAAATGCTTAAATTCACTATTCTATAAAGACAACACAGGGTCAGGTCGATATGGAAAATTTCAGAATGAAATAGCAATAAATAAATAAATTATTCTTGGAAAACACTGGTTACTGATTTTTTTTATTCCTTTTCATGAAACGAACTATACCACATCGAGTTCACATATCACTCTCACCTTTTTTTTTTTATAATCTACAGTCACAATTTCCCCGACTTATCGCAGTTTTGATCTTATCCTCACTACTGCAACAGCTTGGCTCCACCACCTTTACCATTACTAGTATTGCTACAAAACAAAACAAACCGTCCAGCCATATCATCAACGTAAACACACCTGAGACGTCAACGTGACCTGATGCTCATAGTGAAATTCAATAATGAAATAAATTAGCGTGAAATATTGAGACATAATTATCTATGTTCTATCTCTGTAACAATTTACCTAAGCCGCACGTCTGTGTCAGTTATTTACATGTACTTTTACCTTGCATAATAAAAATTATGACGTATAAGTAGGACTGTACACTGCGAGCTGTTACATTAATCCAATGGTTCTTCACCCATTCAGTACCGACACCACATTGTTGATAATTAATTGTATACTGCTCTCTATCCATCAGTTGTACGCTTTGGCTTCCAAGCGGTTACTTTGAATTACAGTTGACGGTTATGTCATGATTTGGATTCACATTTATTATTGAAAGCAGCTGATGGAATTGGATTTAAATACAATATTTTGGGACTTCAAGGGGAAAACATCTCCGCCGAATAATGCCCAGTACATATTTTGTATACATGTATTTGAAGACATACCCAGGTTACAGACATTGGGAAATGTATATACTATATGGAAAAAGCGTAGAATGAAAGACAACAAATGGACAAACTGTTGCATTGAATGGAGGCCCAGATAAAAAAAAAAACAGAACAAGAGGATGCCCTGAGAGACGATGGAGAGATGATATTATGCTGATAGGTGGACAGGCATGGACAAATCGGAGGAAAACAGAGAAGAGTGGACACCATTGGTGAAGCGCTACATCCTGCAATGGGTGGACGAGTTGCCTAACAACAATAGCAACATACTGTCCGAAACAACAGGGTCGCATTTATTTTCGTATCCCAGAATGTGCATAATAATTTCTGCCGGCGTTTATCTCAGTCCTCGTTGATTAACCCCATTGATTCGGGTTGTTCCATCAATGTTGCTAGGTCTGTGGAATGGAATCTGCCAGTTTATGTCTCGTACAAGCACATACGAAATGTAAGGGACACATCGAGACCTTAGTTCATGTTTGTTTTGTCTTCATTTTCAGAAAAACTTGGGGATCTCTTAGTGTGTAGAAGAGGTATTATAACCAAATGCACACGTCTTGAACACTTATTCAAAATGCGTTGTGGCAATCAACAAGCTGTTTCACAGTTCCGATTTATTCTAACTCCTTATCATAATGCTAAAGCCACCAACGTCGAATGTCTCAGTTGTGCTAAAAGCGGAGTTGGAACAAACAAGAACTGGGGTCGCCACGTCACGAGGCAGGTAAACCCAGAAATAAATCCATGAGACATGAACGTAAGGGGAGTCGGGATCAAAATGTTACGAATCCCTGCCTGAACTCCCTGTATGAGAGTTCGGTGCTCAGCTAGCGAGCATTGACCTTATACCGTGAAACATTATGTGCATTATAAATAATATTGATTGCTGAGTGTCTGTAATGTATGGCATGTTTTATTGTAATGATAATCACGAACTGTAGAACTAGATCTAACCTGAGAGTCAAACAAATTACAGATATCAAAGCATCAGCATGTATCGCCGGTCATACCAATAGAATATGAAATAAAGAACGTGTATAATAATATTTGGAAGATGAAGAGAGTGAGAACTAAATGACTTATCCATCGCCCCGCTCCACTAAGTGCCCGATTATAAAATTAATGTTCGATATGTTGTGTGTAATACTTGGGTGCCAACCCTTTCAAGCCGTGACGCTCAAAGCCTGAGTTTGCAAATTTTCCTTTTATGCACTGTTCAGTGAATGTTTGTGTACAAAACAGTACTTACTGTCTTCTACTCTTAATCATCTGTACACTGATACCGCTTGCCTTATTGTAGGTTGCCTGGTGTTAGGGAGACATAGTGTTTCACATAGAAGACTGTATATATAGCTGAACAGTGAAAACAACTCAGTATTTTTTCTATTAGCTTCTATAAGAGCATTCAGAGAAAAGGTGAAATGCGTGAGTAGTGCGATGTGGGTTTCTGTTTGGAGGAAGCACGTCAGTCTGATAACGGTGCTAGGCAGAAGCAAGACAATAGACAAAATATAACAGAATGGTATGACAGAAGGAGAACTTGGGACTACGCCAGCCTAGTGGTAAAGTGCTCGCCTCGCATGCCGAAGCTTCCGGGTTGGATCCCCGGTCGGTGCAGGCATGTTCGATTTTTTTCGGGGCGGGGGGGGGGGGGAGGTGATTCCTGTCCCTGATCCTATGGTAGGTAGGATTGAGCACCTAGCCTTCTCGGATAAGGACGAAAAACTCAAAGGGCCTTTGTGCACGCTCAGCACGTTAAAGATACCTTGGCAGTTGGAAATCGAGATGGAGGCGGCTGAACATGGCCGCTGCCCGGGCAAAATTCTTAAAAACTAATCCCTACCACAAACAAGAAAAATAAAAAACAAGAAACGTGAGGTGTAACTGCCAAGGGCAACGAACCTCCTAAAATAAAGACCCAAAGACGAAGATCTTTCCACCTGCCATCCATGTGCGATGTGTTTTCCAAAGTGATAAAACTTTAGTGCCAAAAAGTTTACATTTCGCGATATCGCGACTTTAGTTCTTGTTTGTTTTTCAGTATCATGATAGGGTGTTAGAATAATGCGGAAATGTGAAGCAGCTTGATAAGTGCCATAACATTTTAAGCAAGTGCCAGTGTGTGCCTTTTTGTTACACCTCTTGTACATACTAAAAAAATCTCCAGTTTTTCAGAAAATGGAGATAGATTAGACAAGAAATGAGGTCACGATTTGTATCCGAGAGTTATTTCTGTTGTTACAGCAATTTACGGCTGCAAGCTACTCGCGTGACATGTGGACATTGAAAGCCACTCGGTGACAGGAAAGATCAAATTTTGCTGTCACATGTCAAGACATAGGGCCAAATTCCAACAGCGAACAAGGGGAAAGTCCGCACACCTGGCAGTGACAGTAGTGACAGCTGACAACGGTCACAGAAAGTCCAGGCGTGTACCTCGGACACGATAATTGACTCCTTTACTCTCAATGGAACTTTTTCCTGAGTTTCGTTTCACTTTCTGATATAGAGGAAACTTTCTGTTTAGGTCAGGATAAATAAGAATCACTTTCACAGGGCCTTTAAGAGCACATAATTTATTATATATGGCATACATACATATCTAACGCATCATTACATAAACACATATCACAACTCAGTAAACTCAAAAACAGGCATACAAGAAGTGATATGATAAGAAACCTTGATAAAATATGGCACACGTCTAGCTAAAGTGTCTTGTTGAGGCTGGTTGCCTAAGGCAAAAACGGTGTTCTGCACACATCTTTCTGTTAACACTTTACAAGCCGAAATTCTCATAGATAAACTCCTATTCTTTTAGTTCTCATAGTGTGGGTCTTCTTTGCCCATTATGTGGACACCTGTTGGACATTATTGGTCAGATTCAAATTCACTGGATAAGTAATTAAATATAAACCACAAGGGAAAAACAATCACGATCACAAACATGTGAAGCTGAGAAAATTCGATATTCAAATTTAATTTTTGCTAGGCACAGTTTCATTCTTGCTAATGACATGGTGATTTCTATTGTTTTGTGATTGCAGCTCTTTTTTTCGTACTTTGGTTTCGCAGGCACAAGGCTAATGAAACAAGCTTGAACATAAAGAGGATAAAGGCAAAAACACTTTTTAGTGACTAAAGATCGTTTTCCCTCTGTTATCTTCATATCGTTGAGCTGTTTTGTGTACATTATGGAGAAGAGTTACAGGTTTCTCGCGATTTTGTTTCTGTTCTATCTCCTTTTTCTGAAAAACTGGCGATGTTTTATTATGTAGGAGAGGTATAACAAATGTACGTTTATCAAGGTATTTCATAGTCACGATGTATTCTAACTCCTTATCATAATAACTAAAGCGTTTAACATTTAGCGTTGAATTTCTCAGTTGTGCAAAAAGTGGAGTTGGAACTACCAAGAACAAAGGTCGCGTTGAGCATCACAGGATAGAGACGCCAGACACTCATGACAGTAATGAAAGTGGGAAAGTAATAGTCATTTTAAATGCTAAACGTCACAGAGAGACAGCCTGCAGCCCTAAGCCACCAGCCATAACTTATAATGTAAAACACTACAAATGTTTGGACACACCTTGCTTGAATTGTCAGACTGCCATGATCCTGAATAGCCCTTACAAGCCATCAGAATGGTGAACTATTGTAGGCCTTTACAAGTAAGCCATCAGACAAATTAATATCCATCACCTGTCCTAATTCATTTAGGTAGATTCATATAAAACCACCGGTTGTAAGGTATAAAACCTAACTATAGAACTTTTTTGAAAAAATAATATAACAGGCCATGCCATCCGTGACCGCTTGTAACTGTTACGCCCTCATTAGCAAAGTGCACATTTCAAACGGTCTATAAAACGTATTGGCTCTATGTACTTCTAGGAGTGGCGTTTAACTAATGACAAGAACAAAGAATAAACTCGTTTCATCCAGTTACTTGCATGTAGTGTCCAAGGCACAGGATACCAAACGGTTCAATTCGCCAAATTCCACTTGTGCGCGTATCATCCTTGCCAACAATACAGCACTTCCCACCACACCCCCTTCATGATTGAACAAAAAAGACTAGTACCACGGAGCTCTGTGAGTAGAGACACCGTGTTTTATACGCTCGCAAGTTGTGGACATAAGTGAACGAAGGAATGGTCCGTGTCGCTTTTCTGTGTCTCGGATGGTGTTAGCTGGAGGGTTCTGTGTGATGACAGCCGACGTGTAAGATGGTATATAATCTGTTTTCAAACATGTAGGGAGAGATTCAGGAGGAAGGCAGAAGGGTGTCTCTAGAGAATTTAAAAGTTAAGTTTCATACGGCTCAATTAAGAGAGGGGACGTTGGTCTAGAGCCAATGTGCTCGCCTCTCGTGCCAAAGGTAGCGGGTTTGATTCCCGGTCGGTGCAGGCATGCTGGAAATTTGGGGGGAATTTTCTGTCCCTGATCCTATGGTGGGCAGGATCAAGCACCTAGTCTTCCCGGATGAGGACGAAAAACTCGGATGGCCCGTGTGCACGTTGAGCACACTAAAGATACCTAGGCGGTTGGATGTCGAGAAGAGCAAGCCTAAGAAGGCCGGCTGCCCAGGGCAAAATGTTTTTTAAAAAGTATCCCCCCCCCCCAACCCACCCACCCGCACCCTCAAAATGGGATCAAACAAGTATATAAAATATAAATCTAAATACAACAATAAAAGATACGAAAAGGAAAAATTCAAGAAAAAGACAGATGCAAATGCAAAGGATACAGGTCCTTCAAAAACAAAGAACTGAAAACAGCACAATTTAAGAGCTCAAATTTTTTAACAACCTGAAATTGAAAGTACCGGTACTGGGAAAGTAAAGCTTTATCTCAACCACTTTCTGCCTTTTGTTTATGCACTACATCAGCCATGTGGTCGGACTGGATTTTGTTCGGCTTTTTGTTTGCTGGTTTGTTGGCTGTTTCAGGGTTAGAGTTACCAACTGTTTCCTTGACGACATGGCCACGGTAACTCTTTCGGATGAATGTTGTTAGGGGGACGTAGTCATTACACAAAGCCAAATAGAGAAAAAAACTGAGCTGTGTTCACTGTTCAGCTATATTATTTTCTATATTCTAGGTAAAACACTATGCCCCCCTAACAACGTCGTTTTGAGATAGGCTGTTGCTATGAAACCGTAGTATAATTACAAAGCCGAAGAGAGAAAATATTGAGTTTTGTTCACGGTTAAACTATAGCTTGCTATGTGACGTACCACGGTTCCCTAACAAGAGCTTTTCGCAACAACAATCCTATAGTGAGTATTCTGGCTATAGGCCCATTGCAGATAACGGCCATTTTAGTTGTAAGGACCGACGCATAACCATGGCGATGGTGGCATTGATTTTGATTCGTTAGCTGATTTGCACTGCGAGCACTTCAGGCGTCGCGAACCAATCGGCGGCGAGCTAAGAAAAAGTTCACTACAGTAAACAATGACACGTGCATTCACGCACATGGGAGACGTTCGGTCAATTCTTTCACTTCCTTTCTCTTTTTTACATGGATGGTAGGGAATCTGACCAGCTTGGATCAATCCTTTCCACCCCTGTCGTAACAGTCAACTGCAATGCAATCAGCAGGCATTTTAACCGCCTAGACATAATTATCTCGTCAGCTGATCCACCCGCCATTTTAGATGTCGGAAATACTAAACAAAAACACTCTGTGGCGTCATTCGCAATGAGCCTATATGGTCCATATCGTCGCCGTCCAGGAACAATGTATGTTAAAAAACGGAAAAAATGAAAATTTGAAAGAGTGTAGATTTTTTTCCCCCGCGGATCGAATGGGACAAGTTTCAGATCGATTGGATTACAAGTTTTTAAGATATTAGGTATTGTCAAATTAAATTATGTTTTGGCAACAAAAAATCGTCCACAAAAAATAACTCAAGTCGACATGCAACAGTCAGGGCAGCACGACAACTAGTTGCATGTCGACATACCGTAGTTTTCCCGGACTCTTTGAAGCATTCTAAAAATAGCCCTAGTGTAGGCTATCGTGTCATACGACATCGCGGCCTACTCTTTCATTACACAATAGGTTATTTGGCCTGTTTCATGTCCCTTTTTTATTTTCCTGCATCTTAATTTGACCCCCAAGCTGCGGAACCTAGCCTATGTGAAATACTAACTGCAAAACCTAACCCCCAAGCTGCAGAAACTAGCCCCCAAGTTGCAGAACCTAATCCCTAAGCTGCAGAAACTAGCCCCCAAGTTGCAGATCTCAATCCCCAAGCTGCAGAACCCAATCCCCAAGCTGCAGGACCTAATCCCCAAGCTGCAGAACCTAATCCCTAAGCTGCAGAAACTAGCCCCCAAGTTGCAGAACCTAATCCCTAAGCTGCAGAATCTAATCCCCAAGCTGCAGGACCTAATCCCCAAGGCTGCAGAGCCCAATTCCCAAGGTGAAGAGCCCGACTCCCTTCCCCAAGACGCAAAATCCAAAAGTAGAAAACGGAAACGAGGAAAAAGCCAAAAGGAGCACATGAAAGAGCTATACAAGAACGGAATGGAATGTACAGGTCCCAGAGGAAAACTTGTGCCACAGCGGAAAGTCGGACGTGGCTGCAATGATACATGCAAAAGACAATGCCATAAGAAAGTCAACGAAGAACAAAGGCAGGCTCATTATAAAATTCAATTGATTTTCATTTCTTATTTTTTACTTTTCATTGGAATGGGTGACGGCTAACAAGTGAATAACTAAGATCCATGTAAAATTTTTAAACGGTCGATTAACACTTTGAGGACCATTCAAGCAGGATTTGAATTGTTCGTTTATTGTTTATTAACAAATAAATTTGTTTGCGTTATGTCTGATCTTTTTATAGGCCCATTGCGAATGACGTCACAGAGTGCATTTTTGTTTTGTACTTCCGACAACTAAAATGGCGGGTGGATCGGCTGGCGAGTGTAACTTCGAGATACTATTATGTCTAAGCGTTTAAAATGCCTGCTGGCATTTGCAGTTGACTGTTGATTAGGTACAGAGCACATTGGGCCATTAAATTTTTATAGCTCTACACCAGTCCTGCTTTCCGTACTTTTCGTCCAGGAAAACTATTGTATGTCGACTTACACGGGCTATTAAGAAGCGTTGCTTGATTGTAACTATGTCGTCTTATAATAGTGTTCCCGGACGAAATAAAAAATCATATTGTTATAAGTCAAAAATCTCAGAATTGAAAGAAAATATTGTATAAATAACGCGGTAGTCACATGGAGCATGAAATTACAAAAATGTTGATATAAGTAGTGTGTCTGTACGACGTCTACAACCTAAAAAAACAGATTTTTTGCTTCTCCTGAAAAGTAGCGATTTTGACACACAACAATGTTCCTGGACGGCGACGGTGTTATAACCCGAGATACATCATACATCATACATCATACTGAGACGGACCATTCCTTCTTTTACTGTATGTCCACAACTTGCCCGCGTCTGAACACGGCCAGCACTGCTTACAGAGCTCTGTGGTACTAGCGTAGATCATGTATACACTACTGAACAGATACTAGTCTTTTTCGTTCAGTTCTGAAGGGGGTGTGGTGCGAACTGTTGCATTGCTGACATGGACGATACGCGCACAAGTCGACGGACGGAATCTGACGAATTGAACCACCTCGATATCCTGTGTCTCGGTTACTTCTTATTTCCCGCTCATGTCACCATAGCGTTTCCTTTATTGGGCGCTCCGTTTTTTTACATTTTTTTTTTTTTTTTTGCGATAAGTGAATTTGTGCACACACCCAAAAAAAAAGTTCTGGAATATCTGCAAGTAAAATGCAGTAATACTTTTATTCTAACCCATAGCTGATAATTAACATTTCCTTGAATTAAAAACAAATGAATCGTAAGCATTGTTTCAAAAGAATACGTTGAAACAACCTAGATAAGGTCTAGAAAAACGTTATTGTTACAAGCACGTATTTCCCACAAGTGTTTTACGCTAGGGATACGGATTTTAAAGCCTTGTGTTACTCCAGAGCTAGAGAACAGGATCTACGGGTAGCATAATTTGATTTAACTGCTTCCCTCTGACAGTAGCATTATGCCAGCGGATCCATGAAAGAATTATTTTCTGACGTGGATCCGCAACGCATTCTGTCCTTTCTTAGAGAGGCTAAGATCTACAACTTGATTTGAATACTTTTATACTCACTTATAAAACTTTTCAGATGTCTATACTATACAACTTTTGAGAATGTTACCAATGTAATAAAATCATATTGTCAAGGAAGTAAGGCCTTCCACGTAATCACGAAAGGCTTTTAAACCGCCGATCCCTAAATTCTACAACATATCAGATTACGCATAGAAAGAGATAAAGGTGTGCGTGCATATATTTCAAAAGTCTCGATGTTCACTTTATTTTGAATACTTCCTTGATACTGAGCCACAACTGAGTTGAACAGGAGAAGGTGGTCCGACATTTTCCTCAACGAGCCTGCTGCTAAACATAAAATTTGGATCGGACCACAATGCGAAAACAAAGACATCAACACAATCGGCACGTGTTTCGTTTGTTTCTGTCATTCAGTGTTCCCTCATTGGGCGGGAAACCGCGGAATCTATAATTATTATAAAAGGCTTTTTTATTAGGCCACCTGCAGTAACCAAATTTTGCATGTGTAGGTTTCAAATATTGTGGAGAGTGCACCGAAGTTTGCATTTTTTATTTTTTTTGGTTATGGTTTGGTTTTGAATTTATGGAAAATGTCATTGTTCCGTGGTACTGGCAACATTCAAATTATCGTTCTCCATCTTGGCATCATTCTGTTACAGTGACTCACGTGACATAAGAAGTAACCATATCAAGAGTTCAGTTTGGTGGTTAGTGTCCTGGCGCACATGAGTCCTGAAGAAAAACTGTATGCTATCACTTTTATTATATTAGAGAGAGAGAGAGAGAAAGAAACACAGACAGACAGACAGAGACAGAGAGGGGAGAAGGGATGTCATATAGTTGTATCAATGTATTTAATTCTATTGTTAAACTTGACAGCTCTGAATACGAAACATAAACAAAGAAACTGTACCCAAATAGACCGTGAAGGGCGCAAAGTGGCCGTTATCGTGCCGACGCGCCGTAAAACCCAAACAACTCAAACAGACAGTAGATAGAACGCGACCTTGTGTTTAGTCTTAACCCTGACAGGGCCTCACACCGTTATACACATTCTTCCTTTCTCATTCATCCGCTTGTTCAATGACTTAATTCTTGTTGTTGTTGTCGCTTTTCTGCATGTGTGCTGGAGAAAAATCCAGCAGAGACATTTTGCAGCAGGTGATGCTTACCTCATAGTCTTACACAATTACTGTGTTTCTCACAGACAAGGAAAAGAAGTAGTACATTACAGAATTCAGGACTGGCACTTTTTTTTTGTTTTTGTTTTATAGAGGTTGTTTTTTTTTTTGGTTAACATAGCCAAAATATTCGCAAGAGCATTTGATTTTCGCTATCATTTTGTGACCAGTAAAACAAATGCTTATGTTAGCACCAAGTTTAAGGGAAGTCTTTTTTGTAGGTGCGTTGGTAAATATTCACTCAGACAAAATAATTATGGCAAAAATAAACAGTTGTATGTAAAAAAGCCTCGAGTAAGAGACAATACCTAAACGATACAATGATGTGGTTTTTATGATATTTCGTCAATGTTCACTCCTGTAACTCGCAGAAAAGACACACGTACACGCAAGCCCAAATACATGGCATGTATACATGTACATGAAATCCTCACTCTATGTTGATGGGTTGAAAAATGAAGACGGGTTGGAGAGGAGGTCTTGTGTCTGACTGGTAATACTGGTGTAAGGCTGAGAAACACCGAAGAAGTGTTTCAATACATCATCATCATCATCAATTGCCCTGTCTGGAACAGACATTGGCGATCGTGGCTCTCCACTCAGATCTGTCATTAACCAACCTCAAGAAGGAGTTGTTGTTGTGACGTTTATTTGTTGTACATGAATTAAGATTTTCATTGAAAGTTTTTCTCTGTCTGCCCCCCTGCTTTTCCTGCCTTTGATCTTCTCTGTGACTGCCAGATGTTCGAGGCGCCTGAGACGACAAATTTTTTAATGTGTCCCAGAAATTTCAGTTGCCTCTGTTTTATTGTTTTAATTAATGGTCTCTTCAGATTAGAGTCTTTCAGTACTGACTCATTTTGATTTTGTCTCCATCCATGATATTCTCAATATTCTTCTAATAAACCAAATCTCTCCTGCTGTCCAACATTCAATACACTGTATTGTGTATTGTTTCAAAACACTGGCAACTAATTAATGTTTTCACGCTTCATATCACAATGATATCGGAAGGCACAATTACAAAGTGTGCAGAATTTACAGCAGCCAGCTGTGCTCCAGATCACAGTGGGAGGTCAGAGGGCGATGTCGCATTGGGTCAAGGTCTCTGTTTTGCGTTCGATTTGACTCAATGCATAATTTATGTCTTTCCGCCAAGACAGCTTGGCTGCGCCCCACCTGGTCACACAGACTTGGCTTTGATCTTGCCAGTGTGCCAGATCCCCTTTAATCAATTGAAATTTGAGTTTGAGTTTTACTTCGCGTCGGCACGACAACAGCCACTTTGCGCCCTTCACGGTCTACATGTAGGCCTATTTGGGTACACTTTGAGATAGAGAGAGGTAGAGAGAGAATGAGAGAGAGAGGGAGAGAGAAAGAAAGAATGAGAGAGAGATGCAAATCGAGAGAACAGGCGACTAGAGCGAACTTGTTTGGATTAGGCGCTACATAAATGATCTCCATTATATTATTACTTTCTTTATTTATGTTTCGTATTCAGAGCTGTCAAGTTTAACATAGAATTAAATACATTCATATAATTTTAATTCATTGGTAAAGTTCTAAAACAAAGTTGTTGTGTGTAGGTCTGGAAAAGTTTTGTAAACGAGTATAAAATCAACTATCGAGAGAGATTTGTTTTAGTCTCACTAGTGCGCGAGGTCCCGTTTAAGTACATTGTACCCAAAACCGAGGCAAAACAAACCTGACTCAGAGCGCTATGGCCCGAACTTACTTCACGTACCCACAACAAAATACATGTACTAAAACGCCACGGCAGTTTTTGTTTGTTTTGTCTCCAGTTTCTGAAAAAACTGGAAATCTTTTAGTAAGTAGAAGAGGTATGACAAACTGTACGCTTTGATGAAGGCAACAGGTGAAAAACGTCAGTTGTCACATAATGAAGATTTGGAGAAATCCGCAGTTAAAAGTTTGAAAGTTCGAAGGTTGAAAAGAGGATACCTTACCTAAATTTGCTCCTATTGCTGGACAACGGCTGTGTTTCACTTAATCAGTACGACAGGAACAAAGCTACAATAATTAGTTAAGAGCTGAGGGAGGTAACCATAAAACTTGCATTTTGTGACAGCTGACTCTAAAATACACTGTGGCACATATCAAGCTGCTTGACAGTTCTAATTTATTCTAACTCATTATCACAATACTAAAAACGTTGAACGTCGAACCTGTCAGATGTGCAGAAAGCGGAGTTGGCACAAACAAGAACTGAGGTCGCGATAATTCACGTTTCTCAACAGTGTGAACTTTTTTTTTTACTTCATTAATTTACTGTTGTTGTTTTTTATGCGACAAAATGTTGGTTATCTGTACGAAGGGCTTTGACTCCACTTCTTCGGGGACTGTCTGATCTAAACAGCCAGATAACGGCCCGTGTGTGGCAAGATGATCTGACACATTGTTTCTGTAGTAAAATACAGTCAAGCGTTATACTTGGGACTTACTTTTTTTTGGAAACAGAACGTGACGGCAGGTCTATGGCAAGAATGATGATCTGACACATTTATTCTGTAGTAAAATACAGTCAAGCATTATACTTGGGACTTACTTTTTTTGGAAACAGAACGTGTCGGCAGGTCTATGGCAAGAATGATGACTGACACATTTATTCTGTAGTAAAATACAGTCAAGCATTATACTTGGGACTTACTTTTTTTGGAAACAGAACGTGTCGGCAGGTCTATGGCAAGAATGATGACTGACACATTTATTCTGTAGTAAAATACAGTCAAGCATTATACTTGGGACTTACTTTTTTTGGAAACAGAACGTGTCGGCAGGTCTATGGCAAGAATGATGACTGACACATTTATTCTGTAGTAAAATACAGTCAAGCATTATACTTGGGACTTACTTTTTTTGGAAACAGAAAGTGACGGCAAGCCTATGGCAAGAATGATGATCTGACACATTTATTCTGTAGTAAAATACAATCAAGCATTAAACTTGGGACTTACTTTTTTTGGAAACAAAAAGTGACGGCAGGTCTATGGCAAGAATGATCTGACACGATTAATTTATTGTAAAATACAGATCTGAGCTAGAGGGGTGCCGCACTAAACCCGCCACGTCACAGTCAATTGCTGCCAGCAAAATGTACAAGCAAGAAATAATGACAGAAGCTGACTGTGTCTGACTGGGCGTAGTATGATAGATTCTTCCCGGATTGACTAAGAAAATATTTATAGGAAATTATAGTGTGCAGTTCTTGTTTGCCAGCAGTTGACTACGCCGTTTCGAGCATGGTATGTGTGTTAGCCATCTTTTACTTGGGATTTAGTTCCTTTTTTCTTATCTTTTGTTAAAAGTGGCGACATGTTTTGTGGCAAGACGATAATTATGACACAATTACATGTAATTTGTAGTAAAACACAGACATGCATGCAATACACTTAAGGACTCTTTTCCTTGTTTTTGTTGATTTTTTTCTTTCGCAAACAAAAAGTGCATAAAATTTGAAGTCTAGGCAGTCTCGGATAACGAAGAAGTGGGTAAGGCGTCTTGTAATGTCGTAAAGTCTCAGTTTTATTATTATTGATGCTAATCCTTTTTTCAGGCAAAAGATAAAATACGCGAAAAGATAAAAATATTAATTCTCGTCTTCAGGACTTTGGAAGTAATACGCATTTTATTATAATTTAAACGATAAAACAAATTGATAATACATGTTGCAGTATCTCTGTTAGTCGGACAATGAATGTTTAAGTGGATGATAACTTAGGAGGTTATTTCAAATATGAGTTTTCATGCATGGGTGCTTTTAAACCGATCATCAAAAGGAAATATAGGCATTTGTTCATAATGGCGAGTAAGAAATGGTATGCTGCATTCTCTCTCTCTCTCTCTCTCTCTCTCTCTCTCTCTCTCTCTCTCTCTCTCTCTCTCTCTCTCTCTCTCTCTCTCTCTCTCTCTCTCTCTTTCTCTCTCTCTCGCTCTCTCTCTCTCTCTCTCTTTTTCTCTCTCTCTCTCTCTCTCTCTCTCTCTCTCTCTCTCTCTCTCTCGCTCTCTCTCTCTCTCTCAAATAGTATACTGCAAATTTACGGCAGATTTATTACAAAAATACCTAGAGATAGAGTCACCCTGTTAAGATGATTATCCACT
The DNA here is from genome assembly GCA_963931925.1 of Onchidella celtica. Lineage (NCBI taxonomy): Eukaryota > Metazoa > Mollusca > Gastropoda > Systellommatophora > Onchidiidae > Onchidella > Onchidella celtica. The sequence goes on along the minus strand of OZ007581.1, from coordinate 26,139,918 downwards.
CAAGAAATAGCACAACAGCCCATATCAACAAATCAAAAAAATGTTGCTAAGGTTTCGGATGAAAAAAAAAAAAAGAAACTCTCAGACAAAAATAGAAAATATGCCAGCACTCAGCAAGAATAAAACAAAGAGAGAAATCCAGTCCACATTAACTAGGTCGTCGACAAACTGCAACAGTGCAACAGTCAAAATGATTCACCACCTTGTACCGATTTTGAGCATAGCGCGCACCAGTTAACGGGCAGTGCACTCGGTGGGTATCCTGTGTTCAGGTGCGCGACGGGAAAGACAGAAAGCCGGGGAAATAATCGTTATTATTAGTGTGCAAAAATGCGTTGATTGTGGGAGAAGGTTCAAGGCCAGTTTACGACTGAATTTGCGGCTGGTAAAATACTCAGATGTTCTGTGGGCTAAAGAGTTCATGTGGGAACGAAGGTATAGAGGTGAAATTCCTGTGTTTGAACATAGTGTGGCTTTGTGTAGTTCTTTGCGTTTTATCAAAACTAGTTGGCCCCGCTGATTCGGGGAATACACGAATGTGATTTTGAAAATTGGGTGTGGATCGCTAATATGTAGATTGAAGAGCAGAACGAAATTTCCTGCCATACTTTTTAATGCGGTTTTTTTCTCCGGCTCTAAATGTTGGAACACTTTCTCAAGTTCAGCTCAGCTGTGGCTCAAAAACAGCGAAAGTATTAAAGATATAATGAGCTTCCAGAGCTTTTCAAATATGCTCAAGTACTAGTTTATGTCTTTAAATCCGTAATTATGGTATTTGTAGAAAATAAGGGTCAGCCGTTAAAAAGCCTTTCATGATTACATTGGAGGCCTTACTTCCTTTTATAATAGTGTATCTCTGAGAGCGGGTTCATGTGAAGGAGTAGACCCTAACTGAAAATATCATTAAAGGAAGCTGTAAAACTTACTCCGAAAAAACCAGGAAACCTAGAAACATGCAGTTTGCACCAAAATTCAGAAAAAAATAATGTACTTTGGGACAGATGAAGAAAATTTTGAGGGTATAATTATTTGCATGAGTCTTATATTCAGTGGAGACAATGTTCGAAATTGAGCCCTGCCTACCTTTTTCGTGCACCATTTTTATCTAATGTCCCTACCTTTTTCCTGTCCGTCTTTTGCTGGGAAAACGTTCAAAACTGTGTGATCGCTAGACAAACTGCGCAGTGTGCACACCGTTTCTAAGTGTTTTCCGTCAGATTCCAATGATGGGAGTAAATATGACAATACTTTACTGCAGTTTGAAAATTACCAACGCGCTTCCATAGAAACGGGCAAGATTTGGAAGATCTGGGGTAAATTCCTAATAACAATGATCATAATCCAGCAAGAGGTTTAGCCTAGCCCGAGCAACGCCCAATATCCCATCCAATAGCAGTACAGTGTGTGTGTATTAGCAACAGCCATCAGTATCATTAGATCCCTGTCTATCCGTATGAACCATGGCCTATACCACAATTGATCAGAACTTGCCGAGGCATTGTTTAAAAGGGAAAAAGAGAAAGAAAGAAAGAAGACATCCTTAAAATAAACTACTGCATTCTATGCATACTTTTGCTACTATTCATCCCTACATCAAGTTCAACAATTATTCTACAGGTTTATTGATTTATTGATTTTTAATGGATTTTGCCCTGACACAGTTATACCCTGACAAAGCCTGTCTGAATCACCAGGCAAAAGACGACCCACCTGTGGCAAAGAGGCGTCATAGTCATACCGAATGAAGCATGAACTACCCTTTTATGCCTGGCCTGTAAAGCCCCCCCACACACGTTCAAGCCCGGCGTACGGCCTCGCCCAGATTCTGTAAAACTTATAAAAAACTGAACGTGTGTGGGCGATTTCATACAGCCGGGCTCCGGGCCAGGACTTAAGCCAAAATATCAGGAGGCGCCTGAAAAATTATGTAAAGCCAATGGCTTGACACGGTAAACTCAAAATTAAAACGTACATGAAAATCTTTTTTTGGCCATTTTGATGACAAAATCGGGAAAAGTAGTAAATTTACCATCTATTTGATACCAAACACCATTCTCGTACGATAGATAGAACGGTTTTTTATAAATTACTGACTTTTCATCAATTCTCGCACCTAAACCCGTTCCTCTCTCTCTCTCTCTGTGTATCTCCCTCTCTCTCTCTCTCTCTCTCTCTCTCTCTCTCTCTCTCTCTCTCTCTCTCTCTCTGTGTGTATCTCCCTCTCTCTCTCTCTCTCTCTCTCTTGTTCTGCTTGTCTGTGTTTGGTGGGGATAAAAAGAGAGATAGATACAGAAAGATATTTTTTTCTCTTAACCTGTGCGTCCCCGCGGAAACGACCGTGAGGCCGTGCCTATAAACAAAGTAAACTCATTGTATTGTTGTTACCTTTGCATTCTACTCATACCTAATCCTGGTCACATACATGTGACATGTATCGATAATTTTATGTTTAAATAAGTCAGTGAATTTGTTAAGTGAATGATTCAATCCGGTCAATAAAGTGTGATTTTAAAAATCTTGCCTTGTCTCATTTAAAAAAAACAACAATAGAAACTCTATTAAAGACACCAATGAAATATAGCTGATAGATACAATGTACTCAACCGGCTACATCAGGGGTCCCCAACTCCCTGTCCTTGGGCACTGGTCCGTGGATCATTTGGTACCGGGGTGCTAAGAAAAAAATTTGTGATTTAAAATACGGTTATTTTTCTTTCATTAGCAGTGTCTACCCAGTCTGCAGAAAAATTTCATGTATGAAACCGGTCCATGGGACAAAACGTTGGGGACTGCTGGGCTAGATGATCCAACGGTTAGAACCGCTATACCTGAACCGGGAGGTTGGGGGTTCGAACCCCGGTCGGGCCACACCTAAAATTGGCAATCCAGTGGTTTGTTTTGCTTCATCATCAAAGTGCAGGGATTGGTCGGGTCGGTGTCAGTATACTGTGATTGGGAGGGATATGTGAGTTGTGCTACACTTCGTAAAATGTCCAAATAGTAACATTACTTAAATAATCAACTTGTGGTGGAAGTGACGTTAAACCCAAGCCCAATGTACTCATCCTCAGGTAGTCCTCTGCAAGGCAAGTATAAAATAAATTGCCCTGCATGTCTCTAGTATCAGTCCACCTAAAGCTTGAGGTGAGATGCAGGTTGAAAATTTCAGGTCTTCATATTATGACCAGCCTGTGACTAGTGTGACAAAAAACCTCAAGGTTGCTATCAGCCGTTCATGTTGGGACACTACTGTCCTCATCACTGTATTTTCCCTCTCAATCAACGGTGTGATAAGTCTCAATAGTTTTAAATACGTGTCGTCGTGCATTCGCAAATTAAATTACCAAAATCACTTGGATAAAATCTCAACTCATTCAATAAATTGATGTGAATGTGGGTCGCCCGATCCAACAGCCACTGTTTGACTCAATATATTTTTTTGATGCTCACTTTCCGATTGGGAATGGCTAACATACGATTCCACATAGGGCCTGCTGGTTGTGAGACATTGTGAACGGGCTATGGTCCGAAATGAAGTGATAAAACTATGTACATCAAGAGTCTGTCACGAGTGGAGTGAGTGCAATTAAGGGGATTGCTACAGAGCGGGTGTAGAGTAAGAAGGGCTCACGGTGGACAAATAAGTTAAGCGTGCTGTTGTGAGTAGTGGGGGGGGGGGTCTGAATGAGGCGAAAGCGCTGTATAACTATCACTGCAAGTTAGAAGGTCCTACGGAGCGGACCTGTGAATAAGAGCCCATCGGGCGGACATAAAGGGAGCAGTCGAGAAGACTAGTGGAAGAGTCTTTCCAGTAATGACTGGTATGTAGAACGTTGATTGATTATTATGATTGAGGTATTATATTATATTCGTCTATTACCATGATGTGAATAAGTATATGTGAGGAATGTGGAAGTCCTTGATATTGGATATAGCAATGTGCGCCATGAGCGATAGATGAAAGTGAGTCATGGATTTGTAGCGCGAGTGAGTAGTGTGTACTCCGATGGAGGTGTGTTACCGTAAGATGTGTGGTGAGTGAAAGGTGAACTAGTGTGTGTACGCTTCCTGGATTGTAAGGAGAGGTGGAGTGAATAGAAATGGCAGTGTATTATACCAATGTAATGTTATTCTTGTAGGTGTCGGGGACGGGCCGCAGAGCCACCTCGATGAGCACACGGGATAGGCCAGCATAGGGCCGGAGGCCACACATAGGCCGGAAGTGAGGCTGTCAGTGCAGGACAGTAGAGGCACATAAAGTCGTGGCAGTCAGGCCACGGACAGGGACGTAGATATGAGAGTGAATGAGATACTATATTATTGCCATGTTGATGGGCAAGTGAACTGATAAGGTGTATGACAATAGGAAGGTGATATTGAGAGACTGCGGTGCCAGTGAATCATTAATGTACTATTAAGACCCTGAGGGGAGAGGCTGAGGCCGAAGTGCCTTTAGGAGTAACTACCGGATTGTGGATCCGAGGGAGAGTGTGTGTGAGAATAAGGCCGTTGTACGGCAGTTCATTTCAATAATATAATGTATGTAATTGCGCTATTATATGTATAATTATGTTTAATAAATGTGTGAGTCTGATGGGTTGTTTTGTTAAGTGTTAAACTTGTTTGTTCGTGATTGTCGTCCTGTCATAAACTATTACATCTCCCAGTCTGGGATTTGTGACACTGGGGGCTCGTCCGTGTGACACTGGGGGCTCGTCCGTGTGACACTGTTTTCAAGTGTTTTGTGTATCAATGAAACTTCCGTTTTCGTACCTCTGTGCAACCAGTCATCGTAGTGGCGGGAAAAATTTCATAAAGCCTGGCCGCAACGTGTGTGTGCAAAATTGGAATTAAAATCTGTTCCTAAAGCCCGGATTTGGGCGAGGCTGTGAGCCGGGCTTGATCGTGTGTGTGTGGGGGGGGGGGGCTTAATGGCAATTTAATGAGGCAAAGTTCCAGGCGTTACTATGCCGAATACCATACCTTTTGTGTGCTCGAAGGTCGTAAGGGAGTATGGCTGACAGATGCACCTGTGGCTGCTTTCTGTCACAAGGGGTTCAAGGGGTCATTTAATGGGGTGAAAAGTTAAAGCAAGAGACAAATTGAGTCCATGGATGAAAGAATGAGATAAGTCTAGACTTTTGTAGGAGACTGGGATAACCTTATGTACAGGACCCTCCTTTGTTTAAAGAGAATTGAGCTGGGTTTTCATCCGTGCGAAAACGGAAACGACAAAGTCAACGTCAAAGACCCTTCAAGCAAAGATACTAGAATTGACAAGATGAGACAGCTAGTGCTTTTAGTGTGCACAGATTTCGCACCGCCATCTAGCGGTAAACGTGCGGAAATCATGAAAAGTCTCTTATTTTACAAAGCCAAATAGGGAAAATATTGAATTTTGTACACTGTACAGCTATCGTTATAGGCCTTGATTGACGTCACTTATTGTGGAATTATAACCAGAGAGTATAGATGTATAGAGAGAGTTCACTTCCGCCAAATCGCGAAACTAGGTCGCTGCGGTAAACAAGAAATTGAAGAATTGAAAGAGACCTTCTTCACCAAAGATAGTGTGCATATCTGTGTAGTGTGGTTTGTTCATAATTATTTTTGGGCTGTCTGAAACTATTTAGAGCCGTTTGTAAGCTCTTACGCTCCGTGGAAATGTACAAACCGGTTTTTTTTTACCGCAGCGACCTACTTTCCGCTCCATGCTAACGATGGTTTCGCAGAGCCTCCCGTGCCGTGCAGAGCAAATCGACCAATAGTGAAACCTCTCTGTACATCTATACTCTCTGTTATAACCTCAATCGCTGTGGGAAAGCCCTGGCTATTTTGTCTTTTTTTTAGTGGCTGTATCACTGTCACAATTTTACTTCATACATTTACCATTATATCAAGCATTCTTTTCATATTATACACCATGAACTCCGCCCTCGATCAGCGTGCAAATTGTGTGCTCGTTTTTTTGTTGTTGTTTTTTTGTGGTGCGAAGAAGACAATGTCTCGTCTTATCCTTTCTATTACTTTGCTTCAAGAAGTGAAATAGAAAGAGTGTTTTCGTGTGTGCCGCAACGCCGTGTCCGTACGTATAGAACTATTCTTTATCAATTGTTGACATTTCCGCTGCCGTTTCCGTTTCTGTTTCTGTACACATGAAAAGACAGCTTATGTGTGCACACAGACAAATCACTTCTGCCGAATCGCGAAAGTTGGTCACTGCGGTAATAAGAATGAAAAGGACCGTCTGTGCCAAAAAAGGAGAGTGTATCGATCTATCATACTGTGGTTTGTTCATATTTTGGGGTTGATTGTAACTATTTAGAGCCATAGGTAAGTTCTTTCTCCCAATGAAAAAGTACAAACGGATGTTGTTTACCGCCGTGGCTTCTATTCGCTCCATGCTATCACACTTCACAGATCACATGAGCTACTATAGATACGTGTGAAAGTATAATGTGTGTGCTGTCATCATTGTCTTGCACTGTTTTTTATCCTCAAACGTAGCAGGAATTTCTTTTTTAACCAAAAACGATTTGTCCTGTCCCTCATCGCAGATAATAAAAAATCTTGCGGGATTTTCAACAACACCTACCGCAGCTCATGGAGCTCGGGTTTTCGTGAAATTTAACAGGTGCCTACCTTTTTGGCCTGCAGAAGGTTTTTTTGTTTTTTGTTTTTATTTGGAGACTTGAAAAGGCGGGAAAGTATTTTTTGTTTAGTTTACTTTGTGTCGCTAATCTCGCCTACAAATCCTTTCTTTTCTACAACCACATGATATCATCACTCCCTGCCAAGACTGCCCCGTGGGGCTCAAATTTTTTTGCCATTTCATGACAATGTTCATTTCGAATGCTGACTGGGTGAGCAGGGCATAAGCGCGCAAAGGGAGTGCAGGAAGGCTTAAAATCTAAAACATAAAAACAAATGAACAACAACTAAATAAAGCTAAAGGAACGGGCAAGGTGACGCAGATCCATTATAATCACCCAGAACTCCTCCAACAATGCCCCTATACAGACAACAGAGGGAAGACAGCTGGCCTCGACGTGCGGCACTATATATACACTAAGCTATATGGGACAGCAGAGGAACTCAGGACACAGCATCCTTCATAAAGGCTACCGGCCTCCTGATATATACAGTCTGACACGAAGAACGCATAAGAAGAAAGAAGAATCACCCAGAACTGAAACTAATAAACACTATTGTAATTCCGAGCAACGCATTTTGCCTCTGCTAGTTCACGGTAAATACCGGCAGTCCTGTAAAACCCAGGATAGTTGCCTATAAAATCCAGGACAGACGGCAGGACGGGCACTCATTTTGTCTTCAATATGCATTATGGTGACGTTTGTCCCCCAACAAATCTGAACTTGTTTTGACATTCCGATGTGAATGTCACATGCACATCACGGTCTGTCCTGCCAAACCCGGTCCCCGGTCACTGTGAATAACATCCTGTTCTATTTTGACAGCCTCGGCCACAAACAATTACTGTTGACCCTCGACCTCTGAACCTTGACAGTTAAATCGAGCATGGTACGTACAAACTGCCGGACTACTGGACTAAAAGGCCCATCCATAAATTACATAGTCTCGATTCTGGCGACGCTTATTTCCCGTCGCCCTACAGTCCTTTTGTACGCTTCTGCCTCGCCAGGGACATCCACGACCTTGTACGAGCGAGGACGGCCATTTAGGTCAGTATGGCGATTGTCAATGATAAAGCCTGGGAGTTCTAAGATCTACAGTGGCATTTTTGCATGGACTATTTGGCTGTTACGGCAGAACAACTGACAAAACCAAAACCTCTTTATCATGACTGAAGAGATTTCGTCAGATGCTCTCTCTCTCTCTTTCTCTCTCTCTCTTTCTCTCTTTCTATCTCTCTCTCCCTCTCTATCTCCCCTTCCCTCCTCTTTCCCTCTATCTATTTCTCCTTCTCTCTCTACCTCTCTCTCTCCCTCTCCCTCACTCTCTCTCTCTCTTTCTCTCGTTTCCTCTCCCTCACTCTCTCTCTCTTTCTCTCTTTTCCTCTCTCTCCATCTCTCTCTTTCTCTGTCTCCCTCTCTCACTCTCTTTCTCTCTCTCTCTCCCATTTCTCTCTTTTTTCTCTCTCCTTCTCTCCCCCCCCCCCTCTCTCTCCTTCTTTACCCCCCTCTCTCTCTTTCTATCTTTTCCTCTCTCTCCATCTCTCTCTTTCTCTCTCTCCCTCTCTCTCTTAGTGTGCCTTTACATAAGCGGGGGGCAACCCACCCAAGCCTCTTTCGAGTGGTGATTACCAGCCACTGATCCAAAGTACATTTGTCGGGCTGATTGACATTAAGCTGTGTGATAAGTACATGTACAAATGATCTGACATTCATTGAGACCCTCCACCCATTTATCGTACACGAAAGACTGACAGAGGCAGAATTAAAGCAAAGAAGGTATAATTATAAGCATTATGGCAGGGAATAGTGTGAAAGATAGAGGAGAGAGAACAGAGTGAGACGGGGGAGGGGGAGAGATAAAGACAAACATACAGACAGAGACAGAGACAACGAAAGACAAAGTGAGAGAGAGAAAAAGAGAGAGAGAGAGAGAGAGTCAGTAATGGAATTACTAATCTGTCTATTCAACTCTGTTCACCCGACTCCACTGTTACCTTCTTAGCCTGGACGGCTGGGGTCACTCCCTGACTGCCTGAAACCTTACTGATGTAACATACAAAACAATGGAGGTATTATATTTGTCCGGCGCCCAAAAAGCTTAAGTCCCTGGCTCAAGGGGTCAAACTGGCTCATTATGTCGGCCCAGGGGGAGATCAGTACTGGCACTCAATGAAAACTGGTTATTTTGAATGAAGTGTCAAAACGTTCAAGTGATCGGTATATTTCTCACGGCTTTGAGCTACTTGTTGTTTTTCGTGGTATGACAGAAAGCTATGTCGGCCGCAATGGAAATCCGTTTCTTTGTTATGATACAGGTCTACTCATGTTGTTTTGTACTGAAAGCTAAATTGAATCCGAAAACGAAGTCCTACTGTGGTGATCTACGTAAAAATGACATGTCATAATACTAGCTATAAACTTGGTAAATGGCCGTTTGTACAAAAGTGTAGACAAAACGAAATTTCCCGTCCTACTTTTCCTTCTACTCAATGGAAAATGCGTTTTTTTCTTGTCTTGTTTTGTTTGTTTTTTTAATTATTTTTTTTTTATTTGCAATTAAAAATTAGAGTAAATTAATTAATATCAGAGATTGGATTTGGTCCAATAAGGATATGTCCACGTAAGTGATCATAAAATGTTCAGACAGTACTGACAAGAGCTGACTATAAATGCCGTGCTAGGCCACGGGTTGAATTCAGAGTTTTTTTTAATCTAGTCATAGTGAAGTGTCCTTGAGCTGTTCTCGTGAGCAACATGTTTTGTAGGTAAACTAGGGATGACAGAGCAGCTTGAGTCCGTGATTTAATAGCATTGTTAGAGGGTGTGAGGTGGTTGTAATTGACTGTTGACATTCAATAGTTCGTGAAAGCACGAGTTAATTTTTTGTACAGAGTCATTTAATATTTTGGATTTAATTTTGATTAACCTATTTAGAAGACGACCTTGTCTGTCTTAGTGCAAGGCGAGATGAGCTCGCATGGCTGCACCAATCAAATCCAAGGATTTGGACGGTAGTTGCAGGTAGCTAGACATTATAAAAGTCAGCCCATAACCTCTGTCCATCACCACATGCAGAAAAGTATCCTTTTGCGAAGTGGTCGGCTTGTTCGAGCCAGATCGAAACAGAGACGCAGTAGAGCAGTCCATCTATATGAGGAGCCTAGAAATGACAAGCTCCAGCTAATAGCTACCCGGACTTTGTCCACCATCCAACGCTCTTGTTGATATTCCCTGGTTCTTGATAGCCAGGGAAAATGGTATGCATTTAATTGTATGACAGAATTCAGATGTTACCAGCAGTATGGGAGTCTACTCCTAGAGTTACCGCCAGGCAGTGCCAGTATTATAATATATATGACATGAGCCATTGCAATTGATTTGGCGTGTGCTGAGACAGTGAAGACTATAATTTGTATTAAATATCCTATGAGCCATTAGTTATGTTTGATCCAGTACTAGGATCTTTTTGTCCATTCTAAAATTATATTGTTTTTGCAGTTACCCTGAAAGTCATTTTATATATATGTTATCTTTATTTAGCTAACTCAATACATTATTGTGGCCCTACAGGCCTGACGAAACTATTTCATTTGAGTTGTTTAATTAATTCCAGTACGAAAGTTTAGTGTGTTCGCCGAGTGTGGGTTTTCCTCATGAATTGCAGTCGTTTGACATAAACCACATTCGCGACAAGTACACAGTCTCATTATTTTTTGTCCTGTATCACGAAGTTTTAGGTGCTTACAGTATGTTCACCCTCGATCTCCATTATAGTATGACGATTTTGGTGGTGTAGGACTTCACGTTTTTTTTTGGTTTTTTTGTTTTGTTGTTTTTTTGTTCCCCTGAAGGAGTGTTTTCCCAAACGTTTGAAGCAATGAAACGCAATGACAAAACATATTCGAGAATAACCAGGAGCACCCAGCCAGTAACCCCACCTCATTATGTCGGACTAATCTCATATTTGCTCAAAGGAATGACATAATAATTTCGACCTGAGTCCACTGGTTACCACATCATGATGCCGTCGGTTTGATGTAGGAAAGCTGACCCTATTTTAACCCTATAACCCCTTCAGAAGTCGCATACAAATCCAAGTCCTATTGACCTAGAGATGCTGGCTCAGGATAGTCCGTATTTCTTAACTGTCCGAAATGGTTCATGAGGCAGAACAATTCTGTGGTGCCTTCGCGGAACCCTGGATTAAGGCGTATGGAAACTGAAACTCCGCGGAGCTCACTTTGGGTACCACTGCCTAAAAGTATGGGACAAGTACATATCTGTCACGACCTTAGTTCTTGTTGTTCCATCTCCATTTAGTGAAGATCTAAATCTCTTTTAGTATGCACAAGAAGTATAACACATGCACACTTTGACACTTGTTTATAGTGCCTTGTGAGTTGTGGCACTTAATAAGCACTTTCACAGTTCTGATTTATTCCAACTCCTTGCCATACTAGTAAAGCCGTAAACGTTTGGCGTCGAATTTCTCAGTTGTGCAAAAAGTGGAGTAGGAACAAACAAGAACCTTGGAATGCGGCTCGAGGAATCAGAGACTCCGCAGAGCCCACTTTGGGAACCACTGCCCTACAGTACCAAACAACGAAACATTTACATACCTGTATACGACTAAAACGCCAAATCTTCCAAGGATCATGTTTTCATACACAACAGTAACTTTGAACATGCAACCAAATCCACTCACGGACTATTGAAGTTCAACTATGATAGCCTAAACGTCACCCTTATTTCCCAAGAAAAAGTACTATGTAATACCTGGTACGCTACTCTATCAGTCAATAACATATTAATACTTTTTTTTTTCTTTACGCCAGATATGAAATCTATTTTAACCGTCTTGCGCCCAACATCTCATTGGCTTGTCAGAAAAAAAATTGAAACATAAACTTAAAGATTTAAAATAGTCAAATATTAATGCCAAACCCCACACAATATAGATAATGTGTTTTATCATTAAAATCTACTTGTTGAAGATAAATTGGAAAATGCTCCAAAAATAAGACTTTGGGCACCAGGTGGCATGTTTGAAATATGGGACATTGCTCACTAGGGGTTAAGTAAATTTCACTGGCACAAGCAGGAAGCCGGGTACTGATTTCCTTGAAGCACATGTTATCTGAAAGTTTCTTTTGTATATGGGGCGACCGAGAAATGGGCTTGTTCAATTCATGTTCTAGGCCGGTACTTACAGCATACACTTGAGTCGCTGTGTCTGTTCCCTTTTTGAAAGAAGACACAGCAAGAATAAGAAGTTTGCAGCCCGTTGGGGTACTTTTTTTTAGGGCTAACAAGGCCATGAAGATGAGAAGAACAAGGCAACCAGCTAGGGGGCCCTTTTGAGGGCTAATAAGGCCATGAAGACGAGAAGAACAAGGAAACCAGTTAGGGGGCCCTTTTGAGGGCTAATAAGGCCATGAAGACGAGAAGAACAAGGAAACCAGTTAGGGGGGCCCTTTTGAGGGCTAAGAAGACCATGAAGACGAGAAGAACAAGGAAACCAGTTAGGGGGCCCTTTTGAGGGCTAAGAAGACCATGAAGATGAGAAGAACAAGGAAACCAGTTAGGGGGCCCTTTTGAGGGCTAAGAAGACCATGAAGATGAGAAGAACAACGCAACCAGCTAGGGGGCCCTTTTGAGGGCTAATAAGGCCATGAAGACGAGAAGAACAAGGAAACCAGTTAGGGGGTCCTTTTGAGGGCTAATAAGGCCATGAAGACGAGAAGAACAAGGAAACCAGTTAGGGGGCCCTTTTGAGGGCTAATAAGGCCATGAAGATGAGAAGAACAAGGAAACCAGTTAGGGGGTCCTTTTGATGGCTAATAAGGCCATGAAGATGAGAAGAACAAGGAAACCAGTTAGGGGGGCCCTTTTGAGGGCTAATAAGGCCATGAAGATGAGAAGAACAAGGAAACCAGTTAGGGGGGCCCTTTTGAGGGCTAATAAGGCCATGAAGATGAGAAGAACAAGGAAACCAGTTAGGGGGTCCTTTTGATGGCTAATAAGGCCATGAAGATGAGAAGAACAAGGAAACCAGTTAGGGGGCCCTTTTGAGGGCTAATAAGGCCATGAAGATGAGAAGAACAAGGAAACTAGTTAGGGGGCCCTTTTGAGGGCTAATAAGGCCATGAAGATGAGAAGAACAAGGAAACCAGTTAGGGGGCCCTTTTGAGGGATAATAAGGCCATGAAGATGAGAAGAACAAGGAAACCAGTTAAGGGGCCCTTTTGAGGGCTAATAAGGCCATGAAGATGAGAAGAACAAGGAAACCAGTTAGGGGGCCTTTTTGAGATCTAAGAAGACCATGAAGACGAGAAGAACAAGGAAACCAGTTAGGGGGCCCTTTTGATGGCTAATAAGGCCATGAAGATGAGAAGAACAAGGAAACCAGTTAGGGGGTCCTTTTGAGGGCTAACATTACAAGGCCGTGAAGATGAGAAGAACAAGGAAACTAGTTAGGGGACCTTTTTGAGGGCTAATAAGGCCATGAAGATGAGAAGAACAAGGAAACTAGTTAGGGGGCCTTTTTGAGGGCTAATAAGGCCATGAAGATGAGAAGAACAAGGAAACTAGTTAGGGGGCCTTTTTGAGATCTAATAAGGCCATGAAGATGAGAAGAACAAGGAAACCAGCTAGGGGGCCCTTCTGAGGGCTAAGAAAGCCAACAAACCGCAGAAATCACAACGACAAAAAGAAGAACAGGAGAGAACGAAGAGAAGCCCAAATGCCAATGTCAGAGATCCTCCCAATACAAAAACCTCAGCACACGCGCTGTCCGTATAATCACATAAATGGTAGGAAATCACCTGTGTTTATAGGAATCATTTCATAACATGATCACATAAAATTGGCGGGAAGAATATAATTAATTAAATACTCCCAGGTGAACTTCTGATCCGGGAAACTCATCTCCAGTGTGCACTGGATCAAAAAATTACGTTCAGTGAAGAATATTAAACGTGTGTCTATTTGTTGAATAGATGTAACGACGCTAGGCCAAAAGTTAAAGTTGATATGAACTGCTTTTTCTTTTTAAATGCCCCTCAATACCAAATAAGACAGAAAGGTTTATTTTCTGCGGACGGTTGATAACATGCCGAATCTGAGTTTGAGTTTGACTTTTGAGTTTTAGAGAAAGTACGTCAACGCAATAACGGTAACACTGTGCTAGGAAAAATGCAAGACGATAGACAGAATATAACAGAATGATAGGACAGAAGGAGACTCTACCCCAACTGCCCACGATAACATGTTGAAATAATATGCCAATAATTCCACTTCTTCTGATTATGACAAAACCAAAGTTTTACATTTGCCATCAAAATTAAAACTAGAACTCCTTTGCCTTGAGGATATTAAAATAAGAAAGATGTTCAAGTTGGCCAAACCATGTTCTCGTTACATTTCGCTGACGTGGCTGCAGAGCTTCGAAAGAACAAATTCAGCCAGTTACGAAGTCGTTTACCTTTTCAGCCAGGCTTGATGTAATTACCGCACCGGCAATGCATAACATTTTGCAGCTTATGGTTTTTGGCACTATGTCACTTCATGCATTGCAAGCCTGTTATTGAATTTATTGCGTTGTGATAATTATGGTCTTTCTATAACGATGCGTAAGATGCGTCTACCACGTATGTGCTCAAACACTGTGTGAAAGAGAATTTCCTCATGGGGTAATATAAACTGTTTCTTATCGTACATTAAATCTTATTTGAAAATACGCTTACGAAATCTCTTTCACTGTGCATGTAAATATAAATATAATAATTTTTTTTTTTAAAAAGCTTCGGGCGTAATGTCGCCATAATGTCCTAAATCGCTCTTGCCAAGTTATGCCTGATGAACAGCTTGCAACATTTAACTAAATGTTCGTTCTCGCTCTCTTAACAATAGCAATATTTTTTTTTTTACCAAAGGCCTGCAGCCCTTTTTGTCTCAATCAGTGGGTGTTGGTCCCTTCAAAATCGTAGGCCCAGTTCCAATTGGCCCACACCGAAACCAAATCAAATATGATAAGCAAAACAAACAGAGGGCCGCATTATAAACTATCGTAACTCGAGTTTTACAAATTTTTCAGAAGACACAAAAAACTGAATAACTTTCTTATTAGACTTAACAGTTACGATATTTTAAAATGTTATGTAACCCTTCGTTTCCCAAATTTATCCCCCCCCCCCCCTACATACATGCGCTCGCACTTTATAACACAACCTGCTGGCTGTCAAGGTTTACAAGCATGCCAAATGTAAATCTCAATTTCGAAGAAAAAAATACAAAAAACGTCGAGTGACGATTTACGATGGTCTACCATGCAGCCCTCGAGACATGTGTTATTGCAACAAAACTTACACTTCGCTCCTGATTCCTCGATACAACTGGCTGCGAAATCAACAAACCAACTGCGTACATGCAAACAGCACACACTGTGCTGTGCCGCCTGCCTCATCAAGCTACATGCTCGGTCGCATCGCGCGCTATCATGCGGAACAGCGACCGCGCTTGGCCGTACGGCTTGGCCCGACTGAAGGTTAGCAGTTCAGCGCTGGATGCTCAGGACAACAGGTATTCGAGTAAATTAATACCTAGTATCGTTAAGTAAGATTCGATGTGGAGTGCAATTAATCATATACTGGGTATTTAGGTCGTGTAGCCAAAAAAAAGACTCACAATGGGAAAATTAATAAAGTACTTACTAGTCATGCAGTCGAATAACCAATGGATAATGTCACTTCAATGTCACATTAATGTTTCAGAATATCAAGGGCTTATCATCGATATTCAGCATTCTAATGGTTGTACGCCATGCTGGATTTGTCTTTTCTCTGCGTTATTTATTGGATCGTTTTTGTATTATTTCATACGTGAGGACTGGCAAGATTAAACTTTTTATTTTCTGTCACATTTTAACATTGGGGGAGAGAGGGCCACAGTAGCCAAAATCCAGCTTGCGTACTTTATCGATGGTCCCAAATAGGCTTCTTTGTGATCAAATTAGCGGCCAGCTTTCAAAAATGATACCGCAGCCATTACACCAATGAAAAACTTCATAAAGCCGGCCAGTCAAACGTAATTTCAACCTCAGATGTAAAACTTACCCTTGTCCTCCCCCCCCCAAAAAAAAATTCATAGTGCTAGGAAAACCCAGTTTGGCAAATTGCGATCGACGCTCTTATTTATTCGAATTCCAATTTTTGCGCAAGTGAGAAATTCAATGTTAAACGTTTGCGGCTTTGGTTATTATGACCAGCAGCTAGAATAAATCGGAACCGTGAAACGGCTTGATAAGTGCCACAGGGCATTTCAACCAAATGTCAACATGTGCATTTGTTATACCTCTTCTACATACTAAAAGATCTCCAATTTTTCAGGAAATGCAGATAGAGCAAACAAAAACTATGGTCACGAGATGGTCCAGTCACTAACTCTGAGTTAATGTAGATGAAACAGTTATTCTCGCCGGGTAGGTGATTTAATCCCAAAAGTTTATTCTGGCCAGGTAAACCAACGGACGACTAACAGATTCTGAACGCTTTTTATTGAATCCAATCACCACAACTAACCACTCGAAGTTTCCAATGCTGTAAAGCAAGATCAGTAAAGTACGCGCACTCGGAAAGGGCGTGGAGATAGAGGTACCCCTAGCGTTTCAAAAGTGTACACGGAGAGGGGTAGGGGTCTTTGTGGACGCTTTTCAATTACGGTTATGAATTAAAAGTTCGAGGTGTTTGTTTTTTTTGGAGGGGGGGGGGGTCAAATTAAGTTGCTGAATAATCTAAAAATGTCATATTTCTAATGAAATTTTCGATTCAAAGACCGGACCCACTGGGATGCAGTGGGCGGTACCGATACCTACATCGTGCTCGTTTGATGCAAAATTTATGGGCGGCGAGCCATCAGTCTGGCGTCTGCACCAGCCCCAGTCTGTTTCACTCCCAAGGGGAACTTTTCGGAACTGCTTGTTAAGTTCAGAAACCTGTGGAATCGAATACTTACTCTCCAGGTCTTAGCGCGCGTGGAGCACAAGTGTGGGTATAATACCTTCTCAAGAGCGACAGCTTGCCTTCATAAATATTAATAATAATGACGTAATGAAAGACGAGTCGGTTGCCAAGACGTGATAATTAAAGCTGTTTGAGTGATATGAATGGGGAAGGGGGAGAGGGTGGGAACTATAGGAGAGGGTGATCAGGGATGGGGAGAAGGAGAAACGGGCAGCATCCCAACGTCAATCCGACGTAGATTTGTATAAGTGTACGGGGATTTTAGTCAGAGCGGTAGGAGGGTTACCGTAAGGGCTGGTGCCCTACGTTAAACCGACGTCGGTGCGATGTGGTGACAAGCGAAACGATGTCATTCTCATGTGCGAACTTGAGGTCAGTCCTCTGCGTCGGATCTCCATAGGGTCGCCGACTGGGGCGAAGCTCATCTCTCCCACTCTCTCTTTCCCCCTCCGTCTGAGAACATTCAAGCTGCTGAAATTGCTGTATCTGTCGAGAGTGGAATCTGAAAATAAAAAGCAAATAAACAAAGTTACAAATGAACAAACTACATAGGATAAGATAAGATGAGAATCACTTTATTAGCTCATGAAGGAAAAGTCACTTTCACAGAGCGTCTAAGAGCACATACTTGGTACACCGAAGATCTTCTGACCGTTGTCAAGAAGCGCAAGCTGCGCTATTATGGCCACATGTCGCGGTCAGACTGAAGGCCTCTATAAAACCATCTTGCAAGGAACTGTCCGGGGAGGAGGAAGGAGGGGTAGACAGAAGAAAAAATGGGAGGATAACATCCCCGAGTGGACGGGCCTGAGTTTTAGTGAATCACAGAGAGCCACGGGAGACCGGGACAGGTGGACAGGCCTGAGTTTTAGTGAATCACAGAGAGTCATGGGGAGACCGGGACAGGTGGACAGGCCTGAGTTTCAGTGAATCACAGAGAGTCATGGGGAGACCGGGACAGGTGGACAGGCCTGAGTTTTAGTGAATCACAGAGAGTCATGGGGAGACCGGGACAGGTGGACAGGCCTGAGTTTTAGTGAATCACAGAGAGTCATGGGGAGACCGGGACAGGTGGACAGGCCTGAGTTTTAGTGAATCACAGAGAGTCATGGGGAGACCGGGACAGGTGGACAGGCCTGAGTTTTAGTGAATCACAGAGAGTCATGGGGAGACCGGGACAGGTGGACAGGCCTGAGTTTTAGTGAATCACAGAGAGTCATGGGGAGACCGGGACAGGTGGACAGGCCTGAGTTTTAGTGAATCACAGAGAGTCATGGGGAGACCGGGACAGGTGGACAGGCCTGAGTTTTACGGAATCCCAGAGAGTCATGGGGAGACCGGGACAGGTGGACAGGCCTGAGTTTTAGTGAATCACAGAGAGTCATGGGAGACCGGGACAGGTGGACAGGCCTGAGTTTCAGTGAATCATAGAGAGTCATGGGAGACCGGGACAGGTGGACAGGCCTGAGTTTCAGTGAATCACAGAGAGCCACGGGAGACCGGGACAGGTGGACAGGCCTGAGTTTCAGTGAATCACAGAGAGCCACGGGAGACCGGGACAGGTGGACAGGCCTGAGTTTCAGTGAATCACAGAGAGCCACGGGAGACCGGGACAGGTGGACAGGCCTGAGTTTTAGTGAATCACAGAGAGCCACGGGAGACCGGGACAGGTGGACAGGCCTGAGTTTCAGTGAATCACAGAGAGCCATGGGAGACCGGGACAGGTGGACAGGCCTGAGTTTCAGTGAATCACAGAGAGCCACGGGAGACCGGGACAGGTGGACAGGCCTGAGTTTCAGTGAATCACAGAGAGCCACGGGAGACCGGGACAGGTGGACAGGCCTGAGTTTCAGTGAATCACAGAGAGCCACGGGAGACCGGGACAGGTGGACAGGCCTGAGTTTCAGTGAATCACAGAGAGCCACGGGAGACCGGGACAGGTGGACAGGCCTGAGTTTCAGTGAATCACAGAGAGCCACGGGAGACCGGGACAGGTGGACAGGCCTGAGTTTCAGTGAATCATAGAGAGCCACGGGAGACCGGGACAGGTGGACAGGCCTAAGTTTCAGTGAATCACAGAGAGTCATGGGAGACCGGGACAGGTGGACAGGCCTGAGTTTCAGTGAATCACAGAGAGTCATGGGAGACCGGGACAGGTGGACAGGCCTAAGTTTCAGTGAATCACCGAGAGTCATGGGAGACCGGGACAGGTGGACAGGCCTGAGTTTCAGTGAATCACAGAGAGCCATGGGAGACCGGGACAGGTGGACAGGCCTGAGTTTCAGTGAATCACCGAGAGCCACGGGAGACCGGGACAGGTGGACAGGCCTGAGTTTCAGTGAATCACAGAGAGCCATGGGAGACCGGGACAGGTGGACAGGCCTGAGTTTCAGTGAATCACCGAGAGCCACGGGAGACCGGGACAGGTGGACAGGCCTGAGTTTCAGTGAATCACCGAGAGCCACGGGAGACCGGGACAGGTGGACAGGCCTGAGTTTCAGTGAATCACCGAGAGCCACGGGAGACCGGGACAGGTGGACAGGCCTGAGTTTCAGTGAATCACAGAGAGCCATGGGAGACCGGGACAGGTGGACAGGCCTGAGTTTCAGTGAATCGCCGAGAGCCACGGGAGACCGGGACAGGTGGACAGGCCTGAGTTTCAGTGAATCACCGAGAGCCACGGGAGACCGGGACAGGTGGACAGGCCTGAGTTTCAGTGAATCACCGAGAGCCACGGGAGACCGGGACAGGTGGACAGGCCTGAGTTTCAGTGAATCACAGAGAGCCACGGGAGACCGGGACAGGTGGACAGGCCTGAGTTTCAGTGAATCACAGAGAGCCACGGGAGACCGGGACAGGTGGACAGGCCTGAGTTTCAGTGAATCACAGAGAGCCACGGGAGACCGGGACAGGTGGACAGGCCTGAGTTTCAGTGAATCACAGAGAGCCACGGGAGACCGGGACAGGTGGAAGGAAATTGTGCAATCATTAGTGGTGCCCCAACGACCAGCGCAGTTAAGGGACCGATGATGATAATGATGGCGTGGTACACATATCAAACACATCATTACATTAGCAAATCATAACTCAGTGATTGTGATTGTTCATCCTCTGTTACCGTTGGGCGTCGAGCGGAGATGCAGTTTTTTTATGGTAGGCCAACTCTGCCGCTCTTTCAACTGAGATGGTGTTGTTTCTCAGGGTTCCTTTGACTCCTTCAATCCATCTTTTGCGTGATCTGCCTCTTCCTTTGTAGCCTGAGAACTTGGTGTTGAAGGCTCTCGAGGCTGGTTGACTAGGTGGCATCCGTGACAGGTGGCCAAACCATTTAAGTCGTTGCTTTTCTATGAAATGCAGGCAGGATTCTGTGCCAATAGCTGCTCTTACAACTGCATTTCTTTGCCTGTCTCTTCTTGTGACGTTGAGCGTTTTGCGGAGGCATTTCATTTCGCATGCAGTAATCCTGCTTTCATGAGTTTTACATAATGTCCAGGTCTGGCATTGGTAGCATAATGTTGGAATAAATATTGAGGTGATAAGCTGTCTCTCTGTGTCCATAGAGATGCTTGGATGAGACAGGAGGGGTGCAAGCTGATAGGTGACGGTGTTAGCTTTTTGGATTCGGATTTCTATCTCTCTGTCTATGGACCCTTCTTCTGTCAACATGCTGCCCAGATATTTAAACTCCTTGACCTGCTTCAATTGTTTGTTGTTCACGTGAATGTTCAGACAACTGGGATTTCGGCTGACATGAAAGTCATAACTCAGTAACAGGCTTATTACATTGACCTTTTGGCCTAAGTCATTTTTTGCACTTCTGAGAAAATCGCAAAAAAATCTTATTTAAATTCTTTTGCAATGCAGTCAGGCTTGGGCCAAAATGACTCTAGGTAAAAGTGGCCATCATCCACGTTGGCTGAAACAACCCCAGAACCAAAATGGCCTACGTCTATGAGTGAGTTAGGCTTAGGCCATTACAGAAAGTTTTATTTCCAGGATAATGGCTTGGCACTTTTGAATGATTTTTACATTAATAGATGCACCATGGATATGGCAATGACGTAACAGGTACATTCTGTTTTGGCCTAAGTCTGACTTAGGTCAAAAGGTTAGCACCATGACTATAGTAGTCCAGCTACAATGTCTTGTTGAGGCGAATTGCGGGGTGCAAAAACGATCTTCATTATCTCTCTCTGTTCACTTTGCTGTGTATATTTATTCTATTGCTCCTGGGTGATCTTTAAATTTTGATGAAACAGGATAAGATGACTGTCATTTAACTCATTCGCTACGGTAAGCCGAATATTCGGCTGTCATTTAACTCATTCGCTACGGTAAGCCGAATTTTCGGCTCGAATGGACACTGATTTTCCAATATTAATATCCAAGCCAACTTCTTGAAATATTGAATCCCACCCTGGTTCACTGATTTTCCTTTACTTCAATGTCTAATGTATTATGTCTTGTGTTTATACTGAGTGAAAGTAAACACATATTTGAACTAGATGTACATTTCAAATTGGATAGTGTTGAGAGTTCCGGTCCACACCCACGACAGTTACCGCAGAGAATGAGTTAAGAGGGATATAAATGTCTTTACACAAGCATGTGGTAAAATTGAATTACTGGCGGTGGGTTCTTCTGTGTTAACTGTTACATAGAACATTCAAATCATGTGAAGTAAGGCCTCCAGCGTAATCATGAAAGGCTTTTTAACCGCTGAGCCTTAAATTCTACTATACAAAATGTCATATTACCCATAGAAAGACGTAAAGGTGTACGTCGGCATAGTTTAAAAGATCTTGAAGTTCGCAATATGTTTAACACTTTCGTTGATTTTGAGCCACAACAAAGTTGAACAGAAGAAAGTGTTCCGACATTTTGAGCCGGAAAAAAAAAAAAAAACAGGAGCCAATACTACGAACATATATCACTAGCCAGTACTTCTAGTAGAATTAAAAAGAATGACAGGAAATGACAGCATGACTGCATATATATATATATATATCTAGCCAGTACCTACGAGCCTACATCGTAAGCCAGTACTACGAGCGCATCACAAGCCAGTACTACGAGCATATCACTAGCCAGTACTAACAGCATACATCATAAGCCAGTTCCACGAGCATACATCACAAGCCAGTACTACAAGCATACTTCCAAAGCCAGTACCACGAGCATACATCACAAGCCAGTACTACAAGCATACTTCCAAAGGTAGTACAATAAGCATACATCACAAGCCAGTACTAAGAGCATACATCACAAGTTGGTACTAAGAGCATAATAATATCACAAGCCAGTGCAAGCCACGTACGAGCATACATCGCAAGCCAGTACTACGAGCACATATAACTAGCCTGTACTACGAGTATACATCATAGGCCAGTATCTGTTCGAGCAGAATCCACCAGCCAGGACGTACGAGCATCACAAGCCAGCATTACGTGCATGAGTATCACAAGTTTTGAGGTTTTTCTTTTCGGGGGACCTGTGCCCCAGGCATTTGCACATCTCTTTCTCTTGTTTTTTGTTTTGTTTTTGTTTTTGTTTTTCTACCTCTTGTTTGTTTGTTTTGTGTTATTGTTGTATTTGTATTTTGTGTGTGTGTGGGGGGGGGGGTGTTAGGGATTAGTTGTGTTTTTTTAAGTTTGCCCTGGCAGCCGGCCTTGTTCAGTCTCTGCTATCCTCGATTTCCAACTGCCAAGGTAGAAATAACGTGCGCAACGTGCACACAGGCCATCCGAGGTTTTCGTCTTTATACGAGAAGTCTAGGTGCTCGATCCTACCTACCGACAGATAACTCCCCTCCCCCCCCCCCCCCTCCAAAATAAATGTCCAACATACTTGCATTGACCGGGAATATAACTTGGAAAGTCGGCATGAGAGGCGAGCACCTTACCCCTGGACCAACGTTTTTTCGCATGTATCACAAACCAGTACGTACCAGCATACTTCTCAGATAAAGATTTTCTTATATTAAATTATTCTCTTTGACTTTGAAACTGACCATGCCTTGAGGAGAGAGCGGGTCTCTAAGAGCTTGCTCTATAGTTAGATAAAGGTTTTATTGACTTCTTCTTATAGAATAGACTCTCCTTTGTTATGCTGTAATTTAATTAGCAGAGAAGATATGGCCACTCAAAGGAAGTCTCACAACCACAGTTTTGAGAAAAACGCCTTTAAAGTTTCAGCTTTAAGTCAAAATTATTGATGGTGATTCAATTGAAAGTCAGTTTTGAGGCATTTACCCTCCTCAAACAGGATTATCATTTGGATAAGGAATAGTAAAGAGGATAAACTTTTCAAAAATACTGGAAACGCAAAATACGATAAAATTGACCCCATGATGCCTTTTCACGATTTGCAGATGTTTAACACACATATTGGTATCCTTCACTTCTGCCTCCTCCCCACCCCCCCCCCTAATTTCAAACCTAGTTTTCATGTCCTATTTGTCTTTGGTGAACACAGTATAATTTTATGATTGTACATTTCTGTGTTGCACTTCCCGTACTCATTTCAGAAAACATGTAGACGGCATGCGTTGGCGATCATGACCTTCCATGTCTCGCGATCTTCCGTAGCCCTGATGACGTCGCCGGTGGTGGTGCATTCCCAGCCAGGCCTTTAGGTCGTCCTGCACCTTTATGCGTTGTCGTCCCCGGCTTCTTCCACTGAATTTCCCTGTTGTTACTAAATGCTCTAGCCCTCGTCTTCTCATTACAAATCCAAAGAATGCAGACCATACTATTAGCAAAGATACTAGATTTGTAGTATCTTTGTTATCATTTTACAAAATTTAATTATGTATTTTGGGCCAGTGAACTAATCTGAATGAAAAACCAACATTCTCCCTGGGAAGGTCTTCCCGTCGTCCGCGCCACTTACCAAACAGTTAACAAACATAATAATATAATAATGATGAAGACCTCCCCTAACCCGCGTTTTCGTTCTTTCTTTCTTCTTTCTTTGTCCCATACAAATACTAAACCCCAACCTTTTGATAAGCCCGCTCAATAGTCCACTCTTTAGTGTGTTTTCTTGACTGGCGCGGACGGGCGGAGGACCTCCCTCTCCTTGTTTTTGACCTTCAGTTCTTCTGGGTTGGGGAAGGGGTACGGAGGCTGGTTTCAAATTTCAAACCCCAACAACATATAAGATACACTAGCCGTTGTGAAAAGGGGCAAGAAATCTAGTTCACTAAAATGTCCAGTACACGATAGAAAGGGGGAGGGGAGGAAAAGGGTAGGGGTGGACGAGACGGCACGGGAAGAGAAGGGGAGGAGAGTGGGGTCAGGGGTCACTGGTAATTAAATACAAGATACATCCATAAACGAAAAGTCGATGGACTCACTTCACAGTAATGGTGAGCACACCCCCCCCCCACCCCCACCCCCACCCCCAATTCACCCCTTGCCATCAACCTCGATCCTGCTTTTTACTCACGCCCTTTGACAGTTTTGTACTCACAACCACGAAAACAGACAAAACTACTGTACATGTTTTATTTACCATGCTGTTTCGTGATCCCCGCGGAATCCTTGCACGAGTCAAGGTTATCCTTGTGAAATCAAAGAGAGAAAAAAAAAAAGTATCGTTCTGCTTCATCCAAGTCCCGCTTTTAACTTCAAAACCAAAGAAAACGTCAGTTTTGTGCATGATGTGTGTAGATATCTAGAGTTTAATTTTATTTCAAACTTCATGGAAATACAATGTTGAACACTGGATGTTTTTGAAAGACAGGGTAAGCTTGCTTAAGTTGTGATAGACAAACGATCGACGACTTTTTATTTAATTGTACTTACTCATGCCTTCTGTCATCCACGAATGCATTCATTTATTCATTCATTCATCCGTGGATTCGCTTATCCATTTATTCGTTCTTTCATTCATTCATTCTATCGCTTATTCACGTTCATTCATTCATTCATTCATTCAATTTGTTGCTCCACCTACAGACTCTCTCACATACTAAATCAGTTGTTCTCAGCTTGGGGTGGGGGGGGGGGGGGAACGCAGAAAGAGCGACAAGGGGGGCGAACGAGATGAAAGGGGCGATGGTGCGGGGGGGGGGGGGCGCAAATGCAAGGCAGCCATGGATTTGTTTTAAAAACAGAAAAGTCCTATTTTTTTCAGTGCATTTGATCAAATGTTTTCTATTTCATAACAATAATCAACATGACGACTGACATTAATAAAGCTTTGAAAAACTTAACATCACATTTTATAACTATGTAGTCTGTTTTCCTGTGAAATGTATATCGGTCTGGTTTGAGTAGGGATTTTTGGGAGTTGGTGGGGGGGGGGGGGGGGGGAGAGAAAAGGGAGGCAATGAAAGAAAAATAAATGTGGAACGTAAGGGGGCGATTGGCTGAAAAAAAGTCGAGAACTATAAAATATACTGTCCTAACTCGTCCATGTCATTCGGCATGATTGTAATCCCTCATCAATTTCTCACTTGCGCATTCACTCACTGGCTCGCTCACCTCTACTCATAATCACGGAGATACCCGCCTTGCGCTAGCGCAGTTGAGTTTATTTGGCATTGAATTTGTCAGGGTCAAGGTTATCCTCGTAGATTTTGGAGACATCAGCGTTTCACTCCATACCACCCCAAACCCTCTCTTTTGTCTTAACTTCCAAACCAAGGAAAACACGAGTTTTCTGTGTGAGGCTTCTGAAATTTTATACAGGCTTAAAAAAAAATCATAAGAAAATACAACTGAACAGAAGACGTGTGGCTACTAGAAGTGTGTAGAGTATAGACTTTTTCCTTGAGTGTGGAGTACATGAGGAATTAAACGATCTTGCAGCTTTAATTGTGACCAAGAGTGACAAACAGCATGAAAAGGTGAGCATTTATTACTTTACTCGTAGTCTGATTGTTTGACAATTTCGTTGTTAGAAGGGATGGGCATAATTTGTGACTCACTGAACAAAAACTGGGGTTGGAAAGAGGGAAGATAATTAGCTTTGGAAAAAAAACAAAAAACTAAACCTGGCACATTTTGTTCTGCTCAGCTCTTTATAGAATAATGTGGACATCTTAACAGGATTTATTGTGATCTGGGCATGGTTCACATGAAAGACCGATTGGAATAATATAACTGCATATGTTTAACTTTGAGATAATTCCACTGATTTTTCAGCTCCATTTATTCCACTAGTTTTACTTCAACAATTGATGCAATAGTATTGTTTCGTTAATTTTAGGCCGTGTTGGTGTTGATTTGCATTTTAATATTTTGATAAAAATGCAACGCAAATTACATTCTGAAAAGAAAGATGCTTTGGATATTTACGAAGGCTATATTTCATCAGCAAATACACATAAATTATAATATACAATATATTATATTGTCAAAATATTCCGTTGCTGGACAAGAACATTTTAAGAGTAAGCTGGATTGGAGTTTAAGCATTATTTATTTTATTTTAGGCATTGGTGTTTGGTCTTTTCTATCTTAGTATCTAGATCTAGATCAGCTATCGATCTTTTGCATTTCTACCAAGACGGACAGCAGCATGGAAGTATATCCGTTTGATCCCCATACCCCAGGAAGAACAAAAACAATACATAGCTACCCCGGCGGCTTTCCCTGATATGTCAATCTGACTACTGCCCAGACGAACATCGGCCTACGGCCTCGATGATACAAACTGACTAGACCCTCACGTCGTTACATATCAATCTGACAATTGATGCCTATGCACTTGTCGAGCTAGGGAACGCATTCGGAAGTCCTCCCTATACGGCCTCTACAAACAAGATGGCGGACTAGGGATGGATTAAGTTGTCGCATCCAATTTTTGAACTTGTCTTGTTTCTTTTTCAGTAGCCGTACACTATTAATCAGAGTTACAAAGTTGTCAAAATTGACTAAAGAATCTATCTATACTAATCGATTATACATTCGATGTTGTGAAGTAATTTTAGGTATGGGGATCAAACGGATATACTCCCAGCAGCATCGCGTACGGACAGTGCTTTAAAAACAAATGTTCGAAATGCAAGTAGAGAATCTTGATGTTAAATAATGCAGCAATTATGCAAAGTTAATTATTCCCGTTGCTGGAAATCAGTAACGATCATCAGGGATGTCTTATACGGAAAAGTTCCTCCAGTTTGTCGTGGTCTGCGGTGGCGCAATGACTAGCGTCGGCTGTTATCAGTCATAGACTATGGGTTCAATCCGTTTTTGGGTTCTATCCTATGTGGGAGCGTTGTTGTTTTTTTTTAAACCTAGTTCTGTTCATTATTAGGAATAACTTTTTTCCAAAGGATTTTCCAAAATAGATGTCATGGGAAAACTGATCATTACTAGTGTGCTTCAGATTACTTCTTTTATATATTCCTGTTCATTTTATTTATTCCTTTTCATTGAACGGGACAGTTGCTAATTAGAAATAAAAATGTAAAACAAATTCTGAACATGTAATTATTTCTTTTAGTCAGTGTGACCTGAAAAATTTCATAGATCTCTCTCTACGGAAACTTAATAGATCTATCTCTATCCTGAAAATATATTTTTAGGGGCTTCTGCTTCAGCTGTTTGTCATTTCTGTTTTATTACTTTTTTGTTTGCATGGAAGTAAAATGAATTCGTTTTTTTATCTGCTCGGTTTACCTTTCTCTGTGATTTCGCACCTGACAAAATTGGCTCATAATTCTTTTTTTTTTTTAATTTAGAAAATCCTCGTCACAATTTTATACTCTGGAGTAAAACAACGATGATCAAAAAGGGGAGGGGGGGGGGGCACACAAAAAAGTAACCAAAAAAAATGTCAGCTCTTGTGGAGATTCGAACCTCACTTACCAATTTGGCAGGCGAGTTACTTAGGATGCCAACAGCTGTTGGCTAAGCAGGGTCTCTGTAATGCTACCAAGGACACGATAACCGATAAGTATCTCTAAAAAAAAGACAACCTGGTGCATCATTGCCACAAGAAACACCATACGTCACTCTGAATGGAGTCATCCAGATCTTATCCGCAGATGTCTGCGAATAAGCGAGGCCAATCTGTAATCACACTAGTGGGTTCAGCATCAAACTTTTACATAAGTGTGAGAGACAAAAAGTGTCTTTAATCAAAAACTAATTTCTGTGGATCATTTTATCCATTGCTGCGAAGAATTTGCCATTTAGATGAATCAAAGTTTAAATTGGCACCAAATCTCGGGAAAAATAATACAACGTAAACTAATTGGTGAAACAAAGCGAGAGCAGGCTAGTGTTTCCTGCTTTCTGCTGTTTTTTTTTTAGCTAAGGACAGCTAATGCCAGAGCTGGGAAGAGGCAATTTAAGAAAATACCCTATTATTGCAGAGAAATGTTTAAGCACAGGAATGAAGGAATTCTATGTAGGATTGACATGTTAGATTGATGTAGGAAAAGTGACAAAATCCCTTCATATAGGATTTAAATCAGAACAAAGTAGTATTCTGGTCAGATTGTCAACATTAGAATGATGTCATTCCTAATTGAAAACTTGATGTCCCAGATTGATTTAGATAAATGACATCATTCCTATGTACAATTTAAGTCG
Organism: Onchidella celtica; assembly: GCA_963931925.1. Classification (NCBI taxonomy): domain Eukaryota; kingdom Metazoa; phylum Mollusca; class Gastropoda; order Systellommatophora; family Onchidiidae; genus Onchidella; species Onchidella celtica. The sequence continues at coordinate 26,111,694 of OZ007581.1, read as the reverse complement.
GACCAAAGCAGTATTTTTATCATATTGCCAACATCAGAACATTGTAATGCCTATGGCAAACTTCATGTCAATCCTACATAGAATTCCTACATCATATTGATGTAGAAAAAAGTGACGTCATTCCAAAGTCAGATTTAAGTCGGAATAAAGTATAAGTGATTGGATTACCAAATCAGAACGAAGTCATTCCTATGGGCAAAGTTGATGTCAATCTTATGGAGAATTCCTACATCGGATTGATGTAGATAGAAATGATATCATTCTTGTGTGAGATTTAAGTCAGAACACAGTCGTATTTTGATCAGATTGTCAACATTGGAATGATGTCATTCCTAGGTGCAAACTTGATATCAATCCTATGTAGAATTCCTACATCATATTGATGTTGAAAAATTATGTCATCCTTATCTCAGATTTAAGTCAGAATAAAGTCATATTTTGATCGGAATGCCAATATCGTAACAATGTCATACTTAGGTACAAACTTGATGTCAGTCCCACATAGCACATAGGATTGATGTAGAGAAAATGACATCATTCCTATGTCAGATTTAAGTCAGAACAGATTGTCAACATCAGAACAATATGCACTGTCATTCTTAGGTTCACATTTGATGTCAATCATAGGTAAAATTCCTACATTGGATTGATGCATAAAGAAATGACATCATTGCTATGTAGGATTTAAGTCAGAACAAAGTCATATTTTAATAGGATTACAAACAACAGAACAATATCATTCCTATGTGCAAACTTAATGTCAATTCTACATAGAATTCCTACATCTTATTGATGTAGAAAAAATGGTACCATTCCTATGTAGCATTTAAGTCGAAACAAAATCGTATTCTGATCGCATTGCCAACATCACAAAGATGTCATACCTAAGTGCAAACTTGATGTCAATCTTACATAGAATTCCTATCATCATATTGATGTAAAAAAAATTCTATCATTCCTATGTTGGATTTAAGTCTGAACAAAGTAATATTTTGATCACATTGCCATTATCGGAATCATGCCATTCCTACAAACTTAATATCAATCTATGTAGAACTCCTACATCAGATTGATAATATAGTAAAAATTATAATATATATCTTTCCTGTGTAATATTTAAGTTGGAGCAAAATCGTATTCTAATCGGATTGCCATCTTCGGAACGATGCCATTCCAACATGCAAACTTAATGTCACTCCTACATGGAATTCCTACATCAGTTGATGAAGAAAAAATGACGTCATACCTATTTAGGATACAAGTTGAAATAAAGTAGTATTCTGATCGGATTGCCATCATCAGAACAATGCCATTCCTACATATAAACTTGATGTCAATCCTATGTAGAATTCCTCGATCAGATTGATGTAGAAAAAAATGACCTCATTCCTAGATTGGATCTAGGTTAGAACAAAGTCGTACTCTGATTGATGTTTGACATACATTCCAGCTAGCCAAAAGATATGATCAGTGAAACAGAGGTATTACAAATGCAGGTGCCAGACAGAGAAAGTTGCTCACCAGTCACTTGTTATTTTAGATGACTTAAAGCCAGTGAATGCATTTCAGCATACGAATGCAGTTATCAGAGAAAGGAATCCGCTTGGTGCCAGCCACAAGCCTTGCAGAAAGCCGGTCACATACAAAAAGTTACTGGTCATTTGTCGCTTGCCACATCAACAAACTACAAAGTCACATGCCAGTGTCTGATATCTCATGAGTAAGTCAATTGTCTTGGAATGATTTGAAGTTGTTTTTTTTTTGTCTTCCATTCATCGTGTAGGAGGTGTGTTGGTCTTTTTTTTTGTCAACAAACATGGCGACTGCTGAACTGCCAACAGAATGTGTGGGTGAAGGAACTCTTGAAGAACAAGAGACAGATGTCAGCACAATGTCGACCTGTCTTATTATCTAATTATTATGATCTAAAAGAACCAATACACAGAGATGGAAAAACATTACATCATCTCCTATAATTTCTTTACGTAATTATGGAATTCTGCTTCAATTTCATAGCTTGCATATATTTTGGTGGCACAGACATTGAGCGAGGTGATCTATTTCTTCGTTGATTATACCTTTGAGATAACCACCAGATGAAAAGTACTGTGGCACTGTATGCCGTGTTCTTCGCCCTTTTACCAATTGGGATATATCATGTGACCTTTTCTGTGTGACATATTTGAAGTTGTACGGTGTGTGACTTTTGTCATAAAGCTAATCACGTATGGCAAGTGACATGTGACAGAAAACTTTGGAAAGGTGACGAATGGAAATCAACATGCAACCTTCGGTCTGTAGCGAGTGGTGAGTGACATGACGTGGCGAACAACTTTCTCTGTGTGACGCCCATCTAAGTCAGCAATGTTCAACACAAACTAAGAGAGATTTAGAAAACAGGAAAAAAGAGTAAAGGGAAATCACTGACTCACTTTATTGTCCACTGTCGTTTGTTGGATGAATGCCGAACATTCAGTGGAAGTTCCTCATTTCTGTTTTCTTAATGTCCAGTGTGCAAGAGGCTCCTCTGTCTCCCGAATTACTTTGTGGTGCGCAGGGGTGCGCAGAGGTGTTGAACGGAGTCAACCCAAGAAGGACTTCGGGTAATAAACAGAAATAAACGACTCTCGAGATTTACACTGAGCTGGACGGTTTTGAGTTGGTTGTGTATCTGCCTGTTGTGTCTGTCAAGTGCTACAGTGGTGACCCCGACGTGATCTTTAGATCTAGACAGAATATTCCTATTCTTAATCTTTCAACGACGATTCGTCCACGATGTCAATAGAAACAGTAGTACTTAAATTACCAACGTTTTGGACCACTTGTCCTTCAGCGTGGTTCGCTCAAACTGAGGCTCAGTTCGTGCTGCGAGGAATCACAACAGACGAAACGAAGTACTACTATGTAGTAGCAGCACTCGACGCTAACACAGCTTCAAGATCTTTATCAATCATATCCTCACCTCCTCCAACCTGTAAGTACGACACACTTAAATCGTTCCTTACGGATGCTTACGGGTTATCAGAAGCAGAGAAAGCAGACACTTTGCTAAACATTAAAGTACTAGATCTAGGTGACAGCAAACCGTCAGAAATAATGGACAGAATGCTAGCTCTTTTGGGAGACCACAAGCCATGCTTCCTTTTCCGCCACCTGTTTCTCAGACTGTTACCTGAATCTATTCGTGCTCCACTTGCTAATTCCCCCAATATCACTGACTACCGAGCACTGGCGAAAGAGGCTGATAACCTATTTAACTCTCTGACAACAAACGCGACAATCTGCACTGCGGTTCAACCAGATTGACAAGATTTGTTGGTTTCATCGAAAGTTTGGTTCAAATGCCAGGCGATGTTCCAGCCCATGTAAATATTTCAGCAACCTCAAGACTAAAAAGAACCAGGGAAACGGGAGAGCGGGCCAGCGGTAGAAACTTTACTTGCTGGTCCGCCATGTTCGCCCACTACACCATGTACTAAACAAAACCTAGACACAAAGGTAACTCAACTATTTGTGACGGACGCACAGTCTAAAAGACGCTTCTTGGTGGATACAGGCGCACAAGTCTCTGTAATACCGGCAACATGGGCAGAAAGAACGTCAGGTGCTATAAGAACACTGTCATGATTCGGATGTTGTTAAAACTCACGCACAGAGTGAGTTGTTGTTGTTTTACCAGGGCCATGAGAAATTGGCTGTTGGCCTTGAACGGTCCTCGCCAAATTATAGTTGGTGAGTAAATAAATGTAAAGTTAAACTGTTAGATTCACGCTTGTGGGTTTTAATGTTCGTGATTAATAAGTAATGGAGTAGGGGTGAAACAAGGTGGGGACAGTTGACATTGTTAAGTATGACTAGACAAGTTTTTGCACGTTAACTGGCTGGTAGAATAGTGCAGACGTATTACTACAATTAAAATGGTGGGAGGTTTCGACCTATGAGATAGCTGAACTAATTGGGCCAGCGGACTAGCACGCTGGGTAGTTAGATAGTATATAACATCGTGTAACGTTCAGATTTGGTGAATACAGACGAGAGAAGCATCGTTTCGTGAAGTATCTCCGGTTGGCCAGTACCTGAACTGTGTGCTTTGAAGACAAGAAGTCCTTGCTAACGGACTGACTGAGCTCTAGAAAGAAAGGTCTGAGTGGGCTGACCTTTGAAAGCCCACGCTGCGCTATATTGATGTTCGCGCCTCCCAGTAGGCGTGAGCAATGGTAATATATCTTATTTATTCAAGTATAATAGAGATCGGAGATAGAGAGAGAACTACAGCCTCATAGGAAGACTAAGGAAACCCCAGCTGGCACTCGACCACGAGTGTCCTGTATGATAGATCTATTGCCATAGTATGATTGGAATAATATAGCACATTGTTGATGAATTGAATAGTGATTGTGCATAAAATATAGTCTTTTGGCAACTGCTTAAATTACCTACAAGCCGAAGAGTGCTTCTGTAGGCTTTGAACGTACTGGGCTCTCCTAACATTTAAGCCCATATGATTTATGGAGAGTTTGCCTGGCGACTGGCCAGTGGCGACTCAACTGTCACTTTAAATTGATATCCAGTTTCGTATAATATACCTATTTGCTATTGATTGCAGTACCTCCATAGCTACAGGAATATCATTGGTTAAGTTATTAATTAGAGTTTTTGGTTTGAATATATACCTCTATTGTCTTTTGTTTTGTTATTAATATTTATGTAAACTATGGCCTGACCGGCCTGACATATATACGCTCTAGTTATTTAGTACTTTTCTTGTGTGGTTGTGTCCGAGTGTGAGTTAGCTGCCTCTCGTGCAGTCGTAACATCCCCAAGACCCTAACTCTGCTCGTGACAAACACCTTTGCAAGCCGCCAACGGAACCTCCATAGCGACCTATGGTTCACGAATCTTACCTTTGCATTTTGGCAACCGGATTTTCAAAGCACGTCTTATATCAGCTAATGTCAAACGACCTCTCTTAGGGGCTGATTTTCTCCGTCAGCACAACCTGTTGGTCGACATTCGAGGACGCCGCTTGATAGAAGCAGAATCTTTTGCTCACATTCACTGCACTGTCAGTTCAGTTTTAGATAACTCTGATCTTGCTCTCACAGAACCCACGAGCAATAAGTTCCGTAAAATTCTCAGTGACTATCCGGAACTGTTACAGCCAACCTTCTCCACTGCTGAAGTCAAGCACGGGGTGAAACATTTTATCCCAACTAAAGACAGGCCAGTCTTCGCTCGTGCACGTCGTCTAGCACCAGACAAGCTGGCCTCTGCAAAGAAGGAATTTTTGGAAATGGAAAAGATGGGTATTGTACAGAAATCCAACAGCCCCTGGGCATCCCCACTACACATGGTACCTAAAAGTAACGGAGACTCACGTCCTTGCGGCGACTACCGCAGACTGAATGATGCCACAGTTCCTGATCGATATCCGATACCCCATATTCAAGACTTTTCGGCTCGCCTGGCTTGAAAAAAATATTTCTCCAAGATTGACCTTGTGAGGGGATATCATCAAATTCCTGTAACTCCCGAAGATATACCTAAAACAGCTGTTATCACGCCTTTTGGGTTATGGGAATTTTTACGTATGCCATTTGGCCTTAAAAATGCAGCGCAGACGTTTCAACGGCTCATGGACTCTGTGCTCCAAGATTTAGACAGCGCATTTGTCTACCTTGATGATATTTTAGTGGCTAGCTCCTCAGCCAAGTCTCACGTAGAGGACCTCAATGCAGTTTTCCGGCGACTAAAACACCACGGACTGGTAATCAAGCTTGAAAAATGTCTCTTTGGAGTAGCATCGCTTGATTTTTTGGGACATCGAGTGTCTGCGTCAGGCTCAGCACCAATGTCGTCTCGTATTGAGGCAGTAAAGAAGTTACCACAACCAAGAACTGTAAAGGCACTCCAGGAGTACCTTGGGATAATAAACTTTTATCACCGTTTCATTCCAAACATAGCTTTGATGCTGCGTACCCTTTATCAAGCTCTGAAAATATCTAAACCACGCCAAGATCTCATTTGGTCCCAGGAAATGAAACAATCCTTCCTTGCCGGTAAACAAGCATTGGCAGATACAACCATGCTGGTACATCCATGTACAGATTGTCCATTAGCTTTGACATGTGACGCATCTGATGTGGCCGTCGGCGCAGTCCTTGAGCAGTACAACCATGGTCGCTGGGAGCCACTTGCCTTTTTTAGTCGCCAGCTACGTAGTCCGGAGATCAAGTACAGTACTTTTGACAGAGAGCTTCTGGGCGCCCATTTGGCAATACGCCATTTTCGTTATATGCTTGAAGGGAGGCAGTTCACCATCTACACAGACCACAAACCTCTAGTCCACGCAATGTCGAAAACATCTGAACTATGGTCAGCTCGTCAGCAAAGGCAACTGACTGCTATCTCAGAATTTACCACCAATATTAAGCACATCTCGGGAAAGAAGAATGTGGTTGCCGATGGCCTTTCTCGCGCTTCCACTTCCACAAACGCGGTCTCGTTAGGCATTGACTTTACAGCTATGGCCAAGGCGCAAATTTTGAGTCCAGACATACAAGCGTACAAAACTGCCATCACAAACATGAAAATTGCTACGACAAAGCTGACTGATGAAGGACCAGAGCTTCTCTACGACATTTCAACTGGTAGAGCCCGCCCTATCGTTCCTCCAGATTATCGACGCCCGGTGTTCGAGGCTGTCCATAACCTTGCTCACCCAGGAGTTAAGGCTACTGTTAAACTCATTGCAGAGAAATACGTGTGGCATGGCCTCAGCCGCCAAATTAGCGATTGGGTAAAGGAGTGTCACAATTGCCAGGCATCAAAAATTCAGAAACATACCAAGGCGCCCCTTCAGACATATACTGCACCTGACAAAAGATTTTCCCATATCAACATCGATATTGTTGGTCCATTACCCCAGTCATGTGGTTACCGTTACCTCCTAACCATCATTGACCGTAATACACGATGGCCAGATGCAATTCCTATGACAAACATTACAGCACCAGAATGTGTTCGGGCTCTCCTTGGAGGCTGGATCTCTCGCTTCGGGGTTCCCGCGGACATATCGTCGGATCGTGGTTCACAATTCACATCTTCCTTGTGGGCTGAAATTGCGAGACGCCTAGGAGTCAGACTCCATCGGACAACATCATTTCACCCCCAAGCCAATGGGATGGTGGAAAGGTTTCATCGCACACTCAAATCAGCTTTGAAGGCACGACTAACAGGGAACAATTGGGCAGAAGAGATACCTTGGGTACTCCTCGGACTCAGAACAACTCCAAAGGAGGACCTGGGAACTTCTTCGGCAGAACTTGTCTATGGGGAACCGTTGACTATCCCCGGTGAGTTAATTCCGTCGCAGACTCAGTCTTGGTCTGCATCAGATTTATTAACAGCTCTCCGAGACAAAAGCGGTCTACGTGTACCTAGGCCAGCCATCCACCATAGTAACCCATCTACGCACTTACCACCGCTCTTGTTATCATCCAAATATGTCTACATACGCACAGATACAGTGAAAAGTCCATTACAAAGGCCTTACACCGGTCCTTATAAGGTGCTAACTCCTGGAGATAAAACATTTCTCATAGTCAGAGGTGGTCGTGCCGAACGCATCTCAGTAGACCGCCTTAAGCCTGCACGAGTGGACTCATCAGAACCGGTACAACTTCAGCAGCCGGTGCACAGAGGTCGTCCTCCTGTCTCACAAGAGCCACAACTTAACAAAAGAACTAGAAACAATAATGATCCACCCACAACTGTATTTGACCACAGACAGCTCACTTCCCGTTCAGGACGACCAGTGCGATCACCTAGGCGCTACCAATAACTCTGTGAGATGTCTGTGCTAGGGGGAGGTGTGTGGTGCGCAGGGGTGCGCAGAGATGTTGAACGGAGTCAACCCAAGAAGGACTTCGGGTAATAAACAGAATAAACGACTCTCGAGATTTACACTGAGCTGGACGGTTTTGAGTTGGTTGTGTATCTGCCTGTTTTATAATTTCTTTAAAAAGAAAAAAAAAAAAATATGAGAACGAAGAAATCACTAACACACATTAATATCCATGTGTTATTTTCTTTTTAAGAATGCCAGACTACACTAACGAAGTTCGTCATGTTCATTATATTTTTGTCCAATTTGTAAAAGGCTTTTCTTTCCTTTAAATGATTTTGTAATTTTCATATTTCGTATTTATATTATACATTCTAGATTATTCTCCTTAACCTTCGTCCTGCGGGTGGCCTACATACTGCAAACCGGGTCCAGCGGGAGGCCAATATACTGTATGGCAATGCTGCTCCTCGTGTTGTGTTTATTCGGTTGCCGTGACTCGTTTTTTTCACTTTTTTTTTTCCACACTATTTTCGAGTGTTTATCTGTCCTGTCACCCCTACTATAATCTTACAAAATGGTATCATCCTATTACGTTTATGACAATGCAACTATTCGTAATTATTCGTCATACTCATTTAATAGTACTGACGGTCTGAAATTCGAACTGGAGAAAATCTTGGGGCAACTTTTACTTTGGTGTTCGTTGTTGTCTACATGTGAAATGAGAAGAAAGAGGCCATGTGCGTATTTGAGAAACCGTTATATGTCTGTAATTTTATGAATTCCGATGTAGTGCATGCTCCATAAGGGCATCTGTCTGTAGGTTTTTCGTCAGGGAAAACTGCGAGAAAATGACCAACTTTGTTGTTGATTGTTGTCTTTATTTGATGTGGTAATTAGAGAGATATTGGGTTGCTTTTATTAAACCACTTTTCAGTACATGTATGTGCTCTAAGAACTGGAAATCAAATCTCTTGCTAAAACTAACATCATAGTACGTGAAAGTTTTACATAGTAGAGGAGGGAGAAGGCAATTCCACGATACACATGGTTAGTAAATTAAGGGCTTGACTTAAAAAATAAATTGTTCACCCGATGGCCTGACTTAGGGACAGAAAATGCGCAGAGGTCTTGGGGAAAAGGATAAAACGTGTGTTAAACTACATGAAAATACAGAAAATTCTTGATTTTTGGCCTTCCATTTAACAATAGAACTTATTGCATATCATCACAAGTACTTTATCCAAATATCATGGGGGTCATTTACAATTTTATCCACCATTATTGTTGTTATTGCATCCTATATTAAACATGATACACGTATTCAAAAGGGGGGGTCCTCGGCCCATCCGCGCCAATCAAGAAAACACACTAAAGAGAGGACTTTTGAGCGGGCTTATCAAAAGGTTGGGTTTAGTATTTGTATGGGACAAAGTAAGAAAGAACGAAAGCGCGGTTTAGGGGAGGTCTTCATCATATTGTGTTTAACTTTTTGGTGAGTGGCACGGACGGGGGGAAGACCTTCCTTCAAATGGATCCGATTGACCTATCTGCCGAGGTTATCGGCAACACGTTAATGATTGGCTGACTGACCGCTGGCTATCCTCGCACGGTTCGTTACATGGACGAGTTCACTCAACATGGGATGAGGCTTAAATTTTCTTCCCTGTATTCAATATCTTGGAATGTCTGAAACTTTATGATTTTGATCAAGTTCCTGTGTTCAGACAGACACGGAAAAATGTCAATTATTTCTTATGTTTAGTTTATTTATTTAAATCCACCTTAAATCCAGATGTGGATATCTGTCTGTTCTGTTGGCATTTTTAATTTGGAACAGATAAAGTGATGTGTGAGTCCCTTATCTTGGGTGATGGATCGTTTGTTTTGGTATCGAATTTGTTTCTTAAAAGACACAAAAAGGAAGTACCCAGTAGTATTAAAAGATTTACTTGGATAAATAGTGGTATCGATTCCCACTCCCGTTTTGTAGCAAGGAAATCAAGCTGGTGACATGGGGAGAAAGGTAGATAATCACGCTTACAATTCATTATTTTTTTTAATGGATAATTATGACGCTATCTATATCAATAGGCATCTATCTTGATGTGAATTAATTATTAACAGGAGTGTTTAAATGATAATTAAATGTTTTGAGTGAGAGTTATGTAGAAATGAATTAAATAACAACTGTTAAAGCAGTTCCAGTTCAAATCTTGTTAACCCTAAGGGCAGATATTGTAAGGATTTTGCGAGGTGACCGGATTAAAAAATACTATTCCGTTCACCTAGGTCTACCGTCATGTTCTGGCTGATTTCGCAGTTTTAGATCAAAGCGTCACATGCATCAGCGGCTTTTCATTGCACTGACAATAAGGCGACCTTGAAAGAGAGTGAAGGGTCACAGGGTCACGAGATCACATGCTGTATCCGGTCAAGACCCGTTTGTTTCGCGTATCGTATGAGTGAAGGCAGCCTACCAAGTACCATGTGTTGTGCTGACTTTGTGTGTCAGGCCTACACCAGAATTAATGCTTTAGATGCCTTCATGGCAGATCCACTCGCACAACAATCGTTTGTCTATTGACGATGGATGATTTTGTTTGGAATATCTGATTAGTTGATTCCGTGTGTATTGTGAATGTGGAATGTGTTGTGGGGACTGATTTGACGAGTTGCTACTGTTAGGCAAAAAACCTAGAATCTAGGTCAAGGTCGAGCATACCCCTAGATGTGTACCGATATCATACACGTTGTACGGCTATATAATCATTGTACTAGATCTTTAATGATGACGGATGCTTTAGTTTATAAAAGCCTAACGGGGCCTGCCTCAGATTTTTCTAGTTCTCCGGCATCAAAATCATCGGCCTAGCCAGATTTCACTTCATTCAGTCATAAAGACGGGTATATTCGTACAGCAAGCGTGTGTGAGGCCTATGAGACTGACGCTTCTATTATAATCATGGGGGCCGAGGGCAGTGCGAGCTAAGCAATGGCATACTTCTAAAGCGACGTTTTCATGTGTACGGAAACTAAAACGTTCAAAATCCATGATGTAGATCTAGTTCCATTTCACAGTTTGATGGATTTTTGATGTTTCCATTGCCATTTTCCATTTCCATACACATGAAAACCCAGCTTAACAGTTTTAAGTTTAAAGGGAGACAACAGGATCTATTTTTATTGGCTCATGAGACACAAAATATATTAATAAACATGCACAAAAGCCATAGCCATAGTTACATATTTTGTCGGTTGTGTGTTTGATAGGTTTTTCAAACTTATTGGAAAACTTTTTCCACATTCAGATAAAACTAAAAAATAATACATGTATTCATCTTGTAGAACAAAATTATAAGCTGCTGCAGTCACACATTTTACATGAATAAGGAAAGTTATAGGTATGCACAAAATGCTTAGTAACCGTGTACATTATTGTGACATGTAAAGTGTTTTGTTCTCTGATATTGATATTGGAAATTTGCCTTCATAGGGGCATTGGTGTATGTGCTTTAGGTGTCATTTAGTCACTAGGCCTGTTGTATTATATCTGCGTTGTTACGTGCATGCGACTTCAGGTTTGGCAAATTTGATCAAAGTGATTTTCAGGTTTCAGATGGCTCCGTTGCTGGCACCCATGTAAATGTGTGCTGGGGTCCCTCACTCTGTTTTTTTTTTAATGTTCTTTTAATCAGTTCAGAAACCTTGAGCTCAAACTAAGGTGGGAGAAAAGGCCAGACGTGCTTTAACGAATAATAAAAGAATTGTGAATTTGTCCCACATAAAATGCAGGGCGTTTACGAACATGTTGAAAATAAAAATAGTCCTTGAAAGAAAAAAGAATGTTTCAGTTGTTTTGCTTTTATTATTTTCATTTCGTCATGATGCTTATTAAACCTTTTTGCCTAAGTCAGACTTAGGCCAAAACAGAATGTACCTGTTACGTCATTGCCCTATCCATGGTGCATCCATTAATGTAAAAATAATTCAAAAGTGCCAAGCCATTATCCTGGAATTGGAAATAAAACTTTCTGTAATGGCCTAACTCATTCATAGACGTAGACCATTTTGGTTCTGGGGTTGTTTCAGCCAACGTGGATGATGGCAACTTTTACCTAGCCCTATTAGTGGCAGGTAATTTTCTCTCTCCCTTGACAGACTTTTTTGGATATTGTTGGGGGAGCGTAGTTTTATTACAAAGGCAAATAGGGAAACTACTGAGTTGTGTTCACTGCTCAGCTCTAGCTTTCTATGTAAAATACTGCCCTCTCCTAACAAGGTCCAAAAAACTTTCGACTTGGCTGTTTTTAGGGGACCGTGGCATGTTACACGGTAAACTATAGATGAGCAGTGAACACTACTCAGTATTATCTCTATAATGGCTTTGTAATTAGTCCACGGTTCCCTAGCAACAATCAATCCAATATTACTTGGTCAATTGTGAGTGTGCATGAGAAAACCCGGTATAAGTCGGCAGAGCTGATTTTGAGAAAAACGGCTTTGAAGTGAAAATATGGGTCCGACACAAACTTCCAACTTGGCTGTTGTTTAGGGGACCGTGGCATGTTACAGGGTAAACTGCAGACGAGCAGTGAATACTACTCACTATAATCTCTATAAAGGCTTTGTAATTAGACTACGGTCTCCTAACAAGATCAAAAAACTTCCGACCTGGCTGTTGTTTAGGGGACCGTGGCATGTTACAGGGTAAACTGTAGACGAGCAGTGAACACTACTCAGTATGATCTCTATAACGGCTTAGTTATTAGACTACGGTCTCCTAACAGCAATCACTCCAATATTACTTGGCCAATTAGCTGTTGCCACTTATAGGATTAAATGCCATTTTCACAAAATCTTGTTTTAGGACTTCAATCTATCAGAAATGTCTTGTCTTTTATTATATGTACAGAACTCAAAATGTCATGTTGCCGACTTATGCCGGGTTTTCTCATGCACACTCACAATTAGCTGATTTAATCGGCTATGGGTATTTTGGCCTAAGTGACTGCATTGCAAAAGAATTTAAAGAAGTTTTTTGCGATTTTCTCAGAAGTGCAAAAAATGACTTAGGCAAAAAGGTCAGCACCATGATGATTTGAGACAGAACAAAGTTGGCCTGACATAATATGAATATTACATTTACCTGTGGTCTTTTCTTTTTTATTTCTCAGCTAAAGGTCATTTAATTAACATGGGAAAAAGCATTGGAGTCAGCCTAGTGTTCTTTTCTGAAGTCTTATGGATAAACTGGTAATTTATAATATCACTAATAATATAATAAGGTGTAACGTTTGAGAAAAATGACAGTATAAAAGCGACCCAAAATTATAAAATGTAGACGAGATTGTCGAGAAATGAAGGTGATGTTGCACCTTCTTTTCCATTGTTTTTTCTTTTTTCTCAGTGAATTGAGTTGCACAAAAGTTGGTGAATGTAAGACACAGGAGCATTAATTTTGTACCCTTTCAATAGGGCAGTTTTCATAAATCGAAGTCCAGATCTTTTTTTTTTTTTTTGATATCAATTTTGTCACAGTTGTCTGGCCCTGAAGTGCTCAAATCATCACTGGGAGTATAATACACCATATTATATGAATTCACTCTTAGATTACGTCCTGTTAACGTTGAAGTGCATGTTTATGAATGTAGTTAAACCTACTCGTAGTCCACTGTTGCAAGTAATTCAAACCCATATTTTTCCCCTCGTCCTGAAGAGTGCAATAAAAACTTTTAGCAAAGAGCACAAGATGCCCTCTTTTTACACTGTAAATTAATTTACCCATAGCCCTTTTCAAAATAATCCCCGTCGGTTTTCCTTCAATATCTCTTTCATATGATTCCATGATCCACCTAGATGATATTTTTTTATTCCTTGATAAACCAATTTGTCTCAAAAAAATATTGTCACACACTTTTTAGTAAAGAAATATTTTTCTTCGTCAGAGCTTATTTTAAATTTTGATAATTAATTAAACTGCAACTCACTGGTTGCTCACAGTAAGTGAGGTAAACAACTTTTTCCGCAACTTCAATGTTCTCTCAGCCTGTGCCACTCCTACCTAGTTTAAACGTCTTCTATGTTTAGCAGTCACTAATCCTACAAAAGCTGATGTGTAGGATTTACATCAAGTTTGCACATGGACAAAACATTGTTCTCGTGTAGATCTGCTGGTTATGACACCACACCAATGTCGGTCTGATGTAGGGAATGCGCCCCTCTCATGATACTACCAAATCAACAGAAATCCAATACAGATCTACATTGGTTGAATTTGGGGATGCTGGGCATAGTTTATACATTTATGTTCCTTGAAGATGAATATTTGCGTACAATTTTTTTCATTGTCATTTTTTTGTCTCTTGTATTCCTCAGTGAAGATATGGCTGTGGGATGAATAATGAATGAAGGATTGCACAGAAGTGGCAGAAGTGAAAAAGCAGAGAAAATACCACCTCCCAGTGCAGTCGGTCTCCAGTGTTTCCATGCTCTCACTGCAACTGACAGTTCATGGAATGGAACATGCTAATAATGGAACATGCTGATCGGTCATCTTCGCACACACAAACAGCCAGGCAGAAGAGATTGAAATTGTGGTCATCTTTTTTTTCCAAAGGACGAGCAACAACAGCATGAGCTTATGAAATATACTGGTACTGTACTTGTCATATAGAGCGTTAAGAGCATGGAAGAGCCTGTGAACAGGATGAAGTGTTATTTTTGGCATGCTAAGTCATTCCTTCTAAATCAATGGTACTCGGAGTTCTAGGCTATATTTCTCCTCTTGTGACCCATTGGTTCTCCAGTTCCTCCCCCATTTTGAATTGTCATTAATTTTTTCACTGTAATACTTTTACAGTGTCAAAAATAGGCCAAAAGAAAAAGTTGTATATCGCAAAGCCTCGCGTAAGAAAAAAAGCCCAAACGGTACAAATACTTTTACAGTGGTAATTATTGAAACACTTTTTTGTGAACTGTTAGTTCGTGATCAGCATTATAATTCTGTTAATTATTACCTCATTTGATATTCAAATTTATATACACAGAGTACAGAGCACATTCGTCCTCGAATTCCTCCTCTGACTGAAATACCTCCCCAGTCACACCCTTGCCATGGGGGTTGTGTGCCTGCCATCTGAGAATCACTGTCCTACACCTAGACTGACTAAAACGTTTTGTGAAATTGTCCCTGTATATATCCTGGAGAAGGTTGTGTGCAACACTGAGCATATCAAATAGTCTGAAGTCAAATTCCCCAAATTACTGTTTTCAATGTGCCGTAAGAAGCAGGCGACATCCGATGTAAAGGAAGTAATCAAAATTATAGAATGTTTGAATGATTAAGATGGGTTATAGCCCTTATTTGACAGGTGCATTGTAATAATTATTATCCCCAGTGATGCTTTGCCTATACATTTTTCCTTTTCATCGTTTCTTCTGTTAGAATACCTTACCTAATTCATGGTTATTCATGAGTAAGACTTCTCTGCCTATTGAAATTTTAATGGTCCAGTATTAATATTAATTTTCATTAACGTTGGGTGTATCATAATAATCATCCGCTGTAGGATAAAATACAGTCATGTATATTAATGAATTTAACTCTTTGTGTGCCATGAATTTTTGCATGTTTGCCTATACAGGAAGAAACTAGTGGGGGAAATGAAGGAAGACTAACTACAGCAACATCTATTAGTAGAAATCGACTTTCTTTCTTCCTGACACAGAATAGCCTAGTATTCTTGTGCACCAATACATCGGTGACTGGCACAAACGTGACCAGTGGGAGAACCAATTTTGGTGATTGGCACCCAAAGAGTAAATGAGCAAATTTTACGGTTTTGAGAAGACTGTCATAATACTCACATTTTTGTAGCCTATTCCAGCCTGTGGCTGACTGGATTCTCTTTTTTTCTTCTTCTGATTCCTTGTTTTTCCTCTTACCCTTTTTCTTCCTCACTTTTCTTTTGTTTTGTTTGTTTTTGTTCCTTTTTTTTTTTCTCTCCTCTTATTCCTTTTCTCCCCAGCTTTTTTTACGAGTCTTTTTTCTTTCTATCTCCTTTTATCTGCTGCTTCTGATATGTTTAGCCTATCCCAATTACTTCAGGTATTGAAAGGATCATTAAAAAGACCCCACAGTCTCATATAAAACTGTACCTTTGAAAGCAAAAGCAAAACATTTCATTGATTTCTTAATGGTGTTTCCATTCTTTTCATTGCAGAGATGGTGCTTATATCCTTTCTGATCACAGAGGATTATAACATCGACTGCAACTCTTGGGTCCAAAATAAAGTGTTGATGTGTGAGTGCTGTAAAAACACCACAAGAAATTAAAATGAATAAAATGGCTGGAATGCCTCACACAAGGGCTATGTGCATTTGACCTTATGCAAAAGAAAAGTTCCTACTGGCCAATTTGGTAAGTGGAGAGACTTGAGAATAATTTGATCTAATCTGGAAAAGATTGCTGAAACCTCTGGGACCAATTCAGATAATTTGTTATTCTCTTCATTCAAATCCGGTGTTATTAAAACAAGTGTGACACCTTTTTGTGTGAATGTGAAAAAAAAGTTTATTTGAAAATTTGAAACAATATTTGCATTTTTTTTCTTTCTGACACCTTGTCTTTGCTGTAGATTCATGTATATGTAAGAATATATACATATAGTCCTGAAAGTCCTAGAACCATATAGTATGAGATACAGATATCAGCTCAGTCTGCCCCAAAAATTTCTTACGCATTTAGAAAGTCATTAGGCACTTATCGTATAAGCATGAGGATATTTAATTCCATATCGCTGCTTTAAAAGACAAAACAATTTCAAAACAGTGTGGGTTGTTTGTTATTTCTTAAAACGACTCCAAGGGGAGGATAACAGTTCATAAAATATATATTGAAAATGTGATTCAAACTAGGTGCTGCCTGTTTGCACAGGTTAGTGAATGGATAAAAAAAAATATTTTGTATTGGCCTATCTCTTGTCAGTGGTTTGTATACGATGGATTTAATGCAGCATTGTGAAAGTCTAGTAACTGACGTTACATGTTCACAGTGAAATAATTATGTCTTAGAATGTAGATAAATCTATTATGTGGCTCAGATTATACTTTGATGTTCTTGTCTTGGTTACGCTGTTGTTAGCCCTTTGGTTATATTTTTCCAATATTAAGCCTTCAGTTTTTGAGGCTTGCTGGTTTGGGCAATTGCACCTCAGTCATTATTATCATCTTATTATAACAGAGCTAGAGGGTAATTAAGTATGTAAGCACCTAAAGCGCCATGACTACCTGACCAAAAATGATGAAACTGTGCTGCCTCAATTTTTTATGATAGATTACATATCCAATTTGGACAAAATTGGTCTCAAGATTATTTCATCGTTGGTGCAAGTTTTCTTAAGCGTAAACTAATCTAAACCAGTCTCCTTTCTATTGACCAGTTGTGTTTATCAAGTTTCAGGCGATCTTTGAAAAATGCAAAACATGAATTATGAGGTATTATATGAAATGAAAATATCTATGTATTACATTCACATCAGTTCCAGATACTATAGGCTCTGTTTGTGAGATAACATTAAATAAATTAGAAATTAAGAAAACAAACCTTTCTCAATTTGAACTAATCGATTATTCCTATTTTGCTCCCACAGGATGGAATGCACTTCATTTTGGACCTCTACCAAACTATGGGCAAATCCATCATTATTTCATTAGTGCAATTACAGATGAAGGAGAGGGCCCACACATAAGCAAGCCCTTTGTCAAAGGCAAATCCTTTTTTACGAGTGGACGTGTCTGAGATGTGGAGGACAGTTTGAGGGAGACTTGTACTATTTAAGAGTATGTTAGCATTTTGAAAATGTGAATACATTGTTTCTCATTTTCAGAAAGGCATCAATTTTTGTTCCAATTACTCTTTTTTGTTAACTGCTGTTAAATGAGCTTACCATACATGTTATATAAATTCATTCAATCAAATACTAAAAGAAACAAAAGTATTATTTACTTGCTTTTGATGATAACCCTGATCAAATGGATTTTTTTTTTTCAGTAAACTGAGTTAAATTCATAGACGTTTTTTTTAGAAAGTTTGTCAAACAGCTAGAGCGGCCCTCTAAATGTAGATGAGTGAATTGGTAAATCTAAATCTAGGTTCTACTCAAGCTGAATTCTGCTAAATCTGCTGTGTGTTCAAGTCTAGATCAATGTCTAGAAATATCTATGCGAGATCCTGTAGTAGATCTCACAGTCTGAGTGGAACTCTGCCTAGACTCAAGATCTAGATCTAGAGTCTATCTTGATGTAAATTCTAGTGTATAATCTTGTTTATAAGTCATTATTTTAGATGTAGATGTAGATTATGATAAGTGAGGGTATTCCCCTTTGGATTTGTTCAATTTAGTAAAAAAAAAAGCAGTGTGACATTTATCGCATTATACAAAAAAAAATGTTGTTACAAGTATGTACATCCCTCAAGTTTTTTGTGCTCAGGGTACATATTATTCGAATGCCTTTAGTGACGCCGAAATATCCTAATGACAGCCTTAATTAATTATTCTTTCAGATGTTCTTTTTTTTTATCCTCCTGTGTTTTGGTTGAGAGGGTAGGGTTAGGGATTCAATAAGATTTAAGGTTGAGAATAAGGATGGAGTTAGGGATAGGTATGTATTCATACACACCCCTGTCCCAAAATGCTTGGGGTGCATACTTAAGTAGTCATAATATCAGCTTGTGGTGCGCAGAGGTGTTGAACGGAGTCAACCCAAAGTGGACTTCCGGTAATAAAGAGAAAGAAACGACTCTCGAGATTTACACTGAGCTGGACGGTTTTGAGTTGGTTGTGTATCTGCCTGTTGTGTCCGTCAAGTGCTATAGTGGTGACCCCGACGTGATCTTTAGATCTAGACAGAACATTCCTATTCTTAATCTTTCAACGACGATTCGTCCACGATGTCAATAGAAACAGTAGTACTTAAATTACCAACGTTTTGGACCACTTGTCCTTCAGCGTGGTTCGCTCAAACTGAGGCTCAGTTCGTGCTGCGTGGAATCACAACAGACGAAACGAAGTACTACTATGTAGTAGCGGCACTCGACGCTAACACAGCTTCAAGATCTTTATCAATCATATCCTCACCTCCTCCAACCTGTAAGTACGACACGCTTAAATCGTTCCTTACGGATGCTTACGGGTTATCAGAAGCAGAGAAAGCAGACACTTTGCTAAACATCAAAGAACTAGGTGACAGCAAACCGTCAGAATTAATGGACAGAATGCTAGCTCTTTTGGGAGACCACAAGCCATGCTTCCTTTTCCGCCACCTGTTTCTCAGACTGTTGCCTGAATCTATTCGTGCTCCACTTGCTAATTCCCCCAATATCACTGACTACCGAGCACTGGCGAAAGAGGCTGATAACCTATTTAACTCTCTGACAACAAACGCGACAATCTGCACTGCGGTTCAACCACCTAAATCAACACCAACCGTAGCACATGATGCAGGTTTGTCTGAGATTGACACGATTTGTTGGTTTCATCGAAAGTTTGGTTCAAATGCCAGGCGATGTTCCAGCCCATGTAAATATTTCAGCAACTTCAAGATTAAAAAGAACCAGGGAAACGGGAGAGCGGGCCAGCGGTAGAAACTTTGGTTGCTGGTCCGCCATGTTCGCCCACTACACCATGTACTAAACAAAACCTAGACACAAAGGTAACCCAACTATTTGTGACCGATGCACAGTCTAAAAGACGCTTCTTGGTGGATACAGGCACACAAGTCTCTGTAATACCGGCAACATGGGCAGAAAGAGCGTCAGGTGCTACAAGAACACCTTTGCAAGCCGCCAACGGAACCTCCATAGCGACCTATGGTTCACGAATCTTACCTTTGCATTTTGGCAACCGGATTTTCAAAGCACGTCTTATATCAGCTAATGTCAAACGACCTCTCTTAGGGGCTGATTTTCTCCGTCAGCACAACCTGTTGGTCGATATTCGAGGACGCCGCTTGATAGAAGCAGAATCTTTTGCTCACATTCACTGCACTGTCAGTTCAGTTTTAAATAACTCGGATCTTGCTCTCATAGAACCCACGAGCAATAAGTTCCGTAAAATTCTCAGTGACTATCCTGAACTGTTACAGCCAACCTTCTCCACTGCTGAGGTCAAGCACGGGGTGAAACATTTTATCCCAACTAAAGACAGGCCAGTCTTCGCTCGTGCGCGTCGTCTAGCACCAGACAAGCTAGCCTCTGCAAGGAAGGAATTTTTGGAAATGGAAAAGATGGGTATTGTACAGAAATCCAACAGCCCCTGGGCATCCCCACTACACATGGTACCTAAAAGTAACGGAGACTCACGTCCTTGCGGCGACTACCGCAGACTGAATGATGCCACAGTTCCTGACCGCTACCCGATACCCCATATTCAAGACTTTTCGGCTTGCCTGGCTGGTAAAAAATATTTCTCCAAGATTGACCTTGTGAGGGGATATCATCAGATTCCTGTAACTCCCGAGGATATACCTAAAACAGCTGTTATCACGCCTTTTGGTTTATGGGAATTTTTACGTATGCCATTTGGCCTTAAAAATGTAGCGCAGACGTTTCAACGGCTCATGGACTCTGTGCTCCAAGATTTAGACAGCGCATTTGTCTACCTTGACGATATTTTAGTGGCTAGCTCCTCAGCCAAGTCTCACGTAGAGGACCTCAATGCAGTTTTCCGGCAACTAAAACACCACGGACTGGTAATCAAGCTTGAAAAATGTCTCTTTGGAGTAGCATCGCTTGATTTTTTGGGACATCGAGTGTCTGCATCAGGCTCAGCACCTATGTCGTCCCGTATTGAGGCAGTAAAGAAGTTACCACAACCAAGAACTGTAAAGGCTCTCCAAGAGTACCTTGGGATAATAAACTTTTATCACCGTTTCATTCCAAACATAGCTTTGATGTTGCGCCCCCTTTATCAAGCTCTGAAAATATCCAAACCACGCCAAGATCTCATTTGGTCCCAGGAAATGAAACAATCCTTCCTTGCCGGTAAACAAGCATTGGCAGATACAACCATGCTGGTACATCCATGTACAGATTGTCCATTAGCTTTGACATGTGACGCATCTGATGTGGCCGTCGGCGCAGTCCTTGAGCAGTACAACCATGGTTGCTGGGAGCCACTTGCCTTTTTCAGTCGCCAGCTGCGTAGTCCGGAGATCAAGTACAGTACTTTTGACAGAGAGCTTCTGGGCGCCCATTTGGCAATACGCCATTTTCGTTATATGCTTGAAGGGAGGCAGTTCACCATCTACACAGACCACAAACCTCTAGTCCATGCAATGTCGAAAACATCTGAACTATGGTCAGCTCGTCAGCAAAGGCAACTGACTGCTATCTCAGAATTTACGACCGATATTAAGCACATCTCGGGAAAGAAGAATGTAATTGCCGATATCCTTTCTCGCGCTTCCACTTCCACAAACGCGGTCTCGTTAGGCATTGACTTTACAGCTATGGCCAAGGCGCAAATTTTGAGTCCAGACATACAAGCGTACAAAACTGCCATCACAAACATGAAAATTGCTACGACAAAGCTGAATGATGAAGGACCAGAGCTTCTCTGCGACCTTTCAACTGGTAGAGCCCGCCCTATCGTTCCTCCAGATTATCGACGCCCGGTGTTCGAGGCTGTCCATAACCTTGCTCACCCAGGAGTTAAGGCTACTGTTAAACTCATTGCAGAGAAATACGTGTGGCATGGCCTCAGCCGCCAAATTAGCGATTGGGTAAAGGAGTGTCACAATTGCCAGGCATAAAAAATTCAGAAACATACCAAGGCGCCCCTTCAGACATATAGGCTACTGCACCTGACAAAAGATTTTCCCATATCAACATCGATATTGTTGGTCCATTACCCCAGTCATGTGGTTACCGTTACCTCCTAACCATCATTGACCGTAATACACGTTGGCCAGAGGCAATTCCTATGACAAACATTACAGCACCAGAATGTGTTCGGGCTCTCCTTGAGGCTGGATCTCTCGCTTCGGGGTTCCCGTGGACATATCGTCGGATTGTGGTTCACAATTCACATCTTCCTTGTGGGCTGAAATTGCGAGACGCTTAGGAGCCAGACTCCATCGGACAACATCATTTCACCCCCAAGCCAATGGGATGGTGGAAAGGTTTCATCGCACACTCAAATTAGCTTTGAAGGCACGACTAACAGGGAACAATTTGGCAGAAGAACTACCTTGGGTACTCCTCGGACTCAGAACAACTCCAAAGGAGGACCTGGGAACTTCATCGGCAGAACTTGTCTATGAGGAACCGTTGACTATCCCCGGTGAGTTAATCCCGTCGCAGACTCAGTCTTGGTCTGCATCAGATTTTTTAACAGCTCTCCGAGACAAAAACGGTCTACGTGTACCTAGGCCAGCCATCCACCATAGTAACCCATCTACGCACTTACCACCGCTCTTGTTATCATCCAAATATGTCTACATACGCACAGATACAGTGAAAAGTCCATTACAAAGGCCTTACACCGGTCCTTATAAGGTGCTAACTCCTGGAGATAAAACATTTCTCATAGACAGAGGTGGTCGTGCCGAACGCATCTCAGTAGACCGCCTTAAGGCTGCACAAGTGGACTCATCAGAACCGGTACAACTTCAGCAGCCGGTGCGCAGAGGCCGTCCTCCAGTCTCACAAGAGTCACAACTTAACAAGAAAACTAGAAACAATAATGATCCACCCACAACTGTATTTGACCACAGACAGCTCACTTCTCGTTCAGGACGACCAGTGAGACTCTGTGAGATGTCTGTGCTAGGGTGGGGTGTGGGGTGCGCAGAGGTGTTGAACGGAGTCAACCCAAAGTGGACTTCCGGTAATAAAGAGAAAGAAACGACTCTCGAGATTTACACTGAGCTGGACGGTTTTGAGTTGGTTGTGTATCTGCCTGTTGTGTCCGTCAAGTGCTATAAGCTAGCAAATAAGAAGGATGATTTCATGGATCATTACCTTTGGATATAATTGCTCCTTGTGGATTTAAAAAAAAATCTTGTCATGTAACTCACATCAAGATATGATCTGATGCACTTATCTCTGATTTTGTACAAATGGCGCTTATCGCATTTTACGGTCAAACCCTCCATTTGAATACTTGAATAGATGTGTCTTTCTCTTCGTCATATAATGTAAACATCAGTTGTTTTCTGTATAATTACTAATCCTTAGTGATTGCTCGAGGAAAAATGTTTCTTTTAAAGAGTAAACCTGTACTTATATGATAACAGCTGAGTGGAATTCAGCACTATTTGTCACTTGATGTAAGAATGAAATTGTTTTTCAGAAATGCTGAAAAATTTTGTCTCTTTTGTGTCCATTTGTTGAGTTGTGTGTCCATGCTACAAACTGCATGTTCCAAGTGGTATGGACAGTGTACCCTTTCATAATTATTACACATTTATTGTTCTTTTTTATCAGTATAGTCAGGAGGAAATGAAAAGTTTGAATGCAGTCACAGGTACTATTTCATTTTCAAACAAGTATAAAATATTGTTTTGGCATAGGGCCAGTATATTTGAATAAAACATCAAGAAATAGAATCAAAGAAGTATGTATTTTGTGTATTCTGTAAAACAGCTGTTTTGTTTCATTAAATGTGATGACTGGAAGGTGGACTTATGAGTTAATTTGTTGTGTTAAGAGAGATAGGGTGAGTGAGGAACAGAATAGCGAAACATCATCACTTAACACTAACGGTATGGCAATGAATGTTGACTTTCTGTTGCGAAAGCTCATGTTTAGACTTAGACCTATTATTACTGTGCACACAAAAAGAGTGCAGAAACACAGGGGACTGCGAAGCTTTAAAAAAAAAAAAAGGAAGAGAAAAAATTGTGTAGGCCACTGTGTACAATGTCCAGCGTTAGACACAACCATCAACAACAACAAAAAAAAACCAACTAGGTGTACCAGTATTCCAAAATTCCAAATAGAATTTCAAATGGAAAAAGGTACGTGTATAATCTCTCGGATTTTAAGTCTTTCATCAACTATAAATAAACAAACAATTATAACGTATAATTCACTGATTGCTGTGGTGTTTCATATTTTGAAAATATTCCACTTTCTTATAGTTGCAAAGCTATCTTTTTTGTGTGTGATTAAACGTACTTTGCTTACAATGAGTGACACTGAATTGTCATTTGGCATCTCAATGCTGATTTTTGTTTTCTTTTGATGACAGTTCTAGGATAACTGAAGCCGCCTTCCTCCTGAAAAACTTTCCCGCTTAGAAATAAAGACGACATAGCATTTTTTGACGTTGCAGAATAGTGAAAGGAACGTAAAACTACAATTATTAGATTGAGGGTAACTTGCTGAAGCCTTTTGGAAAGCACTTGATTGTACATTTATTTTACAAAATGCACAAGAACCAAGGTAAAATTTTCTGTAGTAAGAAATACAGTAAAAATTTTATGATTTTATTCCTAAATAAACACTACATCCAGGTCTATTATAAAAATTTTGGTCACGCTTAGTCACAGACGTATGCGGATAAGATCTGGATCTTATTTGCAGATATGGATTTTTGGTTTTGTGGTGATTTTATTTAGAAAGACCTAGCTCTTTTAGATTACCATTCTGGCTTGTTTTGTTGAATAATTAGGCTCTTCAGTCGATTCGGAGTAGCTAACGCATGGTGTTTCTTACAGTAATAATGCACCAGGTTGTCTTTTTTTTTTTTTTTAGCGGTACTTATCGGTTATCGTGTCCTCGGTAGCCGAGACCTTGCTTAGTACGCTTTTATTGAGGTTCCTCGGTAGCATGCTAAGTAAACTCGCCTGCCAAAGTGGTAAAGGGGGGGAGGCGGGGGTTTCGAATCTCCACAAGAGATGACTTTTGTTTTTTGTTGTTGTTACTTTTTTCTGCTTTTCTCCCATTTGATCATCGTTTCTTTGCCCCAGAGTATAAATTTGTGACTAGGATTTTTTTGTCAGGTGTGAAGTCACAGATAAGCCAGACAGAGCAGATAAAAATGAACTAAACTTCCATGTAAACAAAAAAGTAATACATGTAAAACAAAACATGACAAATAGCTGAAGCAGAAGACTCACAAAATATATTTTCAGCAAATACAGGATAGATCTAAGTCACGACAGAGAGAGACGAAATTTTCAGCTCACACTGACTAAAAGAAATCATTTATATTTTTAAAATTGGATTTAACATTATTATTTCTAATTAGCAACTGTCCCGTTTAATGAAAAGGAATAAATGAAATGGACAGGAATAATGAAAGAAGTAATCTGGAGCACACTAGTAATGATCAGTTTCTCCACGACATCAATTTCGCAAAATCCTTAGAAAACAAAGTCATTACTAATAAATGAGCAGTACTAGGTTAAAAAAAATAATTAAAATAAATAAAAGCTCCGTCGTGGGATTGATCCGGAGACAGATTGAACCCGTAGTTTCCGACTGATAACCGCAAACACTAGGCATTGCACCATGGCAGACCACGGTAGGCTGGAGGAACTTTTCCATAGTAGACACCACGAGAGAAGATGAAAGGGGTCGAAACGAAAATAGATAAATATAAAATGTTAAGTTTTTTCTCTTTCTAAATAATTGGCAGTCATGAGTTAAAAAGATACAGTTGAAATAGCACACAGAAGGGTTGTGTCACCAATAAAGCAAAACCTGTCGGGTGTGTGTGGGGGAGAGGGGGGAGCTATTAATAAAAAAAATCAGATGAAAAAAATGAGGGCCAACAGCCGACCAAACAATTTTCTAGTGGAGGGGCAGAGAGAGAGAGAGAGAAATGGGTTTATTTGCGAAGCTCCACAGTTTAAGGTGAGCCACGAGAAACTGACTCGCTCACCAATAAGCCCCCCCCCCTTTTTTTTTACATGCCCGAGAGAGAGAGATAGTGAGAGAGGGACAGGGAGGGAGAGAGAGAATGCGAGAATGAAAGAGGAGTGGGCTTATTTGCGAAGCTCCATAGTGCAAGGTGTGTCATGAGAAAACTGAACCGGTCACCACAAAGCCACCCCCCCCCCCCCACATGCCCAAAAGACATAATTATGCTCACAAGTGCGTTTTATCAGCTCACTCTGTTTAATGTGTTGCACAGAATCTCTGCAGTTCAGGGGCGTCTTTCTGTATGTTTTAAGGGAAAAATGCATTTCCACACTTCAGAAGTCAGGTGTGTTGCACACGTGGATTATACTCTAAGCAATCGTGATGGGGTGGTTCAAACAATGAAGGATTACGTATACTATATCTCCAGTGTTAATTAAATAAGCTACAAGTACTTTGAAACCTTTCGTTACAATGTGAAGTTCATGAGGATCTATGACTGTATTTATTGTACAAGGTGAGGTATATAGATATTCCAGTGACTAATAATATTGTTTGACTGCCAGTTCGTCCATGGCAATACAGTGTAAACCGTGTAATGATTGCTACCGAAAATAATTAAGTAAATAAGTAAACAAATAGATGGATAAAATTAATAATGGTCGTAGAGGATGGTGGTTCTAATTAGAGGCCTGTCATATGTTTAAATTTGGTTATTTGATCTTTCTCTCTCTCTCTCTCTCTCTCCCGTTTCTCTCTGCCTCGACTTTATTTTCACACAGAATGCTGAACTGTTGACTATGGCAGATTTCATCCTCGGCCTCCCCCTCTCCCAAGTATAAACCTCAGTACCTTTCAATCGTAGTTCAGATTGTTTCGTTAGTTTTAGTTTGGATACAACTAATAGTTTCAAAATGCTGTCAAGATATTGTTCTGAAACGAAAGTGACGTGGGCACTGTGTCGAACCTTCCATATCACTGAAATGGCACTAATACTGATGACAGGTGTTGGATTTAGAAACAAGATAGGCACTGTTGACTCTGCCGACGTATAACTTCATTAATGCTTGGATACAGTGTTTCTCCAGGTGATTATTATTATTAGTATTATTATTTTCAATCTGAAGCATGAATGCACTAATTTTGGTTGGAGTCTATGACTATAAAATACATAAATTACTAATGAAAGAAAAGTCTAGGCGAGGTGTTATTTATTGTTCTAGTATCCATTCCATTTTAATTATTCACTCCGCACTGTTCGAGTCGTGAGATTAGGCAGTTAATCAGCAATGGGGTTAGCACATTCACTATAAATCATACAATGCTAGAATAGGATCTGGGACTAAGCAGAAAGATGACAGCGAGGGGCATTTGTTAGAAGGGAGAGGCATAATTTGTGATTCACTAAACAAATAACTGGGGTTGGGAAGTGGAAAGATCAAACTTTAAAAAGAAAGGGAAAAAAAAAAACCTATAACACCTTTAAAATCATCTGGGTTGTTCTGCTTTCTAAGCTCTTTTGGCTAGGCCTATAAAGAATAATGCGGACATCTTGATATGATTTATTGTGATCTGGGTGTGGTTCATCTGAAAGGCCAGTTTAAAATTATAGCTGCGTCTGTTATATAAATCCACTGAATTTCAGCTCCATTCCACTAGTTTTACTTCAACAGCCGGTGCAACAGTATTGTTTTAATTTTGGGGCTTGTTGGTGTTTATTTGCATTTTAGTATTTTGATTCAAATGCAGTGCAAATTACATTCTGAAAAGAAAGATGCTTTGGATATTTTTGCAGGCTATATTCATCAGCAAATACACATATAATATATATGTTATAATATACATATGATATATTATATTGCCAAAATATTCTGTTGCTGGACAAGAACATTTTACCAGTAAGCTGGATTGGAGTTTAGGAATTAATTATTTTATTTTAGGACAAAGTAGGCATTGTTGTTTGGTCTTTCCTAGATCTAGATCTGGCAGCAATCGATCTTTTACATTTCTTTCAAGACGGACGGCACATGGGGCACGGACATGTAGGATTGATGTAGGCAAAATGATGAGATCCTTACGCATAGGATTTAAGTCAGAACAAAGTAACATTCTGGTCATAATTATTGTCAACATCAGAATGATGTCATTCCTAGGTGAAAATTGTACAATTTGAGTCGGACCAAAGCAGTATTTTGATATTGCCAACATCGAAACATTGTAATGCCTACGGCAAACTTCATGTCAATCCTACATAGAATTCCTACATCATATTGATGTAGAAAAAAATGACATCATTCCTAAGCCAGATTTAAGTCGGAATAAAGTATGTCTAATCGGATTGCCACATCAGAACAATGTCATTCCTATGGGCAAAGTTGATGTCAATCTTACGTAGAATTCCTATATTGGATTAATGTAGATAAAAATGACATCATTCTTGGGTCGGATTTAAGTCTGAACAAAGTGGTATTTTGATCACAGTGCCAACATTGGAACAGTGTCATACCTAGTTGCAAAGTTCATGTCAGTCCTACAAAGAATTTCCACATCGGATTGATATTAAAAAAAATGACATAATTCCTATGTCGGATTTAAGTCAGCCATGCTTCTTTGCTGCTGTCCAAGCAAGAACTGGCAATTAAGTAAACATATTCTGTTTAGATTCTATATACATCTCCTATTCCAATCTTTTATTGTTCGATTGTTTTATCTGTTCGATTTCCCATATATATTTTTTTCTGTTGTTTTTTCTTTTCTTTTTTCCCTTGAGGAAGGCGCTTGCCAAAATATCGGCCATTTTCTGTCTTCTCATTTAGTTTGCGTTTCATTGTATTGTGTGGCTATTATTTCTTACGTGAGGCTTTGCTGCATGCAACTTTTTCTTTTGCCCAATTCTGACATTGCTTATAGCTTTGCTGCGACCCCAGAGTTTTTCTGTGGTTTTTATAATATTTCATCCTTTGTTATTTTAGATGACATAAAGTCAATGAATGCATTTCAGCACATGAATGCATTTCAGCACATGAATGCAGTCATACAGAGAAAGGAACATCCACCTGGTGCCAGCTACAAGCCTTGCAGATACAAAACGTTACTGGTCATTTGTCACTCGCCACATCAACAAACTACAAAGTCACATGCCACTGTCTGTATGTATATCTATTGGGTAAGTCACGTGATGTGGAATGATTTAAGTTTTTTTTTTTTTTTTTTGTCTTCCATTCATCATGTACGATGTGTGTTGGCCTTTTTTGTCAACAAACATGGTGACTGATGAACAGGGCTGCCACTCTTCCACGAAAACGCGAAAATCCGCAGTGGAAGAGATCAGCAGTAATTTTTCCGAGGTCCTGGTGATTTTCCGATGTGCGGGTGATTTTCAGATGTCCCTTTTTTTTTTTCTGCACTCCACGGTGATTTTCAGGGTCGCGCATATCCAATGCCCTGGTCCAATTTCCCTTTTTTTTGTTTCAGTCCGTGACCAGACTAGAGAAGGGTCAGGGAAAATTGCCTACCGATGCAATGCCTCGGCCCATTCAATCACGCCAAAGCACACACAGTGTAATTTAAGTGGGCACCTTGGGCGTTGCAAAAGTGAGAAAAGAGGATTGGGTAGGAGGAGGAGCAATAGACAGTGAAGAGGGGAAGCAAATACAATAAGTAACATGCTGTAAGAGCTCTTTTTGGAGGTATTTGGTGGGATTGGCTCATCTCCCAGATATCATAATTATTTATTACTATTATTTAAGTATTTTTTGTGTATTTCGGTGTGTAGGTGTAATGTACGGTCCATTATATCAAATTTATGCGCAGAATATTGTCAATCATTTAAAATTTACGCTCCGCATAGGCGCCACGCATAGATTTCAGATATTTTTTTCTCAGTTGAATGGCAGCCTTGATGAACTGCCAACAGAAGGTGTGGGTGAAGGAACTCTTGAAGAACAAGTGACAGGTGTCAGCACAATGTCGACCTGTCTTATCAAAGAAAATCATTTCGTTTATGATCTAAAAGAGCCGAGACATACAGATCAAAAAACATTACATCATCTCTTATAATTTCTTTAAATAAGTATGGAATTCTGCTTCAATTTCATGGCTTGCTTATTTGGTCGCATATACTTTGGACGAGGTCTTCTATTTCTTTCTTGATTATACCTTTGAGATAACCACCAGATGAAAAGTACTGTGGCACTGTCTGCCGTGTTCTTCACCCTTTTAGCGAGTGGGATGTAGCATACGACCTTTTCTGTGTGACACATTTGAAGTCGTACAGTGTGTGAATTTTGTCATAAAGCTAATTTCATAAGGCAAGTGACATGTGACGAAAAACTTTTGGGCAAGTGACGAATGGAAATCAACATGCAACCTTCGGTTCGTAGCGAGTGGCGAGTGACATGTGGTGAACAATTTTCTCTGTGTGATGCCTATCTAAGTCAGCAATATTCACCACAAACTGAGAGAGATTTAGAAAACAGGAAAAAAGAGTAAAGGGAAATCACTAATTCACTTTATTGTTGACTGTTGTTTGTTGGATGAATGTGGAACACTCAACGGAAGTTCCTCATTTTTGTTTTCTTAAAGTACAGCATGCAAGAGGCTCTTCTTTCTCCTTAATTACTTTATTTCTTTAAAAAGAACAAAAAATATGAGAATGAAGAAATCACTAAAACACTTTAATATCCATGTGTTTTTCTTTTATTTTTATGAATGCCAAACTAAACTAACGAAGTTCGTCGTGTTGATTATATTTTTATCCAATTTGCAAAAGCCTTTCCTTTCCCTGAAATGATTTTTAAATTTTCATATTTCGTATTTGTATTATACATTCTAGATTATTCTTCTACATTTTCTTCCCAGTAGTCAATATCTTAGAATGTCTGAAAATTTATGATTTTGATCTAGTTCCTGTGTTCACACAGATACGGATAAATGTCAATTATTTCTTGTTATGTTTCATTTATTTAGTTAAGTCCACCTGATAATATGGCTGTCTGTGTGCTCTGTTGCCAATTTTAAGTTGGAGCAGATAAAGTGATGTGTGAGCCCCTCTCTTGGGTGATGGATAGTTTATTTTGGTATCGAATCTGTATCTTAAAAGTGGCTTTCTTGTAATGTAGAAAGCCAAGATGACATGACATTTTTATTCCCCAATGAACTTTACATTTTTAGGTGTTGTCTCAGAAAAAAAAAAAGTCTGCAGCAGGTATTTGGAAAGTTCCTCATGGCGGACACAAAAAGGAATACCCAGAAGTATTATAAGATTTACTCGGATAAATAGTGGTATCGATTCCCACTTCCGGTTTGTGGCAAGGAAATCAAGCTGGTGACATGGGGAGGAAGGTAGATAATCACGATTACAATTCATTATTTTTTTAATCGATAACAATTACACTATTTATATCATAGGCACTTATCTTGATGTGCATTAAGTATTAACAAGAGTGTTTGAATGATAATTAAATGTTTTGAGTGAGAGTTATGCAGAAATTAATTTAATAACAATTGTTAAAGCATGTCTAGTTCAAATCTTGTTAACCCTAAGGGCAAATATTGTAAGGATTTTGCGTTATATAAGAAACCCCAACCCTATTTATAGTACAGAACAGCCACTCGTGGGAAACCTGGGTGGTTACTGGCTCCTGCTTCCATGTAGCGTCGAGGTCGGCGGTCGACCAAGGTACTCGCACGGCTAGTCATGCCCAACTAGTCTGTAAAGCTTAGGGTCTGGCGAGATTTCCTCCCTTGAGGCGCTACTGAGGGACTGAGAGTTGGGGTAGAGTTTGGTCGGGGGTAGGCCGGACAAAACATACGGATTAGAACCTACTTCCTTAGGTCTTAAGGGGCAACTGGTACTTTAAGGTATTAGACTTAGGATCGTCCATGTCATGGGAAAAGTGCTCTCGCAACCACATAGTCAAACGGCACACCTAGTGTAGCTAAGTAGGGTAATGTGTGCTGGAGTCCCCGTGCCACTTTTTTTTTTCTTTTTTTCTGTTTTTTAAAATTAGAATAAAGTTCACCTTGAGCTCAGTTGGCAAGAAAATAATAATCATGAATTTGTCTCACATGAAATCTAGAATGCTCACTGAAGAAAAAAACGAAATTGCCGCTTTTGAAAGGAGAAACTGTTATGTTGGGTTTAATTTTTTTTTTCTGTTCGCTTAATGTTAACCTGTGGTGTTTTTTTTACATTCCTCAGCTGAAGATAATCTAACAAAGGGAAAGCCACTGGAGTCTGGTACCACTGTATTATTCTTGGATTGTCCATGTCATGGGAAAAGTGCTCTCCCAACCATATAAACAGATCTAAACAGTTGTGCAAAGTAGGGTAAATGTGTGCTCCTGTCCCTCGCTCCTTTAAAAAAAAAATATCCTTTTAAACAGTTCTAAAACATTGAGCTCGAACTAACGTGGGACAAAAGGTCAGACATGCTTTAACTTGAACAATAAAAGAGTTGTGAATTTGTCCCACATAAAATTCAGGGCGTTTATACATGTTGAAAAAAAAATGTCCCTGAGAGAAAAAAGAATGTTTCAGTTGTTTTGCTTTTATTATTTTTCTTGAGACATGACAAAGTTGGCCTTACATAATATAAATATCACATTTACCTATGTTTTTTTCTTCTTTTATATCACAGTTAAAGATCATTTAATTAACAAGGAAAAAGCATTGGAGTCAGCCTAGCGTTCTTTTCTGAAATCTTATGGATAAACTGGTAATTTATATTATCACTTATCATTTGTTGATCAATTAATAGTATAATAATATAATAAGAAGGTGTAACATTTGAGAAAAATGACAGTATAAAAGCGACCCAAAACTATAAAATGTAGACGAGATTGTCAAGAAATGAAGGTGATGTTGCACCTTCTTTTTCCATGGTCTTTTCTTTTTTCTCAGTGAATTGAGTTGCACAAAGGAAAGTGAATGTAAGACACAGGAGCATTAATTTTGTGCCCTTTCAAAAAAGCAGCTTTCATAAATCGAAGTTCTGGTCCTTTTTTTGCTTGTTTTATTTTTTTGATATCTCTTTTGTCACAGCTGTCTGGCCCTGAAGTGCTCAAAGCATCACTGGGAGTATAATACACCATATATGAATTAATGCACTCTTAGATTGCATCCTGTTAACGTTGTGCAAGTTTACGAATGGAATTAAACCTAGTCTACTGTTGCAACTAATTCAAACGCATCTTTTCCCCTCATCCTGGAGTCTGCAACAAAACTTTTAGCAAAAAGCACAGTATGCCCTCCTTTTACATTGTAAAGTCATCTACCTATGTCTCTTTTATATGGTTCCACCTAAGTGATTGTATTTTTTTTATTCGTATATAAACCAATTTGTTTCAAAAGAATAATATTTTCATAAATTTTTTAGAAAAGAAATAGTTTTCTTTGACAGATCTTGTTTTAAATATCGGTAATCAATTAGAACTGTAACCCATTGCATGGCTGCTCACAGTAAACTGATGTGAACTACTTTTTCCTCAACCTCAATGTCCTCTCAGCCTGTGCATCTCCTATTTGGTTAAACGTCTTCTATGTTTACCAGTCACTAATCCTGCAGCAAGCTGATGTGTAGGATTTTAATCAAGTTTGCACATAGACAAAATATTGTTCTCATGTTGATCCTCTGGTTATGACACCACACCAATGTCGGTTTGATGTAGGGAATACACCCCTCCCATAATCCTATCAATAAAATGGAAATCTGATACAAATCTACATTGGATTAATGTAAGGATGCTGGGTGTAGTTTACACATTTATATCCCCTAAGGATGAACATTTTCCTACAGATTTTGCATTACATGATATATTGTTTTTGTTTTCTTCCTCAGTGAAGATATGACTATTGGAAAGATACTGAATGAAGGACTGTACAGAAGAGGCAGCAGTGAAAAAGCAGAGAAAGTAGCATCTCCCATTTCAATCTGTCTCCAGCGTTTCCATGTTGTCACTACAACAGATGCAGCCACACAATAGAGATGTTGAAGTTATGGTCGTCTTCTTTTGCAAAGGACGATTACCAACAACATCAACATGAGCTTATAAAATATACTGGTACGTTATTTGTCATGACTGAGTTTGAATTCAAGTTTAACAGTACGTAGGCACGATAAAAGCCACTTTGAGCATTTCATGTTTTTTTTCATTATCTCACTTTGGGCTAGCCTTCAACCCCCAGATGCCTATAAGTAAGACCAAATGAAAGTGAAGTGAAAAATCTAAAAGGAAAAGGCCCATACTGTAAAAGTTCTGTATGAACCGTGTAGATCAGCCTCCTTGCTATATCATTCCTTCTAGAACAGTGATTTTTCAGAGCCCCAGGTCACATTCCTGCCCTTGAGACCCCATGTTTCCTCAGTTCCTTCCCCATTTTGAATTGTCATTTAATTTTTTTACTATTATACTTTCACAGTGGTAATTATTTAAAAAAGTATTCGTGAACTGTTAATTCATGATAATCTTTATACTTGTGCATGCTGCTATTTCATTTGATACATATATATACACAAATATACCATTCTTTCCCCGTCTGGAGTTCCTCCTGTGATTGAAATCCCTCCCTAATTCCACCCCTGGTTAAAATTCCTGCCCTAGGAGTCAAGTACCTGCCATTTGAGAACCACGGTTTTACACCTTTGGCCTAAAACTAATTGTGAACTTGTCCATGTGGTTGGACTGGACAGGGTTATGTGTTTCACAACAGCGCTGTACATGTCAGTTGGTATTAGTGTCAAGTCTAAATTCCCCAAAATACTATATTTTCAGTGTGCAATCCTGCCGGAAGAAGTAGCCCAACGGGCGACATCAGATATAAGGGAAATTATGAAAAATTTTTAATGTTTGAATAATTAAGATAGGTTATATTCCGTACATGACTGCTGTCTTGCATTAATTTTATCATTCGATTGGTGACTCATTACCAATTTTCCATTCTAATGTTTCATGTGTTCAAATATTTTACCGAACTCTATGGTTATTCAGAAGCATAACGTGTCTGCCTATTGAAATTTTAATAATCCTTCGCGTAATTTTGATTAATTTTCCTTAATCTTTTTTGCATTATTATAACAATACATTGTATTATAAGATAAATGTGTGTGTTATTGATGAGCAGACTTTACAGTTTGGAGTAGACTGATAAGGAAATTAGATAATTTCTAAATGATATTACTTGAGGAACTCCCCTAAGTTCTCTCTCCACTTTTTATCTACCGTATCAGACGTACTGTATCTATTGTAGCTTTTTCTTTTTTTTTTTTTTACCCATTTAGACACAGAATGTTTTTATTACCAACCGAAAGGATAGAACTACATCAATGTAACTGCTTTTTAGTTTTTTTCTGATCACAAAACAGTTGTTTTGTCCATTTTCATACTGATTTCATACTGTGTCTAGAGTGACACTAACTGGGCAAATCAAGATGCAACATGCAATAAATAAAATGAAGTAGAATGGATGTTTTTGACATAAAACTTTGTGTTCTCAATGACTTTTTGCATTTTTTTCTTTCCATTGACTTTTCACATGACAGAAACAAGCATTTCCATAGTCTCACTCTTTTTTTTTGCAAATTTCAGCTGTTTCTTAGCTTTTAGAGTTTGATATTTGTAGCATGGTAATGAACCAATAGTTTTAATATGAGACAACTTGAGAGTCCACATAGGTGAAAGATACTTATTTTTGTGGGTTGCGCGCAGTTGAGTCTTTATTTGATGATGATAGCAGTAACTTTGACATCACTATTTTTGCCTTTGTATTATGCTTTCCTTGGCACTATATCAAATGATTGTCAACACAGCAAATGTGATTTCTTTATTATAGTAGTACCAGGACACAAAAGGTTCATAATGATTACTGAAACAAGTGCCTTTGCCTTCATATATTAAGATTTATGTATGGTTAAGGATGGTTGATGTGTGTTTTGGAAAGATGGAGAATAATAGTGATTTTGTGCTTCAAATGAGCGAGTTCAGAGTGCGTTATCATAAGTTTGCTGATGAATGTTTGCGGATATGGCTTGGAAGAAAGTAAGAGGGGCGAGCAAGGTTTTATTCATTAACACTTTCCATGCTGCAGATTTCATGGAATTTTTTTTACCTCTGAATGCTACTGCGTCCATCATGAACTTTGCAAACTCATGAAAGAATCGGCAAGAATACAAAAGTAGGCCCCAAAAAATGCAGTAAGTGATCTGGATCATTTATTCACATAACTCAACTCTAGAACAGAAGATTTCTCGAGGAGTATGATGCTAAGAGCCATTGTTCTTTCTCATATTAAATGTTGCAATGACGACAGTGTCAGTAAGAAGAAAACAATATGCAATTTTATAACAGTGACATGGACAGTGTTCAGGATTGGAAATCAATTTTATTGTTGTTTCATTTTGTGAAAGATTTCGATGATGTCTTGAAAAGCTATTGAAGAGATACAACATGTACATGGAAGGTGAAGATTTCAGTGGTTTGAATTTTTGGCCCAGAAAGACTGCAGCAAGTGAATATGTGAGAGGTTTATTGTTACTTCAGTTAATGTATTACTCTTTTGCAATGGCACAGTTCAGTCCTACATGAGATTGAATCTAGTCTTGTCAGAGATTAGTCTTTATAAAATCATTGTAATTTGCCTGAACAGTTGATCGATGTTTGCATTTGGGGGGGGGGGGGGGGGGGGGGGTACTTTTATAATTGGTTACTGTAAAAAAATGTTAAAATTTCCAAGATAAGCTTTCCGAAGAATATATAAATTTGATATAAATTTAAATACCTGTTGATTTGTCAGGAAACATAATGAAAGTGAACACGGCATGTGTCAGACAAGTAGCATAGTAGATATGCCATAGGATTTGACTAAGACCATGTACATGCACGTGATGGATGCTTCATCTTCATCTTCAGTGTTCATGTATTATTTCTTGCTTGTTGAAATAAATATTTTGTGCACTTTAGGATGGATTAATGTCCTGATTCGTTAGTTCTATAGGAAAGCTATGGACTTGTGGTCATTTTGCTTTTAGTATTAAAGTTGTCCACCATCGAGGCAATGAAATACAGTCAAACCCCACCAGAACATTTTTTTAAAAAAAGAAAAAAAAAGACATAGCCAACTGCAGTTAATTATAATAATGTTTATGCAGTATGAATAAAGGATTTTTAAAAAATGCACTTAAATGATTTGTTCCTTTCCACAACAGTGTTTCCCTTTCTTTTCAACCACTTCATGTCCCCCCCCCCCCTCTCTCTCTCTCTCTCTCTCTCTCTCTCTCTCTCTCTCTCTCTCTCTCTCTCTCTCTCTCTCTCTCTCTCTCTCTCTCTCTCTCTCTCTCTCTCTCTCTCTCTCTCTCTCTCTCTCTCTGTCTTTCTCTCTCTCTCTCTCTCTCTCTCTCTCTCTCCTATTATTATCGTCTTTTGCTTCATTTTTGATAACATTAGTAGTACTTTAGTGTTTGGAGCATTGTTGATCATTTTCCCATTCGAGATGAAAAACACATATTTTAATGTTTCGCACAATTTAGGTTTGTAGAAATATTTTCAACAATCCAGTCTTGTTATATAAAGCGCAAAGAGCCGCCCTCAAAATCAGGCTGCAGTCAACAAATAAAAAATGTTAATTTCACCCAGATTCAGTAAATTAAGGACCACATGGAAATTATATACACATTATATATACATTGTATGTATCCATCAAATTTAAAACCACTTGAAATCTATGTGCATATGTATGTGTATTAAAATATGAAAAAACTCCTGCGATTTTTAACAACGCCTACCCTCACTCATACAGCTGCTAGTTTACATAAATAGATGTATCAAATTTAAGGCGATGTGATAATTACACACAAACATGTACTATAAAACCCCGAAAATCACACGAAAAACAGAATTATTGCTTGGATTGTGGAAAATTTTGTGACCACGATTCTCTCCCTGGACAGCTCACCGAACACATAATAATGTGTAGCCGCCCGACAAAATGAGTCACAAATTCGTCCATTTTGGTGGTATGGAGATATTGGTATCACCAAATAGGTTATTCAAGCGCTTTCATTTGGTAAAAAAAAAAAAAAAATTGCTGTAATTTAATTAGCAGAGAAGATAATTATGGCCTCTCAAAGACAGGAAGTGACACAACCACAGTTTTGAAAAAAAAAAACGTTTAAAGTTTCAGCTTTTAGTCAAAATTATAAATGATGACTCGATTCAAAGTCAGTTTTGAGGTATTTACCCTTCGAGGTATTTACCCTTCTCACACAGGATTACCATTTGGAAGATTAATAGTAAACAGCTAGGTTAAACTTTTCAAAAATAACTGGAAACGCAAAGTCGATAAAATTGACCCTCTGATGCCTTTTAACGATTTTCTCGAATCAGGTAGTGCCGAAAAGTGCCTCATTTTGTCGGACTGCTACACATTTATATTTTACCCATGAATTGCCTAAGGAAACTCCATTTAAAGACGGGCTAGGTTTTTCGCCCCCCTATCATAATTATGAACAGTGCATTTATATGAAAAAAACAAAAAAACACCACCAGACGATTGATTTCTTCAACAGTTTTTCAACGTTCAGATCATGGCAGCTTCAACGCAAGGCTTTTGTCTACTTATTTCAATTTTTTATTGGTTATAATTATTTGAAAGCATACATTATTTTGGTGACTTGCTTGTCACATTGCTCCTGTATCTGAGAGAGAGAAAGAGACAGA
Source organism: Onchidella celtica (assembly GCA_963931925.1). Lineage (NCBI taxonomy): Eukaryota > Metazoa > Mollusca > Gastropoda > Systellommatophora > Onchidiidae > Onchidella > Onchidella celtica. The sequence continues at coordinate 26,073,258 of OZ007581.1, read as the reverse complement.
GAGAGGGGGGGGGGGCATAGAGAAAGAGGGAGGGGAAGAGAAAGCGACAGAACGAGAGAGATAGAGAGGGAGAGAGAGGGGGGGTAAGACAGAGAGATAGAGAGAGGGGGGGTAAGACAGAGAGATAGAGAGGGAAAGAGAGAGAGAAAGAGAGACAGAGATAGACAGAAAATGACACACAGAGAGGGGGAGAGAGAGAGACAGACAGACAAACAGGCAGACAGAGAGAGAGACAGACAGACATACAGAGAGAGAGAGAGAGGGATAGAGAAAGAGAGGGAAAGAGAGAGAGAGAAAGAGAGACAGAGATAGACAGAAAATGACAGAGAGAGAGAGAGACAGACAGACAGACAGACAGACAGATAAACAGGCAGACTGACAGAGAGACAGACAGACAGACAGACATACAGAGAGAGAGATGGTGGGTGGGGTGGGGGGGTGCAACCTGAAAGTAAGTTAGTGCAGGACAAAGCCAGGCCCCTCAGCTAGCTTAATAATGAATATAACTGCCTGCCCTTTCTATTTACGTGAGGACTATGTCACAAATCCCAGACTGGGAGATGTAATAGTTTATGACAGGACGACAATCACGAACAAACAAGTTAACACTTAACAAAACAACCCATCAGACTCACACATTTATTAAACATAATTATACATATAATAGCGCAATTACATACATTATATTATTGAAATGAACTGCCGTACAACGGCCTTATTCTCACACACACTCTCCCCCGGATCCACAATCCGGTAGTTACTCCTAAAGGCACTTCGGCCTCAGCCTCTCCCCTCAGGGTCTTAATAGTACATTAATGATTCACTGGCACCGCAGTCTCTCAATATCACCTTCCTATTGTCATACACCTTAGCACTCCCCCAGCACCTCAGCAGGGCAATAACACATTATTATTTCCATAGCCATCAACATGGCAACAACATAATATCAGTTCACTAGCCTATCAACATGGCAACAATATAGTATCTCAGTCACTCTCATATCTACGTCCCTGTCCGTGGCCTGACTGCCACGACTTTATGTGCCTCCACTGTCCTACACTGACAGCCTCACTTCTGGCCTATGTGTGGCCTCCGGCCCTATGCTGGCCTATCCCCTGTGCTCATCGAGGTGGCTCTGCGGCCCGTCCCCGACACCTACAAGAATAACATTACAATGGTATAATACCCTACCATTTCTATTCACTCCACCTCTCCTTACAACCCATGAAACGTACACACACTAGTTCACCTTTCACTCACCACACATCTTACGGTAACACACCTCCATCGGAGTACACACTACTCACTCGCGCTACAAATCCATGAACTCACTTTCATCTATCGCTCGTGGCGCACATTGCTATATCCAATATCAAGGACTTCCACATCCCTCACATATACTTATTCACATCATGGTAATAGACGAATATAATATAATACATCAATCATAATAATCAATCAACGTTCTACATACCAGTCATAACTGGAAAGACTCTCACTAGTCTTCTCGACTGCTTCCCTTTATGTCCGCCCGATGGGCTCTTATTCACAGGTCCGATCCGTAGGACCTTCTAACTTGCAGTGATAGTAATCCAGCGCTTTCGCCTCATTCAGACTTCCACACCACTCATACACGCACGCTTTTCCCACTTGTCTGCATGAGTTATTTTTACTCTTCCCCTTTCACGTCTTTTCCTATCCGTCTGTCGTGAGCTCTTCTTACTCTACACCCGCTCTGTAGCAATCCCCTTAATTGCACTCACTCCACTCGTGACATCATCCCCCACCCCAAAAAAATTAATGCAATTAATTTCAAATCGCATCAAGATGACTGTCAACGAGTGAGCGTGAGCAATACCTACACTAAAAAAACTGACCTAGCCGTTCCCCTAGTATATAGAATACCGAAATCAGGGGAAAATATGGGGATCAATATGGCCTGCAATATGCATATATGTGTCACATCATGAATAGCTAACTAACCACAATACTTAATACAGAATCAAAAACCATTCAACCTATCAACCATTCTTCATATCATATTTATAATGTCAATATTTTAAAGTGGACTTATTCACACAGATCCTGTCAATGTTCCTGTCCTCCGATGTATAAGCTCCCGAAATCTTGCCCTAGGCTCGACTAAGGTAGTCGGCGATATGATTGCTGGTTCCTGGAATTGGTTGAATAACGAAGGTATACGGCTGTAAAGCCAATGCCCATCTAGACAAGCGTGGGCTGGACGAACGATTCTTCGACAAAAATGTCAGTGGCTTGTGGTCTGTCTGGATACAAAATTCTCGTCCCATGAGATAACGTCCTAATTTCTGGACGGACCACACAATGGCAAGACACTCACGCTCTATCACAGAATACTTTCTTTCTCTCTGCAATAACTTCCTACTGACATAACATACAGGATGGAGACATTCGTTCTTCTCCTGTAGAAGACAAGCGCCGACGCATCCGTTCTGAGGATAAAATTTGATCGAAAATCGGGTAATATCAGAATGGGTGACGATGATAATGCTGTCACCAAATTATCAAATGATGTCTGACATTCAGACGTCCACTGGACCTTATCGGGTTGTCCCTTCTTAGTAAGGTCAGTAAGAGAAGGTGACAAGGAGGAAAAATTTGGAATGAACTTTCTGTAATAATTTAAAATTCCCACTAAGCTTCTGACTTGTTTCTTTGTTTTTGGGGTTTGCAACCCTACTAACTTGTCAATTTTTGTTTCTTCAGGTCTCTGAACACCTCTACCCACAATATGTCCTAAGAATACTATCTCTGGACATGCCAAATCCATCTTTGCGGGTTTAGCAGTTAACCCAAAATGACGTAATCGTTGAAAAATTACTGTTAGTGTCTGAATATGATCAGACCATGTCGACGTATGGCATGCTATATCGTCAAAGAATGAAACGACATTAGGTATGTCCTTCAACACTAATCTCATTAATCGTGCAAACGTCGCTGGCGCGTTTACCAACCCAAATGGCATGACCTTAAATTGGAATAATCCAATGGGCGTTTGGAACGCCGTGTATTGTTTAGACTCCTCAGTAAGCGGGATTTCCCAATACCCTTTCGTCAAATCTATCTTGGAAAACCACGTGGACCCGGCCAATGAAGCTATTAATTCCTCCTGAAACGGAATAGGCTCCCTATCGCCTACCGTAATAGTGTTCAATCTTCGAAAATCAATACAGAACCGCACCGATCCATCGAGTTTTTTCACGAGGACGATGGGTGATGAATACGGCGATGTTGATGGTTCTATCACATCTAACTTCAGCATTGACTCCACTTCCTTTATGACTCTATCTCTCGAAGAAAAAGGCAGCGGGTACGGTCTAAGAAATACTGGCTTATCCGAAGTCAACTTTATTTGGTGCTGGATCACCGTAGTGCGACCCGGCAAATCCGTAACAACATCCGGAAATGACGCTAACAGGGTCTCAAGTTCCCCACTCCTTGAACTCGTAAGGTCAGGGTTAATTTTAACGTCCCTGTAACCTTGTGTCGGAGTTAACTCCGGCAATTGAATTTGTAACTCTTCCTGCGCCTCGGTGTCGCTTACGTCACAGTCCAACTGGTCTACGACCCCCGTACAAGCAGCAGAGAAGACAGTCTCCTCTGGTCTTGTCTGTGCACACAGATACTGTGGTCTCTCATAAAATCTCTGTAGCATATTAACGTGGAAAACCTTACTCGTTCCATCAATGTGGATAGCGTAATCTACCTTTGAAACAACTCGCTCAATAGCATAAGGGCCTTTCCATGTCATCAATAACTTATTATGGTCCGTAGGTAACAACAATAGGACCTTGTCTCCTGGCTTAAAAATTCTCAGTTTGGAACCTCTATCTTTATAGTCTTTTGCTCTTTTCGAAGCGATACCAGAAGCTTCTTCTGCTATAGTGCGCGCTGAAGATAGTCTTTCTCTTAAATCAACAAGGTACTGAAACACCGAAATCTGCTCATCGTCTCCCGATGATGGCGACGTCATCATGTCCCGAAGAACATCAGTTGGGCCCCTAGGACTACGACCGTACATCATTTCGAACGGCGAGAATCCCGTTGACTCCTGCCGTACCTCTCTGTACGCGAATAACACTGCAGGGATATATCTATCCCAATCTTTAGGGCGATCAGCAGCTACCTTACGCAGCATCGACTTCAACGTCGAGTTCAAGCTCTCGCACATGCCATTAGCCTGCGGATGATAAGGGGTGGTAGTGATGGGTTGTATACTGAATAAGCGGAACAATTCCTTCATCATCTGCGACGTAAATTGCGCGCCCCTATCAGACAGAATTTGCTCTGGTATTCCTACCCTAGCGAAAATTGCAAACAACGCTTCCGCGACTGCCTCAGACGTTATGGTCCGCAGAGGAACCGCCTCTGGCCATCTCGTAGCATTACATATGACCGTTAAGAAAAATCGATTCCCCCTATCGGTCGCTGGGTGAATGGGGCCAACAAGGTCTATCGAGACCTTTTTAAACGGTTCCGAGACCGTGGGGATCTTCTGAAGAGGAGCCTGGGGTGTACGACCCTTATGCGTCGTCTTTTGGCACGCGCTGCACGTCATACAATAGACCTGCACATCTCTGTGGATCGATGGCCAGTAAAAATTTTTAAGAACCCTTTCTTTGGTTCTAGCTATCCCCATATGACCCGCTAATGGGACATCATGTGCCAAATGCAATACTGTTGCGATCAGCAACGCTGGCACAACGACCTGCTTTAAAATGGAGGACACCGTTACATACTTACGGAACAGAATGCCCGCCTGAACAAAAAAAGAAGATGACCCGTTCTTATATCTCCTCGTTTTCTCGGTTCGCGCTTCCCCAAAACATGGGTTTAATGATGGGTCCTCCCTTTGTAATCTCGCCAAGCGCTCTGGCGTGATATCTAGGTTGACCGCTGGCGTAGCCAAAGGTCTAATCTTATCTTTATCGGCTACCCGTCGGCGTGTTTCGACCGCGGCGCAAAAGTCAATACCTTTTGATTGCGACCATGCTTGCACGTTCTCATCGGAAGGGGAAACTACCCGTGATACATTCCCAATGATGAGCTGGGCGCCTGGAAAACAACCAACGACTGCTTCGACTTCCCCGCTAAGGAAAGGTGTATCTATCATTATTTTTGCCATGGGTAATTTCTCAATGGCCCCCGAAAATTGGATGCACGGGACAGTCTCACCTGTAAGCTGTGAATCCCGAATGCAGTCTCTATGCACTCCCACAACGGTAGATCCTGTATCTCGTAAAACCGAGACCGGTTCGTCCCCAACAAACCCCGGATAAACCCTAAGACCACCCCCTGTATGACATGAATTTATAACGGGGATCTTTCTCCCACAAGGTAAAACACCGGAAGATAATAACTTCTCACAACTGGGACACTTAGAATACTGTCCGCCTCCGTTGTCCGATGTAACACACGCAGCCGCATGATGAAATTTATTTGGGGAACATGGACTGGAGCTACTGTCCACGTTCGCCGCTATCCTACCTGCAGGGCAGTTCACGCTGATGTGATCTGCTCTTCCGCAGTTCCAACACTTCGCGGCCCTACACTCGCGTGAAAAGTGACCCACGCGTCCGCAAGTCCAACACTCCGCTCCCTGTGCTGTACTAGGCCTGGGTCCCCGTGACCCATCGCGACCGGAACTACAGTCCCTATGCCGTCGGTCATCGGCAAAGGTCACAACTCGCCCCCGGCCATTACCGCGACCTAGCCCTCCTGCTCGGTCAAACTTACCGGATCCATATGCCGGTGATTGGTGATAGCCCCTACGCTGCCCCTGGGCTTGCCCGCTATAGGCACCACGCTGACGCGACCTGTCCCTAAGTCCTGCCGGCGACCCTTCGACAACGGCGACGTACCCCTCATCTTGGACGTACGCCCTGGCGACTGGTTTGGACGGATGCGCCGTACGGTATGCCTCCGCCAACTTAGACGCCTCCTGCACCGTCGCGGGTTCGTTCTCTTTCAGGAAAGCCACCAGATCTTTGTGGCACGACGCGTACAGCTGGTCACGGATCATTAGGTCTTTCAGTTTAGCGAAATCCGTGCCCACATGCGCCAAGTCTACCCAGTTCGCGAAATACTCAGTTAGTCTCGCGACGAAGGCAGCAAAGTCCTCCCTGGTATCTGCACGTGCTCGCCTAAACTGCTCCCGGAAGTATTCCTCGGTACGCGCAAATCGGCGAAGCAGCAAAGCCTTCAGCTTATCGTAATCTTGTACGTCTTCGCGCTGTAGCTCTTTAAAGTATGTTAACGCTCGCCCCTGCAATAGCGACGCCAGGTACGTGGCCCATAATTCCTTATTTTCCCCCCATTGCAATTGTGCGTTCAGTTCGAACCTGTAAAGGAAGGCGTCTATGTCGTCCTTCCGGTCGTCGAACGTAGGGAGCTTAATCCTAACGCCACCTTTATTGTGTACCTGCCGCTCAACCGTTTCCGCTGGCGTATTCTTCTTGAGTTCTAACTCCGCAATCTTTACTTGCGCCTCTATCTCCTTTAACCTTATCTCCTGCTCCCTTTCCTTAACCTGTCTCTCCTGCTCCTCTCGCTCTCTATCCTTAGCACGCTCATCGCGCATTTCTGCCTGCTGTTCTTTAATCCAGCCGCGTAGCTCGTCTCCCTCCAGGCCAAGTTCCTTACCCAACTTCATTAATTGTTGGAGTTCCGCCATTTCACGGATCTATGGTTATGGTATCTATTATGAGAACGACCAACCTGTCGGTATGATCACTAACCAGAGACCTGAAATTATGTCACTATAATAACAACACCCACTTGTCTCAAATACAATTCAGAAATTTACGTACTTCCTAACTAATTCTATATTTATAAAATGTATAGCACTATTAATAATAAAAAAGAGTAGAAAAGACAAGAATAAGGAAATTCAGTAGAAAGACCACAAGTACGTCAAGGACAACGAACCAGACTAGGACAAAGCTTCTACAAAAGAAAATATAATGGAAAAAAATGCAACCTAACTACGCCGATTACACAACACGGTACGAACAAGAACAGAGTCTGAAAAAAAAGAACGTATCTACAGAAAGGTAGGAGAGGGACAAGAGAAACGTCTTCCTAAAACAACGAGGAAGATAGAACGCTACAATCTAAACAAAAATACAGGTCCCTACAGAACTGTTCACTGTGATGAACGAAGTTCCAAATTTAGCCC